>CP139509.1:9870978-10455978 GCA_021014915.2 Artemisia tridentata subsp. tridentata
TTAATTAACGCATGGAGTTATAAGGATGGTTAGGTTAGGTTCAAATTCCCATGATCCCGCCAGAGCCGGAGGGATCTACCCAGGGATAATCCACTAGTTAGTGTAGAAGTCCTTAGGTATGATTTAAAAAGGAGAAAAGTGATTGAGGGAAGAGTGCCGACTGAGATGGAGCTGACACTGGAACATACCCAACAAGGTGTTAGTTATGAAGTCTCGGTAAGCACTGAAGGGGTTGAAGAATGAAAAAGAATTGTAAAGAGAAAGGGTGAAAAGAAATAGCCATCCTTACAACTTAGGCAGAAACCGGGTCAATACATATGCTGTCAGAATCACTTAGTTGATTGCTGGCATTGAAGACAAAGTATCATGGTCCCAGTGATACGCTGCACAACCCTCCCTAGCCACTCAAGGTCCCTCAAAGGACTCTTGTTTCAATTGTCACAGAGTTCAATACATTCCTATCGTCTCTCTCACTCCGAGTTAGATGATATTGAAAAGGTGGCAGTCCTCTCCAGCCTCCGCTCACTAAATCAAAGCGCACTATTGAGTCTAGAGCCACGAGATGCATAATAAGATCTCATAGGGACACGAATTATTTCTACACTGGGTGTTCAACATTAAGGACACCAGTTGTAAACTTGAGAGTCCTACGCAGATCTTAGCAATCTGCCAGAACATTTATGAGAGAATTTACGAATGTAATTCTCAATGATTGAATGGAAATTCCTGCCAGGGTCAACATCAAGCAGCCCTGAAAGCAGGTCACTTCGGTAATTCCTCGTGGATTACGCTTAGTGGTCGCGACGGTTTCAACCGGTCTACAGTCGTGGAGTGATCTCCAGCGACTCACCTAATCGTTGATTTACTACGGTAAAATCTTAAAAAGCCCTCTGTGGGTTTTCGATTAGGAACGGTCTTGGTAAGGATTAGAGAGAGTTTTCACACTATGCTGTTGACTATCTCGAAGTCCAAACTTGTTAGTACCGGTCGAATTATTGCTAACTGTCGTATGCAGGAATATCTGGCGGTTGTTGCTGTGGAACGCTGTAGCTGGTTGCTGTTGTAGCTGGTTGCAGAAAAGATGCCAATCCATCACCACATGTTCACACCACATCATCATCAAAGAAGTCATGATCACCCTAAAAGACCTTCAACACAGCTTCTGCTAACTCTGATGCTGAAGATCATGACTCCATATCGTGTGAGCATGTCGGCTCTAAGTATATTTCATCACATGGAGTATTACTACAGAAAGATGACTTGGAGACTCAAGTGGGATGATACTTTCAAAGATTACTCAAAGTTCATCCAAGACAAAAGAGAAGTCATCTTCAGATCACTGATGTTTGCACAACAATCTATGACATTGAAGATTCAATGATTACGAGCTATGATGTCAAGATCCAAGGAAGAAGTGCTGAAATTCAGAACATTACTTCTGGGGTGACCTCCCTTAGGGGGAGATTGTTAGGAATATGAATATTCAGCTGAAGACTCGGTCACCCCGAGTAATTATTAGTACATCATAGCTCGTAGGATTATTAGTAATATTATTAGTAGCTTAGTTATTATTAATAGTATTGTGGAGTGGGTCGGGTCTTTACCCTCTGTCAGCTCACTCTACAGCCCGCTAGGGGCATAATATATTGTAAGTATAAATACCCCTTCCCACACATGGGAAGGGTTGGACCTTTCACATTAATCTAATTCATCTTGTTTCTCTCTCTACAAAGGCTCCCAACCTCTCTCTTTATCTCTCTAAGTTCTTACTCAATTGATCCATAAACAAGCCTCAAACTAGTGTTTCTTGTATTGTGAATACCCTACACATACAACATACGTTTACATGACATACTTAGACCAAAATAAAATAAAATGTGTACACAAATTATTACTACTTAAAAGATGTCTAAATACACCATAATTTGAATGAAGATTTGGTCCTCTCTTTTCTCCATATTTTCGGCTAATCATCATTAACCAAATCACAAATCAATCACCTCCCTAATTCACGGAAATGATATCACGACTTTCCTATTTTATTTTCATGGCTCAATATCCTATCAATATAATATATTTGGTTCACAAACACAAAACCTTAAAAACAATGACAGAAAAACGCACCTCCTCCCATTTCTCCCATTCGTGTAATTTGAAAACAAAAGGGTCACATAACAACAATAAACAACTGAATTCTTAAGCTAAATAACACAACGTACAAAAGATGAGTTCAACAAATCTGAATTAATTTCACATGAGGCATTATTCGAATCTGGGTTGTGATCATCGGTTCATGTTCGGGTTTGTGTTCGCCAACGTCTCCCAAAGTTTGGTTCCATTTGTTCTAGTTCGAGTTTGGTTTCGAGTTATTGTTCATAGACGGAACTTGGTTCGGGTTACACCCTATAGCTAGGTTTTGTTAGCAGGAGATTCGATTGAGTTCGTGAATGGGTTTGAATTCAGGGTGGAGTTCATCGGGTGTTCGTGTGCGATTGATTCGAGTCTCGTTTTCGTTCCTTTCGATCAGTTTTATTTAGCCTTGAGGTACATCTTTAACTAACCTTTCATTACATAATCACGCAATAATAATAAGGAGTATGTTAAGAAAATCTTGTTTATGCTAATAAGTCGACACTATAATATCATCGCCACTAAATTAAGACGAGAATTACGTCAACATTTGCAAGAACTAATTTGTTATAACTGCGCTTGAAACTATATCATCTGCTATCATATTTTGATTTAAAACAGGGAAAGATTCGAAATCGATTTTGGCTATTAATATTATACGAAGGGATGAGTGCATGCATGGTTATAATCCTAGTAGAATGTCATAACTAATATATATATATAAGAGTGCATGCATGATATTTCGGTTTATTTCCGAATCGGAATAAAATAAATAAAGGAGTGTTTCGAATTTTTGTTGTGTGGCGAGAATGGTTAGTAAAATGAGGAAACTTGTTATATAATTATATAATTTACACTTTGGACCTTAAACTTTGTAATATTGACACTTTAGACCCTAAACTATTATAATTGCTGTATTTAAACTCTAATATGTCATGTTAGTCCTTTTGAGCACTTAAACACATTTAAATGTTAATTGTAATCATATATGACTAATCTTACTAATTCAAGAAACTTACTAAAATATGGAAACTTACTAATTCAAAAAACTTATTATTTTTGGAAAGCTGCTATAAATGGAAGGTTACTAAAAATGGAAAGCCAACTAAAATGAGTAATCTGTTTTAAAATAAGTTATTAATAATAAGACGATTATTAATCCGTGTAGATTCGCTAAAGAAGGAGTAATGTGCGTTTTCTCGATATTCATTCATTTGCTTTAAGGTACAGATATTCGACCCTTTCTCAGTAAGGGTGCTTTCGCTCTCATGACTTTCGATCTTGATCTTTGATTCGTTATCTCATTAAGACTACCCTAAGCCATTGATATGTTTCCCTTATATTTGATTCATTCATTTGTTATGCTTCGTTGATATGATTCTGTTGATGTGGTCCTTTATTAGGATCCTTTGATGTGGTCCTTGTTAGGATCCTTTGATATGCTTTGATTATGATATGATTCGTTCCTATGCCCGAGTTTACTAACTACTCATGGAGGTACCATGGGCGTGTCATCGAGGCACCGATGGCATGACACTTTCTGTGGTGGTGTGATTGATCCACGGCGTCCCCTTCTGTTATGATATGATATGATATGTGGCCATTTGGATATACGTATGATTTGTTTTGCAGGGGGCGTATGGATGCATCCTAGGCTTTGTTTCGTTTCGTTTCGTAGCGTGATGGTTGTACGTGCTCTGTACCCATACACCTTCGGGAGTGTGATCGACTCCATATGGTACCGAGATGTCTCCCCTCTCCGTATCCTTTGATATGTGGTACCGAGAGGTCTTCCCTCTCCGTATCCTTTGATATGTGATTATGTGTAGGAGATCTATCGAGTACCTCGGTAGGTCGGCTCGTGGCTTTCCTATGTTCGTTTGTCTATTCAAGTACCTTGTTTAGACGCTTCTTTGTTGATACGTGCTCATTACCTTTTCCTTATGATTATGCTTATGTGATATATCTGTGACACTTCGTTTCCCTTTGACTTATGATATTCGTTCAGTTGTACGTTAATCTCTTATGCATTTGACAGATGACATTCCTTTCAACAGAAAATTATGATTTCCTTTTTTTATACTTATATACGTTTCGTTTATCCATTTGCTTTGTTATAAATCTGTTCACTGGGCTTTTTAAGCTCAGCCGCATTTCCTTTCTTCCGCGGCAGGTTTTAGGTTGGAAGCTGGGTTTGGGTGAAGAGTGCATGGAGCTCTTAGTGGACTACCCCGATGATTAGAAGCTCATTTTCTTTTAGATTGGACTTAGATTTTTGATTCAGTTAGATTCGTTTGGATTTGTAATTCTTTTGTATAAGAGCTAGCATTTCCTTTGTAACTTTATGTTTATAAGTCTTCCGCTTGCATTTGTATGTTCTGATTTGGCACCATAATGTGACATTTTGACCCTTGTTGGGTTGGGTTGTTACAAAGATACCATTTCCTTCTTTGTACTAGGGGCACTTGAAGCTTGTGTGCCTGCAACATCATTTTGTGAAGCCATTGGACTTTCAAACACCATGCTTTCTTGTGTTTGTGCTCCCATAGCATACTTCTTTAAACCACTTGCTTTGGTTGAACCACCTTTTCCTTTTCTTGAACCACTTGCTTTGTTTGAAGCACCACTTGCACCTGCTGTACCACCATCCATTGTTTGGATCTACTCCTACTGCTGTCAGCACTTGACCAGGGAATGGACCAGACAAAAAACAACCATCCAACCCCAACAAATCTCTCTTTCCTTTCTTAAAACCCTCTTTCAAAGCACCTAAACATATATAAACCCTCTTGAACTTCCTTTCAAGAACTCTTATGGGGTCATTTGGTCTTTCTAGATCAATCCTGACAGTTGTGTCTGGATTCTGTTTTTGTAATTCACCTAGATAATCTCTCAGCATTGCAAACTGCTTTGTGTAATCACCAATGACTCTTTCTTTGGCCATCTGCTTAGCTCTTTGCATTTTTTGTTTTGAAATGCCAACCTCAAATTTTTTCTGCAACTGATCTTTAAGAGCACTCAAAGGAATTTTTGGATTAGGTTTAATTGTTTCCTCTACTTCTTTTGACAAGAAGGTTGCTGTGCATTTCTTCACAGTTCTTGACTGTAAACACTTGTGAACATCATAAAAAGTTTTCACTTGCCATGAATCCTCATTTGGCAACTTTGAGCAGTGCAAAGACCAAGGGCATTCAGGTTCACTAGGTTGAATAGAGACACTTTTTGACCTAATTTTTGAGCCACTAGCTGTTTTGGACTTAATGGGCTTACCCTTAACTTCTGGCCCATTTACTTCTGGCTCATTATTAGATGTAAACATTGGTATCTTTCCCACTGCCCTGACCCTAACCTTGTCATTCTTCTTAAGCCATAACTCTCTTCTCTGTTCAACAGCCACCCTTGTGACCATTTCCTTTATCAGTTTGCTGTTACCAAAAGTTTGACCAACATAGAAATTTTCTTTCCATATATTACCCTCACTACCAGAAGGAACCTTATTCAACTTACACACATTCCTTAATGCTTTTCTCCTCTCACATTCATCATCTGAGTCACTCCCACTAACAAACTCTTCATAATCAACATACTCATCCTGTACCACCTCAGTATCTTTTGCTACAATATCTAGACATTCAACCCATTCTGCATTTGTATCTATGTTACTCCTAAATTCAGCCATGTCAACCTCTACCTCATTCACCAATTTTTCTTCATCAACTACAAAGTCACTATCATCACTGTCACTATATGAACCATGTTCACTATCTGAACCATGGTCACTCTCAGAACCATCTACAATTGGGCTTTCATTCTTACTTGACTGGGCTACATTCTTATTCAACCTTCCAACCTTGTTTGTGCAATTCCTTAACCACTTATCCTCACTTACATCAGTTTCCACAGTTTCTAGTACCTCATTACTATTATCACTAACATTTTCTACAAACTTAGGATCCTTAGTTTTAACACAGTGAAGAACATATAGATCAATAACCTTATACTTACCTACATTCTTCAACAATTCCAACACATCATTATCAGTTTTAAATTTTCTTATACCATTATCTAAATCACAGTTAGGTAACTTAAAATAAAACTCCATACCTTCTAGTTCATATCCTAACTCTTTCATCATATTCCCAACCTCCTGAACAGAAAACTGGTCTGAATCAATGGTGTCAATCCAATTAACCTTCCCCCCTTTGTAGTGTCTCTTGGGAAGGCTTGTGAACTCACCTCCATGGTTAATCTTCAGACAAAAAACAGTAGGGAACTCACCTAATCAACCAAAAACCAAATAAAATCAGAAAATCAGTGTTACATTGTAAACAGAGTATCAAAATGCAAAAAAACAATTTACTTACTATAATCATGGTAGGGATTCGAAGCTGAACCATTTTTACGGACCCTCCATTCGCACAACATTGCTTAATTAGATTTTCCTATATCTAGGGTTTAGTGGAATTGGCGCGTTTTAGAGATGAAGGTTTGTGGGTGAGTGAAAGCTGCTAACCTTAGGGATGAAAAATGATCTGCTAGGGTTGGATAAGAGGGAGATATTGGCGCCAAGTGTAGAATACCTATAATACCCCCCGCAGATTAGTATTATTTAAGGATTTATCGGTCAACTGACGGATCTGTTAATCAAGGGACAAGATCCGTATGGGTCGTAAACCACAGGGACCAAATCTGGGTTTTTTGAACCACAGGGACCATTTCCAAATGACCCGGTAAACCACAGGGACGATTTTTGATATTTACTATTTAATTATATAGAAACATATTAGACGAATACAAATAACATAACATAAAAAACATAACAAATAAACACAAAAAACATCACCAAAAAAAATAATAAAAATAAATAAATACTTTAAAATATTAAAATAATAATAATAATAATAATTTTCTAATAATGATGTTTTTTAAAAAATAATAAATAATAATAATAATAAATAAAAGACAAGAAAAGGACAAAAATGAAGGGAAAAAAAATGACAAAAGGTACACCCTCCCTAATATAGGGAGGGTGTACCCAATCACACATTTGTGAAACAATGCCTTTCACATGGATATATGTCCAGATTCTTTCCATAGAGATGCATTGTTTATGTAAATTCTATTTATTAGTGCCATGCCAAATTTTTGGTAATTGAAAAGTACTCTGTCAATTCCACACACATTGCAACAAGGTTGAGCACAAGATTTTATAGAACTAACGGTTTAACGATTAACTAAATATCTTGTATATATTCAATGATAATAATACAAAAAAATCTTGTGAGTCCAAATATATCCTTAATTCTTTGTAACAATGATACTAGACGAGAAATTTTAGATTAGGTTCTTCTAGAACAGAAAGGGCTAAAAAGTAAAAACTATAACATGCATGATCCCAGTTTTGAGTCTAGAGGTGGCAAATTCGGGTTTCAATCTATCTCCAAAGGCTTTAGGTTTTAGGCTTTAGTAGCACATTTTATAAAGTTGGTTGGAATGAAAAGAGGTCATACGCGTTTTCAAGTGCTAAAACCTCCTAAATCGTTTTATTAAAAGAATTGGACTATTATTTTAGAGTTAACTACATTTTTGGTCCTTGTGGTTTACCAGGTGTAACGATTTTGGTCCAATAGTTTAAAAAGTAACGGATCTTGTCCAGAATTCGACGACCCGTAACACTTTTAGTCCATTTTTTTGTTGACCGTTAGTTTGACTAGTTTAAAAGTGTGAAATGACTAAAATACCCTCAGATGTTGATGTACAATGACTAAAATGCCCTTTCTTTCATTTTATTAATTATTATTATTATTATTATTTCAATGTTAAGGAAAGCAATTTTGAAAGTACAGTTGCATTATCTAAGAGGAAGTAAGTAACATTTTGACATGATAGTTTACATCCAGGATTCAGAATCATGTAAAGGTGGCAATTTAACACATACCTGAATTTAGGGCTATTTGATTTAGAATCTATCTTTGACAGGGAATGGGTGAAACTTACAGACTAACATAAAAATGAATCTGTGTCAAGCAAGTCAAATGAGTCAAAATTGCCGAAAGTAAACATTTTCAACTTAAGCCTATTTGTAATGTATAGTAATTTATAATCATATTTGATCGAAAAACATTTTAAATACTGAACAAGAAAGAAAATAATAAAAATAGTTGGTGAGCCAATCAGACCTGCATTAAAAATTATCCATTACAACACAACATCCAATCAGACCCAATGTTTTTGTCTCAGTGGAGAGGACAAAGAAGAGCAGCTCGTTGATCAAGCATTGGGAAATAGACATTTTACCCTCACCAGGTTCAATCCAGACACGGGCAATACCAAATTTCCTTTTTCCAGTCCCATAAGCCCTACCCTGACTATATCAACTTGTCTAACGCGTGCATTGGCAATTTCCTCTTGATTCTGCCGCTCTATGTCAGCTCTTGTGGACCTAACTCCTAAGGGTGTTCTTTTCATAATGCATATCCTCAATTGTGCTTGGTGGGGGCAATCCTGGAACATCGTCTAGGTCCTTGAGGGCCATTCACTTGTCAAGCATGTCATCTGTAATTCCCGAGGGAGCAATTAAGTCGCCAAATACATGATCTGGGCCTGTGGTTAAGCATTATAATTATAAATCATAACAGTATGCACCATCTATAGACAATAGTTTAGAAAGCATTACACTGAAACAGCAAAAGAAACTCTATAGAGCTAGCCTCCAAATAACATTACACCAGGCTACCATAAGCACAAGAATTTGAGATTCACTATCTAAGCTATACGAAATTCATTAATCCTAAATTCTTGTTTCTTCAACTGAACATATAAGCAAAAAGAAATATTTTCACTCGTTTGCAAAAGAAAATTGGTAAAAATGGAGTTAGCATACAGCTTAGTTAGCGTCTATGTGCAAGAGAATAAATTGATATTAACATATTAGGTAAAGGTATTGTAGTGTGTCATATTATTTATGCCAATTTGCAACCAAAAAATAGTTGACAAACTCAGATATTGAACAGAAAAGTTCAGTAAACATGAACAAACTTTGGCCTCTCATAAGTAAGACTTTTGAGGTGTGTGGACATGTTTCTGAGATGGAAACTATTAGATGTATGTGCTTATATCTTAGCTGTAGCAGCTAGGAATATGTATAACTCAGTTTGAGCAGCTGAACCTAGTATGCCAACCCAGAACTTGACCAACCATACAGAAACACGTGATATATTGTTCACTTATTTTTCTTTTAATTCTACAAAAAACGGTCCTTGGTTATTTGTTAATGTATTAACATCACGAGACAGACAATACCTATTAGTTTTACGCATTATCCAGTTGGAAGTTACCTAAAACTTACTTGCGTATTTTGCATTCCGAATCTTAATTATGAAAAGCCGGCAAAGTTAGAACTCTTAACTTTTAGAGCCATTATAAACTAAGAGACATGAGTGATAGTCAAAGAAGCAAGAAGTGAGAACCTTGAATGTTCAAGTCACACACATATGAATCTAGCAGGAGCATACATATATATAATTTACATGTTGCAGAAGCCTAGTTAGTGAGCTGCCCAGCAACAATTTGGCGGAGCATACAGCCGCACAGGAGACCAAAAAAAAATGGCTTACGGCATGGGTGGGATCAAACCAATTTTAAATCAGCACAGAAATAAAACCGAACCGAATCCTAAACATCAAATTTTATGTGTTATTCATTTTTTGTGCGTGGTTTGGTTCCAGTTCAAAACAAATGCACATTCCTTGTACTGGCACGCTTTTTACTTTGTTACTTAATGGGAATACAGTTGATTCTGGTAAATTTTAAACTTAAAGTATTCAAGTTAACATAAATAGTCAGACAAAACGAGACTCTAGAATATCAAAATTATATATGTATTTAAAAAAAAAGGTTATGAAGGTGTAACCAAAACTTGTCACCCTTTCATATAAGGCCTTCATTACGGTGTATGAAGCGGAGGTCAAAGGTTAACACCCTTGCACACCCTTTCAAAAGAGCAAGGTTGGATCAAGTGGTTAACACCCTTGCCTCTGGCGACACTCGACAGAGGTCAAGGGTTCGATCCTCACCCCTTGCAAGGCCGGAGGTCCTTTTCTACATTTGGTAGAACCGGAAGCAGCCTCTCTACCTTAGGTAGGGGTAAGGCTGTCTACGTCTCAACCTCCCCCATACACCGTGAAAGACGGTATTGAGACCCATAACCCGTGGAAGACAGTAATGGGAGTTACTTTACTTTACTTTTTTATTACGGCGTATGAACATACATACATATATACATGCACATACTGACGTGGAGATGTTCCTTGTTTGATTCAATAATTTTCCCCTAAACAAAACCTCGCATACAAGGTCAAAGACTCCAAAAGCAGCAGGTATGAAAGTCTAGAGGGTGACAGTCATGCCCTATTATGCTTTAAATTACAAGTCTCTCTTACATCGAATGCATACATCTTAAGAATCATCAGACTACGCCCACCATTTCATTCGACATTAAAACCAAATAATCAACAAACAGCACTAAACACCATTAACATAATGTGGTCGTCTATATTAGTAGCAACGATTAACTAACCATATTCAATCAATATTTAAACATCAGCCACACTGACATTCAAATCATTATTGAATTAACATCAATCTTGTAAAACTAAACACGTAAACAAGAATCATGTTAGCACTTACAAGCATCAATGACCCATAAACCACATCACATAACAAACTGTCTCTTAGCAAATAGGTTAGACAGCACTAGTTGAATCATCACTCTTTCAAGTTCACCCGTGCACACTTGTGTGATTCATTTTTACCCTTACTTCAATGTTCCATCTACAAATTAGATTTAATAAATAATTACCTTTCACGGTGCCTTTGCATTATGAAGTTGACGTTGATTACGTGACTTTATATGAGCTGCTTACTTGAAATAACATCAGGAAACAACTTGTAAACTTATAATCATAACTTAACTTGAAACTCTAAAACCATGATCAAAGCTTAGGGGTTTCGAATTTAATTCCTACTAGGTGCAATTGGGTGTCTTGTTTTATCCGGTTTGGGTTTGGGTTTGGGTGCCTGTTTTAAAACTACCATGTTCTTATAGTAAAAGATAAAAGATAAAGAGGTTTGCATTGTACAATACTTTTGTATATCAGTTCGAAGAGGACGAGTAGACAATTAATTGTTGCATTCACAAACATTCCGCCAAGCATCCTTTTCAAGAGGTTGAACTGGATAGAACTAATCAATTTATGAAATATTCCGCAAAGATAACGAACAAGTTATTATTACTTAACAGAATTCCATACTCGGCCACTTTTACTCATGAATCACTATAAGATTCCAACAAAATTACTAATTTCATAGTTACATGACTTCTATTGTAACTTAAAACCGTAAAAAGTCAGCCAACTACTATATTGGTTGTGCTCTAACATGATAAGAGTTGTAATGGGGTACCGACAATACCTACCCATTTACTATTATTTAGTAACGAGTTTTTCGTCATTTCTTCTCTTGTATTGTGACTAACACTATCCTCATCACTAAGTTCGTGACTAACGTATATATATATATATATATATATATATATATATATATATATATATATATATATATATATATATATATATATATATATAGGGGGACTTTCTTACGAGAACCATTTTATCTGCGAGAACTGAGAGAACCACAAAAAACATACATGCACGCCTTTTAAAATAAAATAAAAATATATGCAAATCATCAATAATCGTAAGTATCCACCTATGTTCTTCAATATCATCATGAACTCATCCTCTTTTTTCACAAAAACCTTACACAAGGCCGCAATATTGTCGTTGCACGCCTTATAAGAACATACATGCACACCTTCAAAGAAAAATGTTGTATTTCCAATTTCTTATCAAATTCTTTAGAACAACTATGTTTTTTTAAAAACATATATGTTGTTTTTAGAACATATGTGCAAAAATACAATTATTGAAGGCGTTCATGTATGTTTTTGGTGGTTCTCTCAGTTCTCGCAGATAAAATGGTTCTCGCAAGAAAGTCTCACTATATATATATATATATATATATATATATATATATATATATATATATATATATATATATATATATATATATATATATATCAACGTAAATGCATTACATTAATTTGAAGAAAACAGTGATATCTTTTAAAAGACTAAAGGTAAAAAAACGTGACATTATACAAAACAAAAGTTAATGCTACGACGAATTAAACTGTATATACATAAAAAAAAAAAAAAAATAATAAATAAATAAAATAAAAATTACAATTAGTTCTTGAAAATAACAATAATAATTATGTAGAATATAATATTATGTAATTTAATTTTATACTTATACATAATTAAAATTTGATATTAAAACCCCGTGCTTACACATATTTTATACTCCCTCCGTCTCAATTTATTTGTCAGGAGAGAGAAAACACAAAGTTTAATAAAAGTGGGGCCACTTTAATTTTCAACCACTAAAATGGAATATTTCTCCACTAGATTCTCTAGTTTTTACTAAATAAGAAAAGTGAACAATTAATTTGAGACATCCATAAAAGGAAATATGGACAATTAAATTGAGACGGAGGGAGTAATTATTAGTCGTTTCCTATAATTGGTAGCAATTGACAAACTATAGAAACTTTTTTTTGTTAGCATATTTAGCAATCGAGTAATTGACAACAACTTAACAATGAGATTCATATTAGATCTATACATTTTTTATACAGTAACTCAATAAGCTTTATACAAGTACAGTCAATTTTCAATATCATCAAATTTATACTTTTTTTTATTGAGATGGTGAATATTTCAACTTGCAAGAAGCAAAGAACGACATCTACTTAATCAATCAAATAGGTCAAGGTACAACTAGAAATGCACAATGTACAACCCGTAATTCAACTGTAACACCTCAACACAAATTATAAAGGAAATAGCCGACGGTTCCCATAGTTAACAAATTAGCACTCGCAGATTAGGCCGTTATACTCTCTTGGTGCAGTTCTGGATACGGTCTCGCGTAACTGGATGCACATTAGAGTTTAGGTATCAAGAACGATTAATGGTAAGTGTGTTGATAATAGTGGTGTGGTTATGGCGACAGTGAAGAGAAATCCGGAGAGTTATGTTTGTTTTTGAAGGTGTTTCACTATGTGTTTTTGGGTTTATATCGGTTTTTATATACCAAGAAGATGTTACGAGGGTGTTTTGTTGTAAATGGATGGCTAAGATGAAAATGATCAAATGTTACGAGGGTGTCAGCTAATAAATTTGAGGTAGATGCACCACCTAAATGGTTGTATTTAAACCTAGCTAATAAATGTGAGGTACATGCACCACCTAAATGGTTATATTTAAACATAAATGGTCCACAATAAAGAAAATTGTGAAAGAATTTTATTAGCGTTTGCCGTTATTACCAACATGTGTCGACTTCCGAATTATTATCGACATTGCCAACATGCAAAATTACTACAATGAACTTTTGTTCTTTTTTGAATTTTATTCAAAAGAGAAAAACGCCCTAAACCTTTCAGGTTTTCATAAAAAGAAGCAAAACTACTAATAAAAATCTTCTTTGTGAAAGAAAAACGGGGAAACAGATACAAGGCAACTAAGAGAAAAAAATAAAAACAATAAATAAATAATAATTTAAAGAAAAACAAACTCAGCTGCCGGAAAAATAAAATTCCGGCTGCGGCGTAGTTGACGGGACTACCTGGATCGGGCTTGGAACAGTGAGGGGAACCTCCACTCGCCGGAGGTGGAAGTCCAAATATCCGGGAAGTTGCCGGAAAAGTACAGAGACCCCAAAAGTAACCTTTAGTATTGATGCGGAAGCATCTAGATTGATGTGGAAGCACCTATGACTCTTTAGTTCCCTAAGCATCTACGACTCTTTATTTTCCTCTATTTAATTTAGTGTATTAAATGTTTCGGTTTCTTTATCATAAATCCCATCTATAAATTGGGATCAAGTTTTTGTTATTCATTAGTTTTTTTGATGATATGAAAAGTTCTTTTCTTTCCTCCCTATACACAAGTGTGTGTTAGTGTGTGTGAAATTGCCTAATTATCGGTATTCTTTTGAATCAACGATTATTAGAAGAATTGTTCTTGGGTATTCTTTGAATCAACAAGATCAGTTGTTTATCCCTTTTATTCGCTACATCAGTTGGTATCAAAGATAAATTTCCTGTTCAGGATGCCTTCTAATGACAATATTATTTTTGAATATCCATCCGTTTATGATGAATACAAGGATGAGGATTGGTATCTTTGGTTCGGGTCTGATGATTGTCCATTTGATGAGAAGATCGATGAAGAAGATTACGTGCCAATTCGAAAAATACCCAAAAATCCGTTTATGTTCGTCCAGGTTTGCGCAGTTGCAGTAAAACAGGCGGCACGGATTCGTTCACCGTTGGATCACTCTGGTTTTTGGATATGTGATCCAAGACTCATCGGCGCACGATCTGACCGTTGGGATTTTCAATTGGAGTTTTCTACAAGGAGTTATGGTTTTCCGAAGTTGCTGCAGTTTGTGTTTGATTCTGAAAAACATGATGGTAATTTGAGATACACTCTTTATGGTGTTCTGGTTCATGCTGGGCGGAACACACATTCTGGTCACTATTACTGCTATGTTCGAACATCTAGTGGAAATTGGTATTTACTTGATGACGATGAGGTGACTCGAGTAAAGGATTGGATGGTTTTTGAAGACAAGGCTTACATGTTATTCTATTTTCGCAATAGTAAGAATGTACCAGCAAAGAAGGTTGTTGGTGTTGTTCATCAAAAGGAGACTGCCGTGAACAGCATGGGAATAAATACCAGTTGCCCAATTGTTAGTAAAGAAAAGATGGTAGAATATATTGGTGGTCTTAAGATATGGCTTAGTGATTCATTAATGTATCAAGAAATTTTTCATCAAGGATTTAAGAATACGAAGGGTGAAACAGATAAGAAATTGAAGAGAGTTATTGGAAAGTTTAAATATATAGAAGATGGTGGAATAAATGGTATTTTAAAGGATATTAATCATCAAATATATTCCAACAATAAAGTGTGTATTGGATGTTATTGTGTGGTCACCACTTCAAACTCGAAGTCCGATATTTTTGGGGTTCCGTTCGATCGTGGTCGTTTTGATAATACGAAAACTCGAGGACGAGTTTGTTCAAAGAAGGGGAGAATGATGCGGAAGCATCTAGATTGATGTGGAAGCACCTATGACTCTTTAGTTCCCTAAGCATCTACGACTCTTTATTTTCCTCTATTTAATTTAGTTTATTAAATGTTTCGGTTTCTTTATCATAAATCCCATCTATAAATTGGGATCAAGTTTTTGTTATTCATTAGTTTTTTTGATGATATGAAAAGTTCTTTTCTTTCCTCCCTATACACAAGTGTGTGTTAGTGTGTGTGAAATTGCCTAATTATCGGTATTCTTTTGAATCAACGATTATTAGAAGAATTGTTCTTGGGTATTCTTTGAATCAACAAGATCAGTTGTTTATCCCTTTTATTCGCTACATCAAGTATTCGCCGGAGCGTGTGGCGCGTGGGATTAGGTCGGAATTGGGTGGTGGTGTTTGATTTGTGTATAGACAGCTGATTGTGGTGTTAATTAGATTTTCAAAAAGATTCCTAGTTTTACTATGGATCATATATGTACAAGATGTTAATGAGTGGTCAGATTATGTTATTTAGGTAATGTTCACATCTTTCTCGATTTGTGTAGAAGCCAAGGTATGCATGTGTACGTAGAGATGATTTTACATGGTATTTACGTGAAAACAAGGGTGGATGTTTGCAATATGCATACGCCTCTTAATACTTCTTATTATTGATGACTTTTAGTAAATTTGCAATGAGAATACGTAGATTTTCCAGCCGAGAGTTAGCGCTTGCCTGGTGGGAATGGTGTATCTCCAAAATGTACCTTTGATTTGAACCAATAATGTTAATGTAGATTATGATTAATAAAGGAGCTCTTTTTTTTTGGGGTTCCTTTTGGTTTTCGTTGAGTCATGATATTACGGAGTATGTCCGTTATACTTATCCGACATTTGGTGACAAGGGTATAAATTGCAATTTGGCGTGTACTCATATTTGGTCACAAATTGTATAAAAGATTAGTAGATATTTTTCCAATTATGGAATGGCAGGGTACGCACGTGCAGAGGTGGTTACAGGTTCTCCACACGTTCTGTAGGGTTGGATATGTGCAAGCAGGGATGGATAAGCTCTTCGAGCTGCTATAATCACGTAATAGTTTTAATGATTAGGTTGGGGATTTTGTGTGATCCTAGTGAAGTGATACTTTTGATGTTGATACTCAACAAGTGTGGTAGCCTGTGTGTTGCCATGGGATTGACTTGTTGATAGTGTCGATAGCACGCGTGTTGCTGCGGAAATACCGTGTTGAAAACTTTTATGTCATTCTTTAAGTAATATTTTATGTCTCTCAAACAATTAGACTAATAACCAACCATCTATAACCATCAGCATTCTATACAATCTCGTCTATCTTATTAGCACCCCTTCTAGTTTGGTTAACGGCAACTTTTAAACATACACTGAACCACACAATACATAGTGCTAGATACATTGCAAAATAAACCTATTTCTTGGCTACATTTTGTTAGGTTTTTTTAACAGCTCTATGAAAGAGGAAGAAAAAAAATTGCACCTGAATCCTAAGCAATACGTTTGTACTTAGGACTTAAGCTTCTAAAACTTCTCAATCTGTTGCCGATAAGGTTTTTCACCATTACCCTAAAATCCACCGAATTAAGGATCATTCAAAGCGGCATAATGAAATACAACATGTGTTTCCATCTCCCCATAACGAATTTAAAAAGATGTAGCCAAGTAAAACAGCTTCCTCTTCCGATGGCTGAGAGTAGCTGGCCCTGACATTCACTTTTTAGGAGGCACCCATCGAGTATGAACCTGTTCAATCTTGAAAAGATACCCGAGGTTGAGACCCTTAGATATTGAAATCAGCTCAAAAGCATTCATGGCTGTTGGATGTTCTTAGAACAAACATAAAAACTTTCAGAAACTGATTAAGCATTTTCAAATAATGGGGCAGAACAGTAAAATATTAAAATAGATGTAGATATGGTTTCTACGAAGACAGAAACTCAGGGGAGCTGGATCTCTCTTATTTTCAAGTTGACATATCATATTCCCATAAAGAGTTTTGTGAACTTACAGATTTCTATACCGAATTTGAACTTATACTTGGACTGTTGGCAAGTTCCTTGGTTGACCTTGACTACAGGAATGTGCGTATCTGATCAGCGTGTTACACCCCGTGCCCGCTTTGACCAAAAATACATGAATTTGAAACTTTTAGCCGGAAACGACCGCAATGAAACTCAATCGTTATCATTTTAATTAAGCATGTAAGAATCATGCTACAAGCATCTAATCGTTATCATATCTAATCATTTATTCCGATACTACAACCGCAATGAAACTCAATCGTGTCTTTCTAGGCACCAAGTTATAAGCATACTTCACTAATCATTTATTACTTTATCTCAAGCATTCAAGGCATCAATACTTTATCAAACAATTACCATACTTAACTTTTTCACATATCAATATGGTTTATCAACCTTTTAGCCACCATTTGGTCATCAACCATATTCGTTCAATAAATATTATTCGCGCATTCCGATTAAGTCTTACATAATATGCATTCAAATGCATCAATCTTATCTCATACACTTCTATGCATCATGCTATCAAGCACATTCATGTTAAACTTAGACATATAACAAACTACCATAGACTTAACATCTCATAAGCAATCATATAATGAAATTTAACACTTAACACTTTTCCAACAAGTCTTAAAACATTTATAATCATATTCAAATCTTATAGTCTATGGCTCGTATATCACATTGCACAATCGATCTATGTCTAAGCATAACAATTGATGAAGCGAAAAGTGTACCGCTTTTAGGGGGTCATTTAAGCCCTAAATCGTATTTATTTGATCAAATATTGCCCTAAATCGTTCCTTTTGTCATTTTAGGTACTTTGGAGAAGAAATCTGGAAAAGGAAGTATTTTGGACGTTTTTGGAGCATAAAAGTGAAGAAAACGACAAAGTCTCAAAATCGGATGGAAAAGTACCTGTGACGGCGTCAAGCACCATTGTGACGCCGTCAACCCTTGACGCGCCAGAGAGGATTTTGGATGATTAAAAGGGGACGGCGTCAAGAAGGCCATCAAGAAACCCTAACCGCGGCGAGGGTGACGGCGTCAGCTCTATAACGTGACGCCGTCAGATCTGATTTTCTATATATATTATCATAATTTTTAGTCATTAGTGTGCAACTTTGTGAGGAGAAACCCTAAGACGATTTTTCTGCTACTTTTAAGGGTTTTATACCCTTGGATCTCCCATGTTCAATTGAAGATAAGTAATCAATTAATCATTCAATATGTCTATGTGTTGTTTGATTATATCTTGTTCTTGTCTTTTATTTAACATGCTAGGCTAGATTTATCTTGTGTTTGCTTAGATCTAATGAAACCTAACTATTGATTATTGGTTGTTGGTGTGTTATTAATTGTATTGGATGATTGTTTATCGATGTTAGGCTTAAGAAAACTGGCTAACCTCCTATACGGTAACTTGCTTGAACGTCTTAAGAAACATGAACCAATGCGTACTAAGGTTTTTATGGTTGTATTTAATGCATGAGCGAATTCTAGTGATCCCATGTTAGGAGCTTCTTAGCCGGCTCGACATAGGAGTGAAGTAGGAGCTTATAGAGTTGGGGAAGTACGTACGCCACCCCACGATTGGTATTAAGGAATACACCCGTCATCCACGCAATTAATACACACTAATCAACCGGTAAAAGATAGTTAGGGAGTAAGGAAATCTAAGTAAACACATTTCTCTCCATATAAGTTCCACAACCTTTTTATTTTCAGTTATTTTATTTTATTTGCAATTGTAGTTATTTGGGTTAGTTGACTAGCAACTAATTCCGCCCACTCCTTCAAACCCGAGATTTTACTTGCTTTTATAAAAATATAAAAAATACAAAAAGAATCTTCCCTCACCCTTAGACCTATTAGAGTAGTTTTTCAATCCTAACGGCACTATTCCCCTAGAGAACGATCAATCCCCCAGTACTTGCCACTACACTATACTACATCGGTCAGGTACACTGCCTGGTGGGGATTGCAAGCCTCTTGAGATCCCTCGAGAGGTAAAACCTGTTGTAAGGTCGCAAAACCACGCATCAAGTTTTTGGCGCCGCTGCCGGGGAATAGTTATTGTTTAGGTTGAATTTTTATTTTATTAGGTCTACTCACTAGATTCCTTTCTAGTGAGATTTTTATTTTATTTTTCTAGGTTTTCTTTAGTCTATCTTATTTCTTTGTACTTTTGTTTGTGACACCTTCCACCTACCTCATGAGTAATAGTGATCGCTTGATCCCTGTTATTCGTATTTTCCGCCGTGCAAACTTCCAACTACCCGTTCCCGCCCCCATCGTAGAAAACAAAACCTTTCACCCGACCACCACTTTGGTAACAATTCTGAGATGGAGGAGTCTGACCATGAGAATGACTATGCAGTTAGTCCATTTTACGACTCAGACTCCGATGAGGATGCTGGTAATGGAGAAGTAGTTAACGAGGAATGGAGAAAAGAGGAAATTGATCCCTTTAAGTATGTTGACCCTTGGACTAAGATCGAAAAGGATAGCCTCTTTAACATGCAATTTCCATGTAAGATTGGTTATCATAGTCTTCATGCTTATCTTAACTCATCTTTGCCTATGAACATTATCTCTCGCGCTAATTATAATAAAATCATGGTAGATGAGCTAGAATATCAAGGAGATAACATTGTTGCTAGGATTGAGCCACTACACGTATTCGTAGGAAGTTTTGTGTATTTGGTGGATTTTATGGTTATGGAGAACTTAGGAGAATTTATTGATAACAAATTAACCCAAGTCATTTTTGGAGAACCCTTCAAAAGGTTGACCAACCTTGACGAAAAACTTGTGGACGGGTTAATTACATTCTAGGATGGGGATGAAGATTTTGTTTACCAAATGCCCCGATCACATCCTAGGTTTAAGAACTTCTCCATTGAATCTTGCAATAGACTTGTGCCTATTGACTTGTTAAGTGAGAATGATAAGAGAAAGGGGCTCAAATATCCACATGAGAAAAATAAGAGATATTATCATGGATGTCTGGAGCTGAATGATGAATACAAGAAAGATGAGGCAACAATTAGATGGCTCACACTCGGATACGTGAGCATAAGCGACACTAGATAAGCATGACTTTGAGTCTAGCTACAAGACTCGTTAATAAAGAAAAGCGCTTCTTGGGAGGCAACCCAAGCTTTATTTGCTTTGTGTGTTTATTTATTTGTTTGTTTGATTTTATTTGCTTCCGTATGTATGTTTAATTTTTATTATTATTGATTCATGTTCGAAACTAAATTGTGAAAATGCTTTATCTTGTTTTTAACTTCGTCTTAACTACATATAAAGGTATTTTGCAAAAGATAAGTGTAAGGGAAATCCAAATCGGTTTATTAGAACAAATGAACATGAATCATAACAATATTAAATTAACATACATATTAGTAATTGTTTGAGTCAAATGCTTGTATCGAGTCATAATGATATTTTGCAGGATTTCCAGGAAATAAGGATTGAGTTTTTCCAGAAATTTTCCGGAAACTTAACATGAAAAATCTGTCAGATCACTTCTGACGGCGTCAGACCCCAGTCTGACGGCGTCAGGAACAGTTTTCTGGATTTTTTTTTTTGTTTTTTTGAAAGTTTTGTTTTTCTTCCGGAATCATAAAATGCTTTATTAAATCTCTAACTTATAAACTCCAGGAATCTGCAAAATAAGCATTCCACAAGCATTATATCCTTATACAGATTTATCCCGCCGATGTTATGCAGGTTTCGGTGTTTGTTTTCTCAGGTTTAACAAGTTATTTTGGACAAGGAAATGTATGTGGAATCTAGCTTTTGGCGCTGCTTTAATCTTGAAGCTTCAACATTACCTTGGAAGAAGATCTAACCATGTTACCTCTTTATCCACCGAGCGAATCAGGGGAGTATTTGATTTCATTCTTTTACCTTATTTACTTTTACATCTTGTTATTTGAACATTGGGGACAATGTTCATCTTAAGTGTAAGGGGGGGGGGGGGGGTAAAGTACGATACCTTAGAGAATGCTATTACGCTTGATTTTTCGTTTGTTTAATGATAGATGTGTAATAAAACTGAGAGAAATACCTGTTAAGGCAATTTTAGTGCCAAATTTAAATTTTTTTACAACATATAGGAGTGAAACTTTGGTCTTAATGAGGGTCTCACGGATAGGAGTTATATGACTAGCACAAAACCGTACCACTAAAAAAATTTTCCACCCCCAAATATGTGAGGTTCGCCCCTAGAATTGGTAGGAAAAGCATTTATGCTATGATGTGTTTACCGGTAGCACTTAGATTCTAGAACTTGCGTTAGGACCATTCCGAGGCCACAAGTGAGACTACATTCGTGTAGTTAGATTTACTACATGATAAGAGGCATTAGGATTAACCCATTGTTTTACACCTGTGTTTTTGTTATAATTACATTGGCTACATTGGTCAAGTAATTCTCCCACACCCTTTGCGTTGTACTCATTTTTAGTACACGATACCCCTAGTACACCCCTCAGAGCCTATCTTTTCGTTTCTAACTTTAAGCATTTTACTTAAAGTAAGAATTTGTTTACACCCCACTTAAATGTACACCCAAATCGCCTTAGCCTACCTTGTATGCACTCATTTTTAGTGCATTATTGTGACAACATTTGTTTAAACCCCAAGTTAATTATCTAATTGATTACATGGTTGCTAAGTCGAGTCATATCCTTGTACATATTGTTTTGGGACGATTGGGACTCATGGGTAAAGTACTAGTGTAATGGAGTAATGGGGAAGAACAACATTATTACCCCCATATGTGCTAAATATTTTAAAAGTACTCCAAGTGTTTCGATTATCTTAATTCGAGTCATTAGAATAGTTAATTGTAAAGTTATGTAAAAGTTCAAGTGTAAGAGGGATACAACCCCCCTACGATGTATTATTTTGGATGGTAGGGCAAGAGTGTATGTAAAAAAAAAAAAAAAAAAAAAAAAAAAAAAAAAAAAAAAAAAAAAAAAAAAAAAGTAGAAAAAACATACGGACTACCATCCCGTTTCATTTTATGTTTATTTTATCTTTTTGTTATTTTTTTCATTAGCTTAAGTCGAGTCTAGTCTTGTCTTAGCAACGCCATATTGTACATGTAATTAATCAAGATCTTTAACTCGCCACCAGTAAAATATCCTTTATCCAACAAAACCGTGTTTATCATATCCCTACACCTAACGTTATAACCCGTTTAAAAGCCCTCTTTGATAGTTTATCTTAGGTGCTTACGCCTAGTGGATGAGGTTTTTGATCCTTTCCCAAGCCTATGGTAATCTATTTGCTATGACAGGTAGTGAGAGATATTATTCATTTTCATTTATGAGATACACTTTTATGACACCTGAGAGATGTGAGTATCTAAACACTACTTGTGAGGTGCTAGTCTGTAATCTCCGTGCTTATTATGATTAAAGTGGAATGACTATTTGTTGTAATTACTTTTATATTAGCGTTAAATGACCCCTAACTTGTATTTTGATTAGAATAAAAGCGCATTTGCTTGAGGACAAGCAAATCTCAAGTGTAAGGATATTTGATGAAGCGAAAAGTGTACCGCTTTTAGGGGGTCATTTAAGCCCTAAATCGTATTTATTTGATCAAATATTGCCCTAAATCGTTCATTTTGTCATTTTAGGTACTTTGGAGAAGAAATATGGAAAAGGAAGCATTTTGGACGTTTTTGGAGCATAAAAGTGAAGAAAACGACAAAGTCTCAAAATCGGCTGGAAAAGTACCTGTGACGGCGTCAAGCACCATTGTGACGCCGTCAACCCTTGACGCGCCAGAGAGGATTTTGGATGATTAAAAGGGGACGGCGTCAAGAAGGCCATCAAGAAACCCTAACCGCGGCGAGGTGACGGCGTCAGCTCTATAACGTGACGCCGTCAGATCTGATTTTCTATATATATTCTCATAATTTTTAGTCATTAGTGTGCAACTTTGTGAGGAGAAACCCTAAGACGATTTTTCTGCTACTTTTAAGGGTTTTATACCCTTGGATCTCCTATGTTCAATTCAAGATAAGTAATCAATTAATCATTCAATATGTTTATGTGTTGTTTGATTATATCTTGTTCTTGTCTTTTATTTAACATGCTAGGCTAGATTTATCTTGTGTTTGCTTAGATCTAATGAAACCTAACTATTGATTATTGGTTGTTGGTATGTTATTAATTGTATTGGATGATTGTTTATCGATGTTAGGCTTAAGAAAACTGGCTAACCTCCTATACGGTAACTTGCTTGAACGTCTTAAGAAACATGAACCAATGCGTACTAAGGTTTTTATGGTTGTATTTAATGCATGAGCGAATTCTAGTGATCCCATGTTAGGAGCTTCTTAGCCGGCTCGACATAGGAGTGAAGTAGGAGCTTATAGAGTTGGGGAAGTACGTACGCCACCCCACGATTGGTATTAAGGAATACACCCGTCATCCACGCAATTAATACACACTAATCAACCGGTAAAAGATAGTTAGGGAGTAAGGAAATCTAAGTAAACACATTTCTCTCCATATAAGTTCCACAACCTTTTTATTTTCAGTTATTTTATTTTATTTGCAATTGTAGTTATTTGGGTTAGTTGACTAGCAACTAATTCCGCCCACATCCTTCAAACCCGAGATTTTACTTGCTTTTATAAAAATATAAAAAATACAAAAAGAATCTTCCCTCACCCTTAGACCTATTAGAGTAGTTTTTCAATCCTAACGACACTATTCCCCTAGAGAACGATCAATCCCCCGGTACTTGCCACTAGACTATACTACATCAGTCAGGTACACTGCCTGGTGGGGATTGCAAGCCTCTTCAGATCCCTCGAGAGGTAAAACCTGTTGTAAGGTCGCAAAACCACGCATCAACAATCTAATTAGCTACAAGTACTAGTCTACCTTATAACTAAGGCATTCGCATTCCACACTACTTACACTTACGGCACACGCAACTACAAGTGGTCTAAGTTTAGGTAACCTATAATGGGAACCTTATTCACTTAAACCGAGGCTCTGATACCAATTTGTAACACCCCGTACCCGATTTGACCAAAAATACACGAATTTGAAACTTTTACACGGAAACGACCCAACTTTAACGAACATTCTGTTACTCTTTTAACCATTAACATAAATCTGTAAACATCCAGACCTTTAGACTATTTTTAAATGAAACTAAACTCAATTACCTTCGAAACGCCGGGTGGCGCGACCCTTGACGATTTACGGTTCAAAAGATATGATATTTCGAACATTGACAAAAATCTGCCAAGACAACCTGTGTACCATACGCCTTTATGCCCAAGGTCCAGAAGGGCGTATGATCTGGTACTCAGAAAAGGTGAAAATTCATTTTAGGCAGAAGGCCTTATGCCCAGCCATATGGGTGTATGACCTGTAACTCAGAAACTAATAAAACCACTTTTAATTGCAGAAGGCCTTATGCCCAACCATATGGGTGTATGACTTGTAACTCAGAAACTAAGAAAACCACTTTTAATTGCAAAAGGCCTTATGTCCAAGCACGGAAGGCCTTATGCTCCCATTTCCACATTTTACTAACAAACCCAACTTTTTACAACTTACTCTATTTTCCGGAAAATAACTTCCAAGACACGAAACTTGATGAAACATTCTACAAATCTTTAATATAACATAATACATCATCTTCATTTAATAACTTCACCCAATTGACACTTCGGAATGGTACTTTACAAATAGACGTATAATATACCTGTTTTGACCCATTCCACCACAAACGACCTTTAATACTTCCATATTACACTAAACTTTCCAAAAACCTTTGACATAACATAAATAAGTGTTTCCATAACCATTCAACCTGTTTACAACCCAAAATGGGTATATTTACGCTTGTGCCAAACACCCCCTTAACTTTTACCTCAAACACTTAAAACACACTTTAGCATACCAAATGACCACCAATTCATTATACCAATCTTTACACACGTTTTGACACTTGTTTATCCATTACAAACCATTAAATGACTCACGGGGGTACAAACTTGACATTTGAGCTCGGTGTCTACCTAAGCTCCTACTTACTTGCAATCCTTTAGCTTACTACCTTTCACATAACCAAACTGTGGAAAACTAGAAGGGGGGTTGAATAGTTTTTACCGTTTTTAAGTTTTATTTGCTTTGTTACTATATGTTAATTTCAAAGGAAACAATCACAAATAAATAATCACACAATGTAAACAAAAGATAAAGAGAGGAAAGATCAAACCACACGACACTGTTGTTTATAGTGGTTCGGCTACAAGGACTCTCTTCCTTGCCCTACTCCACTCCCCGAGTTTCCTACTCGAGAGTTTATCTTTCACTAAGAAACAAACTCCTTTTCTAGGCGGAGAAAACCTTTACACTTCGCTTACTTCCTTTTCCGATACTAAGCTAAACACCGGGTTCTTTCACAAGGTAGAACTAACCTGACGTCGCCTATTTACTTTACCGACACTAAGCTAGATTTCGAGTTCTTTACACGGGTACAACTACTCCCTACACTCTTTGTGCTTTAAGGACTAAAGCACTAACCACACTCACTGATTACAAATGATAGATATGATGTGTGAAACAAACTACAATATCACACAGTAATGCAACTAAAGGATTACGGTTCTGTAGATCCTTGAATGCTTGATCTCTTTTCTACAAAATGAAAGATCAAAGTGAAATACAACTATGAATGATGTTAGTAAGATATGTACTGAATGAATATGTGTGTTAAAGCTATATGAGTGATGAGAAAGCCAAATGATCAGCTTGCTATTTATAGGCAAGCTGATCTTCAGCTCACGGATCCCACGGATCCCTCAGAAGGGATCCGTCCTTCATTGGATTTGGATCCGTGGGATGTGACAGCTAAGGTTTAGTTGTATCTTACCATATCTTACCAAATCATCCAAGATCCTCAAATGTCAACTATGTATCTTGCAAATCTAAACAAGATATATCAAAATATTGTATGTGATGCATGCAATGATGTCATGGAATGATTTTAGAATTAAAGTTTCCTTTTAAGGAAACAAGTTACTAAATAAGCAAACTTGTAATTCTTGGTTATTATGTGAAGTGTAAAATGTGTACTTAAGAGACTTAAGCTAGTATTTATTATTTGCTAAAAGATATTCCTTTTATTTGTCATTAACAAAACTAATGAAAGATCAAAGAATATAAATAACATTTTTGAGATGCTATTTGTATTAACAATCTCCCCCTTTTTGTTGATGACAAAACATAAGGTATATTTTTGAGCAAGAGAATAAATATAGCATGAGTTCTTAAAAATATATATTAAGTTTGTTTATTAAAGAAAAGTTTTGTAAAAATGTATGTACTGTGATGAATCACAGTTAATGCAAACTTAGTCCTTTCTCCCCTTTTTGTCGAAACAAAAAGAGTAGCGTAGCGGAATGCGATTTTGAGAACTTTAAAGCTCCCCCTTGTTTTATACTCCCCCTAGATGGAGTAATCAAGGAAATGATGCATGAATCTACAAAACAAACTGTTAGTATATGAAATGCTTATGAGATGCTCCCCCTCGATGTATACTCCTCACTTCTCGAGTACCAACGTATACTTTGAAGGGTATGATATGCTGCAAATGAAGTGTTAGTAATGAATGACTTCAATGAAGAAGTAGAATGCTTGTGAAGTATTCTTCCAAACAGGCCTTTTAATATGTTTTGACTTTTAAAAGTCAAAACTAAGTGTCTGATCATTATTTTTACCTAAAGCAATCATAATCAAGGCATAATATAGGTTAGATAATGATGTTAGTTCACAATGATAATGATAATATGCAATATGTTGATCACTCATAAGCATAAAACATCACATTCATAGATATTGAAAATTTTGTGACAAAAGTCACAATGATGAAATGATGTTACAAGTACAATAAAAAGACATCCTAGAAAGAAAATAAAAAGTCCTAAAGCAACAATTTAAAAGGTCCTAACAACTAGTCTAGAAAGCTCCTATTGAGGAGGATGAGAGATTGCGTTTAAACGTTCAAGAACATGGTTCAAGATGAACCTCATCTCATTTTGAAGCTCATGGACCAAGATGTTGGTCCTTTGGGCCAAGTGAGCCGTTCTCTCACAATGTGCGCAATCATGACTTGAGAAACCGGGAGGAAGACTAGGCTCCAAGTTTTGTGGTGGTGGTGGTGGTGATGGTGGTTGGTTGTTGTTGTTGTTTGATGGTTGTTGTGGTGTTTGGAGGGAGTTCATAAGGATGTTTTGAATGTCCATTGCTTCATGAAGGCGATGGTCAACCATACCCGAGAGAGTATAGAGTTGTGTTAACTCCGCACTTATCTCCTCTTGTGTTTGAGGAATGTTGCTCCACATTGCTTCATCAATGGCAATGAGTGTTGAAGTTGGTGATAGTGGTGGTATTTGTGGACGAGGTTGTGGTGCTTCTCGGTATAGAGGACCATGAATCTCCGGATGGAGAGGATGAAATAGCATAGGTTCTAAGTTTTCAAGACTTATTGGTGGAGGATTGGTTGATGTAGGTGGAAGATCTTCTAACTCTTCAAGATATGGTTGTGGAGATGTTGGTGGTGTCCTAAATAATTCCATGGGTTGGAGTTTTGGTGAGGATGGTGATGAGGCAGACTTCTCAGACTGTGATGGAGCGGGAGCGGGAGCGGGAGCGGGTGGTGGTGTGGTTGCTACAGGAGTAATGGTAGGAGGTGGTGTTTTTATGACTACATGTGAGGGAGTTGGAGTGGATAAAGTAAGAAAGTTTTCACTAGCAATGGGTGAGGATATGTTTAGTGGTGATGATTCTTCAGAGGATGAGTTGTGAATGTTGATGAAACAACAAGGTTTCACACTCATACGGGCTGTTCGTTTTAGTGGCTTGGATGTAGAGGAGTTGTTTGATTTTGTCATTGAGACTTTTTGGTGAAGTATGATAGCTAAAATGTACAGGAGAAGAGATGGTTGTGATGTGAATTGAAGATCCTAAAGTGCTAATTTATAGACAGAAGGTTTGTGAGTCTGTGTGTTTGGATTTGATGTGAATCCAATAGAGAATGTTGGTTTCTAATGATTTGGAACAAAAATTTGTGCAGGTCATATCAAGGAAGTCAATCCATTGAGCTTTGGTTGAGTAATGTGTTGTGGATTTGCAGTTAATACAAGGAGATAGTGGAAAATCTGATGATTTGATATTTCCACGGATTTGACGGATCCCTAAAAAGGGTTCCTTCTTTGTATCAGTTTGGTAACTCACACCTAAAATTCAAAAATTTAAATTTTGGTGGGAAATTTTGTTCCTAAGTTTCTAAGAATTCCTAAATGATTCTAAGATGAATTATGATCAGTGAATGAATCCTAAATGATACTAAACACTTAAGATTTAAGAATCGGGATAAGTCGAAAAAGTTTTAGAATTTTACTGGGAAACCTGCGGATCCAAGTTGAATCAAAGGCGGAACCTTATTCAGGGATCCGCCCAATCCACAGGTTGGCGGATGGCGGATCCAACGATAAGCCTTGGTGGAGCCCAGGTTTGGGATCCGTCGGATCCGTATGCCTAAAACTAAAGAAACTAAACAGAACATATGTCATATTTCGCGTTTTTCGACGAAAACCCAAAAATTCACCTAGACCTTACTTAACATCTAATATGTATAGCAAAACAACTAAATATGATAACATTAACACACGATTGTACATAGCTTAATCCGTTCTTAGAAACTTACCGTTTTAGGTGTTATGCCAAACATAGGCTATAACCCGGAAAATTGATAACCATGATGGTTATCTACCTGCAAATGTTAGTTATTACACATACACAACAAGTATTATCAGATAAATTTGAGACACATAGAAGTTTAACATCACAATATCCAACATTGTTCAAAACCAAACACTCCATCAACTAAGCTTCTTCTTCAACTTCTTCATCCCCTTGTGCAATTTCATCATCCAACGACTAAGATTCTTCACCATTCCTTTGATGTTTCGATACTCAGCGGATTCATTTTGAATTGGAGGAAGATGGCTCAAGTATTCGGGTGGAGGAATCCTAGAATTTGGCAAACCATCATCTTCACTCATTGAAGATGATGAGGATGATGTTGGTACACGAGGACGTTTGCCCTTATCAACACTAACCCTAAAGTCGCTCAAAGGAACGAAGGTATGTTCAATTTCATTGTAATCCAGAACAAAGCCTAAATGGTTTGGACGAGCGGATGCAAAGGCTCTATAAATTCGGGTTAAGAGCATACCATAAGGCATTGCAATCTTGCTTTGAACCGGAATGTCACACATTCTTTTGGCAACATAATAAGCAAGATTGAAGGGTTGATGAGTAGAGATGTTGTACATCATATGACACAAACAAGCATTGATGTGATCACGGTTTCCTATGGTGCACATCACATTAGCCCTTAAGACATCTTCCATTTTCTTGAATTCGGGTTTGAGTTCATTAAGCTCCATTGCAAATGGATCTCTAGCAACTTCACGACCACGATACATTCTTGTGGGGTTGTTCTTAGGAATGAAGAGATGTTCCCTAATCACTTCTTTTGATTCGAGAGGAGTGACATATGGTGCCGTCCTATCGAGATTGGATTCTAAGATTGTTAAGGACCATTTGTCCGAGTAAATACATGTCCCTTGGTTTGGAATGCCTAAGACCTCACCAAATTGATCAAGAGGGATGTTGACAAGATTTCCATTTAGAGTGAAATGAAGACTTAAGTAACCTTGGTCACTCGAACTAAGACCTACACTAGCATAGAACTCAAGTATGAACCTAGGAACAATTGGTTCATCTATATCTAAAAGAGAATCAAATCGAATTGCGGCTAATTGTTCCCTAAGTTGTGTTCCTTCATAGAACGATGAATCTACGACTCTACCCTCATGGACATACTTTTTCTCTAAGGCTTTGAAAATTTCGATTTGGGCATTGGTTAGACCTTTGGTTTTGTGGACATCGGGTAAGTAGTTAACGGTTCTTTTGTGATCGTAGTTGGTTGCGGGAGGCATGATTTTCCTAAGTACAAAAGTTACATAGTTTTAGTTAAAATGATCAAAGGAAGTGTAAAATTCCTAGTGTGTGCCTACATGGGGACAATGTGGAGGTGCGGTTATCTCGACTCCTTTTGATGCAAGAAAAATTAGTTTATGCAAGTTTTGTTTATAAACGAGAGATAACCCAAACGCTCCTATTTCAATGTAGCTACGGTTGAATGTACCCGAAAATACATATTAATTATGTATTCCCTTTAGCATTCAAGAGACATTATGCAAGTGAAGTCTAAAAGATAACGTTTTTGCATTTGTATGAACAATGTTAAAAAAATCATTTTACCTAGTCGTTAGAAGATTTTAGTGAAAAATTTTCATGGGGTTTTTGTTAAATTAAGACAATGTGCTATGAGATGCAATTCCTAACTAAGAAAAACATGTTTTTAAGTATAATGCAATAAATATGCTTCATGATTTTTCAAGAATTATGCATATACCCCAAGTTTATGTTTTGTGCATGAAATGGAAATCCTAGACGCAGATCAGAAGTATAAATATGATAAGAATACTTACAGTGATGTTAGAAGCACAAATTTGTGGAAGAAAATGGTCTAAATTGTGATGGAGATTAAGTGTGTGTCGAGTATAGTAAGGTGATATGTTTTGGAGTGAGGAATGAATAGTAGTTGTTCTTGTTTATTAAATAATAAACTGAACTCAGCATGCGACGGATCCGGCGGATCCAAAACAAAGGATCCGTCCTTGTTATCGATTGGATCCGCGGATCAGAACACATGTTTTGGTTTAGTGTCGTGTGTGGCTAAACTATTGTTTATACTAATGTTTCTCCTAATCACTAGGTTCCATTAATCCTAATCCAAGTCTAAGATAGTTGAAAGGTTCTCGTTTAAGTGGTTTTGTGAGAATATCGGCAATGTTGTCCTCTGAGGAAACTTTCTCAATTGAGATGATTCCCTTCTGTACATTGTCGCGAAGAAAGTGATGGCGTATTTCAATATGTTTGGTTCTAGCGTGTTGGACTGGATTTTTGCTTAGATCGATAGCACCTTTGTTGTCGCAAAGAATGGGAATGTTTTTGAGTTCAATTCCATAGTCGACGAGAGCTTGTTTCATCCACAGTGCTTGTTGACACGCCTTTCCTGCAGACACATACTCTGCCTCTGTTGTTGAGATTGCGAGGGTAGTTTGTTTCTTAGCGAACCATGATGTTAGACAATATCCTACAAAAGTACAAATACCGCTAGTACTTTTCCTATCAACATAATCACCTGCGTGATCTGAGTCAGTATACACTATGGTTTCTACACCCGTTCCTTTGGGATACCATAATCCTAAGTGTGTAGTACCTTTGATGTACCTAAATATTCTTTTAACGGCTTCAAGATGGGACGTTTTTGGATCTTCTTGAAAACGTGCACATAGACAAACACTAAACATAATGTCAGGCCTACTATCCGTAAGATAGAGTAAACTACCAATCATTCCTCTATATTTAGTGCTATCTACGGATTCATTTTCTTCATCCTTAGTGAGTTTGGTTTCGGAGGACATGGGTGTTCTCATGGGTTTTGAGTCTTCAAGACCAAACTTCTTAAGCATATCTTTGATATACTTTGATTGGTTTAAGAATATCCCATCTTCTAATTGTTTAATTTGGAGACCTAAGAAAAAGTTTAGTTCCCCCATCATACTCATTTCAAACTCGTCATGCATGATTTTTGAGAAATCGTCGCATAACTCTTGACAAGTTGAACCGAATATAATGTCATCCACATATATTTGGACTATGATAATATGTGATCCCTTTTTCTTTGTGAAAAGAGTATTATCTACTAGGCCCATGGTATACTTATGGTCAACTAGGAAAGTCTTAAGTCGATCATACCAAGCCTTTGGTGCTTGCTTAAGTCCGTATAAAGCTTTCTTAAGTTTGAAAACATAATTTGGTTTTTCAAAGTCGGCAAAGCCGGGAGGTTGTGCAACATATACTTCTTCATTTATAAAACCATTTAAGAAAGCACTTTTAACATCCATTTGAAATAACTTAAAATCATGTGCACATGCATATGCAAGTAATATTCTAATAGACTCAAGTCTAGCTACGGGTGCAAAGGTTTCATCGTAATCTATACCTTCTTGTTGATTGTAACCTTGAGCTACTAGCCTAGCTTTATTTCTAGATACTATACCATTTTCATCCATTTTATTTCTAAAGACCCATTTGGTGCCGATTATGGTTTGGTTTTTAGGTGGAGGGACCAATGTCCAAACATCATTTCTAATAAATTGATTTAGTTCTTCTTGCATAGCAATTACCCAAGATTCATCTTTTATTGCCTCGTCTATATTTTTAGGTTCAACAGTTGAAATAAAACAAAAATAATTACTTTCATTTTGAGCTTTGGATCTTAATGTTCTTTCATTAAGTTTTCCTATGACGTTTTCTAATGGATGACTTTTAGTTTCTTTAATATTGACTATTTCTCCTTTTACGGGTTCATTGTCATTTTCAATGTTTTCTATATCATTAACCATTTGACTTTCAACTAAGTCATCATCTACCAAAGGTGATGTCTTAGATGGAGGTGGACTTTCGTTGAATGTTACGTTCAACGATTCCTCGACTCTTGATGTTTCCTTGTTTAATACAATGTATGCTTTACTGTTTAGTGAGTACCCAAGAAATACACCTTCATACGACTTTGGGTCGAACTTAGTGAGATAATCCTTTGTGTTTAAAATGAAGCACTTGCTTCCAAAAACTCTAAAATATCCTAATGTAGGCTTTTTGCCTCGATAAATTTCATAAGGAGTTTTATTTAAAAATTGTCTAATTAAAACTCTATTTAGGATATATGTAGAAGTATCTACAGCGTGACACCAAAACTTTTGTGGTATGTTTTGTTCATTTAACATAGTTCTACTCATTTCTTGAATTGTTCTATTTTTACGTTCTACTACACCATTAGATTGAGGTGTACGAGGAGCCGAGAAATTATGAGTTATTCCATTATTATCACAAAAATTTCCAAATTGGATTTCATTGTCAAATTCTCGACCATGGTCAGTTCTAATAGATACTATATTACTTCCTATTTGATTTTGAATTTTCTTGCTTAGAATTTCAAATTTGTCGAATGCCTCATTTTTAGTTTTCAAAAACTTTGTCCATGTATATCTAGAGTAATCATCTACTATGACTAAAGTGTAAAAATTTCCTCCATAACTTTGTATAGCCGACGGGCCAAACAAATCCATATGTAATAATTCTAGGCATCTAGATGTAGATACCATGTTTTTAGCCTTATGGCTATTATGTACTTGTTTCCCAATTTTGCAAGCATCACAAAAGTGTTGGTCATATTTCAACTTGGGTAGGTTCCTAACGAGTTCTTTGGATGACAAAGATTGAATAAGCCTCATATTAGCATGACCTAAGCGTCGATGCCATAGAGTTGAGTTTTCGTCCAAGGAGGTAAGACATAACTTATCTTTAGGTGTTTTATCTAATTTCATAACATAGACATTATTCTTTAAAACACCTTTTCCTACGGTTATGCCATCTTTAAGTATTTTACTTCCATTTTCACTGAAAAATACATTATACTTTTTGCGGCACAGTTGACTTATACTAAGTAAATTAAATCCTAAATTATCTACATGAGCAACATCATCAATAGATAGAGAGTCATGAGAGATTGTACCTTTTCCGATGATTTTACTTTTAAGCTTGCTACCGAATGTGACATTACCTCCGTCATACACTTGGTAGGTTGAGAAAAGATTTTTGTTTCCCGTCATGTGTCTTGAGCACCCACTATCTTTGATCCACTCATCAGGTTCAAGATCAACTTTCAAGCATACCTAAGTTCATAAAAGACTCAAGCATTTGGTCCTCAATATCTCATGGGTCCGTTTGGGTTAAACATGACATTATCATGGTTTATGTATGTAAATGGTGGACAATTGTTCCATGACATATAACTAGGACCATGAAAGTTTCTAGGTATGTTTTGGTTCCAATTATTTTGATAAGTATTTTGTGGATTAACTATACTCTTTGGAAAGGGGTGTTTGGGAAAACTCATTTGAGGTCTCTGTTGATCCGTTTTAACTCTATATTCATTTCTAGCTTGTCCTCTTCCTAAAGATACTGCTGGTTTATGTTTATTATTGGTTATACTACTGTTAGGTTTCTTAGTAACTTTAACAAACTCGGAACGGTCGACTTTGTGAACCTTCTGTTCAACTTCTGTACTCGTGGATCCTTTGGATACACTTGGCGGATCCAAATTTTTGGATCCGTCGGATCCGTGAGTGTCCAACTTGGTTGAATCAGTTTTATTCACAGTCTGTTCCTTATGATCACTTAAGGTTCCTAGTTTCATAAAGCCTAGTCCTGTTTTATCATGAGGTAGCTTTTGCATTTTCATTATTTCATCTGCACAACTTATGTTTTTATCAAACCTTTTAAACTTTGAATTTTGTTTGATCAAATCTTCCTGTGTGGTTCTTAAGGTTTTTAATTCAAGTTTTAGTTCTTGACAAGACACACACGTTTCTTTACTATCTTTTTACCTTTTTCAATTCGTATTGCTTTTTCTTTAAGCCAAAATACTTCATTTTCTAAAAGTGTTGTCTTTGTTTTCAAAAACTTGTTTTTGTTTATGATTTTTAAAGTAACGTCACACAGTTTGTTATATTCTACTTCTAAGGTTTCGTCATCTATAGAGGAGTATGAATCAGAATGTACCTCTTCTGTGTCATTAGCCATAAGTGCCATTTCGTTGTTCTTAGGCTCATCATCATCATCTCCTTCACTATCGCTCCAAGCTCCACTAACGAAGGCTCTTTGAGACTTGGTCTTTGGAGGCTTTGGACATTCTCCTATTAAGTGACTGGAGTCACCACACCTATAGCATTTCCTATCAACCTTACCTTTCTTATCGTCACGATCTTTCCGAGAGGATTTCTTTTCATCACGAGGTGGTTTTACAAACTTTCCTCGTCTCCTGAAGAATTTCTTGAAATCCCTCACGGCCATGGCATACTCTTCATCATCACTGTTTGAACAAGACTCATCATCATCACTTGACTCGACTTTGGCTTTTAAGGCAATAGACTTAATCTTCTCCTTTTTGCCTTTGACAATTTCCGAGTCTTTTTCCATAATCATTTCGTGAACTTTTAGGTTTCCTATGAGCTCATCCAGTGTCATGCTTGAGAGATCTTTAGATTCTTCAATAGCTGTCACCTTTGCTCTCCATTTCGGATGGAGTGCTCTTAGAAATTTCCTGACAAAATTCTTACTAGAAAAAGATTCATCAAGTGCTTTAAGTGATGTAATAATAGTATTGAACTTAGCAAACGCACTATCAATGGTCTCATCTTCAGAGATAACAAATTGTTCGTATTGTTGGACAAGAAGATCAATTTTGTTATCTTTTACTTGTGAGTTCCCTTGATGTGTGATAATAAGAGATTGCCAAATATCCTTAGCCGTTTTACACATAAAAACTCTTTCATATTCTTTCTTAGGTAAGGCATTATAAAGCATCATTTTGGCTTCATTATTTTTGGCAATTAGTTTCTTTTGCTCATCACTGTGACGAGTAAGAGAAGCTCCTTCATCCCGACCACCCGAAATATTATTACTATAATATACCATAGATCTATGTCCTTTGACTTTACATAAGTCTCAAAGCGATTTTTCCAATAAATAAAACAATTTGGTTCAAATAGAGGTGGTCTCTGCATAGATTGCCCTTCTTTAAAGTTTTCAAAATCCATGGATCGTTTTAAGTTTTAAAATACAATATATTTTAAAGATCTTAAGTAACGTAGCTCTTGATGCCAATTGTGGAAAACTAGAAGGGGGGTTGAATAGTTTTTACCGTTTTAAAGTTTTATTTGCTTTGTTACTATATGTTAATTTCAAAGGAAACAATCACAAATAAATAATCACACAATGTAAACAAAAGATAAAGAGAGGAAAGATCAAACCACACGACACTGTTGTTTATAGTGGTTCGGCTACAAGGATCTCTTCCTTGCCCTACTCCACTCCCCGAGTTTCCTACTCGAGAGTTTATCTTTCACTAAGAAACAAACTCCTTTTCTAGGCGGAGAAAACCTTTACACGTCGCTTACTTCCTTTTCCGGTACTAAGCTAAACACCGGGTTCTTTCACAAGGTAGAACCAACCTGACGTCGCCTATTTACTTTACCGACACTAAGCTAGATGTCGAGTTCTTTACACGGGTACAACTACTCCCTACACTCTTTGTGCTTTAAGGACTAAAGCACTAACCACACTCACTGATTACAAATGATAGATATGATGTGTGAAACAAACTACAATATCACACAGTAATGCAACTAAAGGATTACGGTTCTGTAGATCCTTGAATGCTTGATCTCTTTTCTATAAAATGAAAGATCAAAGTGAAATGCAACTATGAATGATGTTAGTAAGATATGTACTGAATGAATATGTGTGTTAAAGCTATATGAGTGATGAGAAAGCCAAATGATCAGCTTGCTATTTATAGGCAAGCTGATCTTCAGCTCACGGATCCCACGGATCCCTCAGAAGGGATCCGTCCTTCATTGGATTTGGATCCGTGGGATGTGACAGCTAAGGTTTAGTTGTATCTTACCATATCTTACCAAATCATCCAAAATCCTCAAATGTCAACTATGTATCTTGCAAATCTAAACAAGATATATCAAAGATATTGTATGTGATGCATGCAATGATGTCATGGAATGATTTTAGAATTAAAGTTTCCTTTTAAGGAAACAAGTTACTAAATAAGCAAACTTGTAATTCTTGGTTATTATGTGAAGTGTAAAATGTGTACTTAAGAGACTTAAGCTAGTATTTATTATTTGCTAAAAGATATTCCTTTTATTTGTCATTAACAAAACTAATGAAAGATCAAAGAATATAAATAACGTTTTTGAGACGCTATTTGTATTAACACAAACCTTAACCTTAATCCAAGCCATTGCATATCAAATGAACCAACAAAACATTGTAACATTAAACCGTAAGCACGAATGCTTAGTAAGTAAAACGATTACAACATGATATCATAATTCATTCACATATCATACATTATATCCATCAAACCATTGCAACATTAACATTAACACATACCTTGGCCACTTAAGCCTCATGTTCTACATCATTAACATCTAAATATACTTTCACTTTCACATCCTTTCCAGGCTAGGACATACTAACCTTATATCCATTTTCACATAAGCACATACATTCCAAATCCCTTATTAACCTTAACATATAAGCACATAACGCATAGTATAATGAAATCATTACAATCTCATCTTTTAAACGGTTTACTTACCTTGATTACAAGCTAAGTCTTATAGGAACATCATCATCATTATTATCATTCTCTATCATCATCATCATCATCGTCATCATCATCATCATCATCATCATCATCATCATCATCATCGTCACCATCACCATCTTCCATCATTATCATTCTTCACCATTAAAATCAAGACCTAATAATACATCAAATCAACATCATCAACAAGGGTTTATATAACCCATTATAAACTTACCCATCTTCCTTTCTTAATCATCATATGATCATATCTTGATCATATGATGAATTCTCACTTACTCATAAACCTTAACCTCATGAATCAAGATAGAAAGGTTACTTACTTGTGGGAAAGATCATTATTAAGGCCTAACCCTTGATATGAAATCCTTAGCTTCTTCTTCCAAGATCATCAAGCTTAGTTCTTCCCTCCCTTTTCTTTTCTAAAACCGACACCCATAACACCCCATGGATAATATGAGAAATTCCTAGAAAATTCTAGGTAATAGATATTTGTGGTGACAAGTTTTCCTATTTGTCAACTTTAGTCCCTCATGTCCCTTTTCTCATAGATTGGCCACATTAAACTTATAATCCATTTATCACTTGGCAACTTTAGCCCTTCAAGTTTTCATTCTAATTGTGACACATGATATATCTAGGGCCACATTATACATACTTTGACTATCGGGTTTGACCACTGTAACTTCCGTTGACTAACCAATCACATTAAGCCTTAGTCAATTTCATCCAGGGTGGGGCCTATTTGTACCCGGGAAACGGGTCTAACAATTCTATCATCCTTATTTAGATTTCGTCCCCGAAATCTCTTTGTCTAACACATTTGTCCATACACATAGTCATTATGCCAATTACTATCAATTCAAATACTACAAATAACATACATTGACAATATTAATCAAACTAAGTCATAGTCACTATACTAGCAACTTAACCTAAATCACATAACTTCAACTAATTATAATGACACCGCGTCATTAGCATCACATCCTATTATGGAAATTCTCCATTTTATTCAAAATTCTACTAAAAACAATATGCTACATTATAAACTTATCTAAAATTTCAAACAATGACGACTTGTCATTTGGAAAAAAAATTTACTATTTTACTTTATATAAGTCAAACTTCAACTCTATTACTAAGACATTCACTAATGCACTAACATAACCTATAGTTATATACCGGCCAATCTATTATTTTACTAATACCAACACGTATCTACTTCAAAAACCAGTAACTTACTTCAATTTTTTATCAAGTACCGTCTAAATGGCACTTTCAAAAACCAATTCTACACATTACTTAAGCAATCTTCTTGTTAAATTTCGGAAATACTCACCCATTATCTTATCAACTTAATGCACAAACTCATTTTAGGCGTCTATCTTAAGGTTCACACATAACCTTAACGCCGCTATAAGTTTCCATTCACATCTAATTTCATTTCTTATGACGTCTAACTTGTTTTAGTTTTTTTTTTTTTTTTTTTTTTTTTACTTTCTCATTTCTCTACCCGTACTCATGTCGTATCAGATATGCATAAGCCCACTCATTTACAATCCATTATTTACATAGAGAGGCGTTCCAATCTATGTAAATAATGAATTATAAACTTACGGTTCGATGATTTACAACTTCTTTATTTAAATGAAAAGGCGTCCCAATCCATTTAAATAAAGAAATTATAAATCATCCTACTTATGCAATTCCGACACAACAATCATAGTTACTTTACTTTTCATCTTTTCTAGCATTGGATCCTATCTCACTAACCTTTTTTCCATGCCATGAAGGCAAGCTAAACAACATGCCATAAAAGAGAACTAACAATCATGCCATGAAGGCAAGCTAACAACCATGCCATGAAGGCAAGCTAACAACCATGCCGTAAAAGCAAGCTAACAACCATGCCATAAAGGCAAGCTAACAACCATGCCGTAAAGGCAAGCTAATAACCATTCCGTAAAGGCAAGCTAGTTGATGTGTTTTTTTTTAGGTCTATAAAAATCAACCAAGTTTTAAATTTATATTTTGCCGAACTAACCTATAGACTCTAAACACTAACGAGCAGTGTACCCGGTCAATGTAGATAGTTTCTAGGTAAGCAAGGGTTGTTCACTAGGAGTGAGATTTCTAATATACTAATTCTAGAGGTATTCGACTCTCCTAAACTAACGTAAAGGGGGGTTCAGCCTGAGAGACTGGCACGGGTTTGGTTTTATTCTAACTAAACTAAGATAAACAAACAATACAAGTATGAAGACACCAAAGATAGGAAGAACGGGTTAGCCAAGTCTAATCCATTTTATAGTTATACATGCTTATGTCTACTTGTTTTAATTCATTCAATTGTTAATCGGCATATCAATTACGAAATTCTGTCACAATTAAGTAACTAGCCCTCGGGGCGGATATGACGAAAGATCATAGTGACTCGTCTAGCATCAATACTAACTTATTGCTTTAAACCATCTAACCTAGTTCGGTATTACACGCTACTAGTCCTATTAGGTTGTAGACACGTTCCGTTTATGCCAAACAATGATTCCTAATAGAGATTCGGGTTAACACGCATATAACTCAACCAAAGCAACCACAATTACAGGCAGTTAAGTCACATCAATTAAAGTTATAAGGATCATAACCTAGTTACATAGACTTCTACTAGTTATAAGCAATAAACGAGTTTTTATCGACAAGCACCCAATCCAATAACAAAGTAAATCAAATCAACACAATCATATAAACTAATAAAACTTCATAAACTTGGCTAACACCTAAGGGTGTTAGCCCATAATCTCTGTAACAAAGTACATAAACATAATCATAACGAATAAAGTATGAAACATAATGAATACGATACGCTAACCGAATGATTAAGTAATATAACAATGATTAGAGATGTTCTTCAAGGATGATTGGGTCTTCAATATTGATCTTCTACTGTTTGGAGAGGCTTTGATCGTCTGGGAATGGCCCTAAGGGTTCCCAAAGATGCCCAAATTCGTTAATGAGTTCGGTATTTATAGATTCTGAAATCTGGGTCGATACGGCGCATCTATAGAGTTAGATGCGCCGCATCTATAAGTAAACGTAGCCTCCAAGTCTGAAACTGACCCAATACGGCGCATCTAAATACCAGATGCGCCTCATCTCCCAATACGGCGCATCTAAGGACCAGATGCGCCGCATCTCCTTCAGATACAAGTAGATCTCCTTTTTCTCTTTCCGTGGCCGCTTGAATCACCTGAATCGGAGTCCGGATGAAGATTTTATGGCCAAAATACGAAAGCATCTTCAAGTGTCAACTTGTAATCTTGACTTCTTCATTAAGCTTCTAATCTTCACTTGATCTCTTGAATTCTTGGTAAGGATTGTATATGGCCGATACGGCGCATCGGATTGGTCCGATGCGGCGTATCAAGGTAATTTCGCGTGGGGTCCAGGATTATAATATTTGCGAATATTCTTCAATATCTTGGATATCTGGTGAAGTCTTGAGATTGATACGCCGCATATCAGGAGCTTCATGCGGCGCATCTGGAGTAAAACAAGTTGGTTCTTCTCGTTGACCAAGGTTTCATATGCGGCGCATGGGATAAATCCATGCGGCGCATTCTTCAAAGTCAGGCAATGGTCCTTAATCTCTTCAATTCAGTAGACTTTTCCAATCTTGCTTGTTTTGCTCCATTTTTAGTCCAAAATCGCTTAGTTTCACCAAATGCTTGTTTTTACCTGAGAATTACAAAAGTAAACGATTAAGTATCAATTCTCATACATAATATAATAAAACAAGTCAAATAAATAGGATAAATGATGGTAATAAAATGTACTTATTTGAGTTCATCAAATATCCCCCCACTTGAACTTTACTTGTCCTCAAGTAAACCTTAGATTAAAACTTATGAAAATGTATCCTAAATAGGATGTATTTTTATAATTAAGCACTTATTCGTTTTATCATAATTGCACAACCAAACACTTAACGAATTAGAAATAAAATAAAATATTTCGATAAAAGCAAATCTAATCGTTTAACTGTCCAGTCGTGACGAATATTCTATCATAAGCTTGGCAAGTATACACATCTCCCCCACTAAAGCCAAGGAGTAACAAGTCTAAAGCGGTAAAAAGGGTTTTGAGGCTTATGGGTTAGATCATCCTTTTTAATCTCTATCGATCTCATATTCCAGAAAAGGCGACAAAATCACAAATACATGATCGAATCCACGACCACGATACTTGCAATTGCTCAAATCCTTAACTCGAATAGGCTAAAGATAGGACCAAGTAATCTTCACCAATAATATTATATCAAAAAGGGCGACAAAATCATAAATACATAGTCGAATCCACGACTACGATACTTAAGATTGCTCAAATCCCTAATCTCAATAAATCAAAGGTTTGGATGAAGAATGATATAGGGTATGGATAATATTTGGGATTTAAATTGGTGTAAAATATAAAATCAACAAACAAATAGATTAAGTCCTAGTGTGGTCAATCACTATCCCAACCATCCCATGAATAAGACTCATATCATTGAATAACTCACGCTTTAACACTTGAAACACACGCTTTAGGTAGACACGAATTATACTCAACAAGATCTTAATCAAAGAATAAACCTTAGTTGGCATTCCCATAACTGTCAACTCCCATTCAATCCATAAATATAGTATACAACAATTAGTGGTGATATCGACCACTTAATACAAAACTTTACATAAGTTGGTTAAATCAAACATCCAACTTTTTCTTTTTTTCTTTTCTATATTTTTTTTTCGATTTTTTTTTTTTTTTTTTTTTTTTTTTTTTTTTTTTTTTAACTTGAAACATAACATAGATGTGTAAAATTTCACCACATCACTATAATGATAATTCTGGATAATTTTTCCATACTTTTCATGACTTCAGAAATAACGGTAATAGTGAAAGTAGTAAACACACGAAAAATAACAAGACTCAAATTATACAATATCTACTTTCACTCCAATTGCATTGTGCAATTTCCCGACCTTAACCATAGATAATAAATTACGCACGCGAACACAGTTAATTGTAAGGAAACACACTTTGCCTAAAGTAACTAACCACGGACTTTAATCTATAGGGTAGGCTAAGGTTTAAGGGTATAACGAAACATTTTAAACATTGGTGTAAGAAACGAAAGGAATGGCTCTGAGGGTTTTTCTAGGGGTATCTTACTCTAAAAATGAGAGTAAACAAAGGGTTTATACGGGGGTTAACTAACCAGTGTAGTTAGTTAATAACACAAAACATATAATAGGCTTTTTGGGTGTAATCCTAGAAATTTACCGCTTTAGAAAGGTCACTCCAATTATATAAATAATACTTATTATGGTGGTCTCGAATAGTATACAAGCCAAGTTCTAAAGTTTACAAGTCACCGGCACACTCATATTTTTGTGGAATTTGGGTAAAATATTGGGAAACTGAGTAGGCTTAATCCTCACAATTTGGAAATAGGGGTCATGTGTGCGGGTTATGCAACTTTGATTTCACAAAAACATGCTAGAAAATTTTTAAATTTGAGCATATTAAGCACATATTAAGCAAATTTTTGAAAAATAAGGACAAGTAACGTTCTAATTCTCCATCCCCCCACTTAAGATAAACAACGTCCTCGTTGTTTAATTTGAAATTAAAAACAGGAAATAGAAAGAATTAGAACGGAAAACTCCCCTGAGATTTGCTCGGTATGATCCTCCATGTAAGAATGCGAGCATATGTAATATGGGAGTTCATCAATACCTTCAATTGCCCAGACCTGTAAAAATATAGAGACCACAGAAAAATAGACTCGAGAACATCTCGTTAATCATTGGTTAGAAAAATAAAAATACTAAAAATTACAGGTCAGAGTGTCGATGCGCCGTATCCATGGGATATTGGATACGCCGCATCAACAACCTGTAGGAAATATTAAACTGCATGCAATGGGATAATACGCCGTATCGATAGAAATTGATGCGTCGCTTCTTATTTTATTAATTCGAAGACTATTTTTAATAAATAATTAGATACGCCGTATCTGTACAACAGATGCGTCGTATGTCGGTTATGGTTTAAAATTTTTTTGATTAAAAACAGAATACATCGTATCTAGGGGATAGATGCGCCGTACTCGAATTATTAAATGCGCTGTATATAAAATTAAAACGCCATACGCCGCATCTAGAATACAGATGCGCCATATCGTTTGTATCAGCAGAATACAGCGACAGTAGTCATGCAGAAAAAACAAATAAAAACAAACACAAGAAAATAAAATAAACTAAAAAGAAAATAAAAGACAAGCATGGGTTGCCTCCCACGAAGCGCTTGTTTTTGTTCGAGTCACGAGCCTGACTCTACCCTTATTTACTATGTAATAGGGTATTGTTCCCCCCACTTGGAATCAAGTGCGGGTGATAATAGCAATAAACACTATAGGAGTGTAAATTTGCTAGTAAAGATGGAAGAAATAAATAAAAATCATACCTTGGCAATATATGTACATCCTTCCTATCCTTACCCGGTTTGGTTGATAAATTGGATGACTTAACCATTTCATCTGAAAGAGTAGTACGTTGAGGAAAAATGAGTCCCGTTTCTTCTTGGTTAGTCTCTTTGGTAGTAAGGCGTCCCTTGACTTCCGCAGAAGATGAGAAAGGGTCTTTGGCTAGTAAAAGTTCGAGTTCCTCTATATACTTCATAGGGTCTAAATCATCATCTTCATCAATCATAGCAATGTTTAAGAGCTCATCACCAAATTCTTCCTCGAGCTGCACCAAATACGGGTTGGTTACAGGTGCTTCATGTGCTTCAATAGGTAGTTTAATGAATTTGAACTCATCATTCTTTTGTTTTGCAACCTGTTTAGGAAAACTAGCAAGATTATTAGTAACGGGATTAATAATATTAAATAAATTTGTACCACTTTGTGTTGTAAGTGATTCCAATTCATCTTGTGAATCTCCATCTTCAACTAGTGGTCTTGCAATATCAGCTTTATCCCGAATAGCCGCCTCAAATAAGTCATCCCACATTTCTTCAAAATCCTTTGTGGGGTCATAATCTGGCTCATCCGCTCCACACCTAAATACTTCCGTTTGTTGTGGTAATTGCGGTATGCCATCGTACGCAATAGCATCAAACTTTTCAATATCAGAATACTCATTATCTTCATCCGAGGGAATATTATCATGGTGTTTTTGATATGATGAGAATATATTTTCCATCTCGGGTGGAAAATTACAAGTAATAGCACTATACACCATTGTCCCACATTCGTCTTCATTTTCATCATAAGCACTTTCGGACGAATAAGCTTCTTTGTAAACAATTGCCGGATTTTCATTTAAATCAAACACTTGTGACTCTTCTTCATCTTGGGCAACTTCCGGAGAAATAACATCATCAATAACTATTGCCGGAAACCTAATTGCACCAAAATCGTATGATTCTTCTTCATCATCATTTGATAAAGTCCAAGTGTGTTGAAATGGCAATTTGTTTCTTTCTTTCCCTGACTTTTCCTGCTTCAATAAGAAGTATTCTTCCATCGTGAGTTCCTTATCCTCGATGACTTGTGCGCCATATCTTGCTCTTTCCCAATCGTAGATCCCATTATTGCTCAAGGCTCTTTCCTCTTCAAGTCTCATATATTCTTCCATAGTAATGTCTGGATTGTCCATCTTCATTATTACCTGAAAGATAAACAACCAAGAACAGCAGTAGACGAAACAAAAATAAAAACTAAACTAATAAAAATTAAATAAACACAAAAAATAAAAAACGAAAAAAAAATATTTTTGGGGTCACAGAAGATCGATACGCCGTATCTAACAGACAATAGATGCGCCGTATCGACACAAGCCAATGCGCGTATCCAACAGACAATGGATACGCCGTATTAGCTTCCTGCAATCTTTTTTTTTTTTTTTTTTTTAGAAAATTTTAAAATTAAAAATCACACAAACTAAAAAAAATTTTGCCCACAGAGCGTCAATACGCCGTATTCACAGACAAGAATACGCCGTATTGAAACAGATAGATGCGCCGTATTCACAGACAAGAATACGCCGTATCTCCCTTCTGAGACAGACACACAGACAACAAACAAACGATAAAACAAATAAACCAAACACACAAAAATAAACTAAAAACAGAAAAATACCAATAAAACTAGCAAATAGATAAATTCACTCCCCGGCAACGGCGCCAAAAACTTGATGTGTTTTTTTTTTAGGTCTATAATAAACTACCAAGTTTTAAATTTATATTTTGCCGAACTAACCTATAGACTCTAAACACTAACGAGCAGTGTACCCGGTCAATGTAGATAGTTTCTAGGTAAGCAAGGGTTGTTCACTAGGAGTGAGATTTCTAATATACTAATTCTAGAGGTATTCGACTCTCCTAAACTAACGTAAAGGGGGGTTCAGCCTGAGAGACTGGCACGGGTTTGGTTTTATTCTAACTAAACTAAGATAAACAAACAATACAAGTATGAAGACACCAAAGATAGGAAGAACGGGTTAGCCAAGTCTAATCCATTTTATAGTTATACATGCTTATGTCTACTTGTTTTAATTCATTCAATTGTTAATCGGCATATCAATTACGAAATTCTGTCACAATTAAGTAACTAGCCCTCGGGGCTGATATGACGAAAGATCATAGTGACTCGTCTAGCATCAATACTAACTTATTGCTTTAAACCATCTAACCTAGTTCGGTATTACACGCTACTAGTCCTATTAGGTTGTAGACACGTTCCGTTTATGCCAAACAATGATTCCTAATAGAGATTCGGGTTAACACGCATATAACTCAACCAAAGCAACCACAATTACAGGCAGTTAAGTCACATCAATTAAAGTTATAAGGATCATAACCTAGTTACATAGACTTCTACTAGTTATAAGCAATAAACGAGTTTTTATCGACAAGCACCCAATCCAATAACAAAGTAAATCAAATCAACACAATCATATAAACTAATAAAACTTCATAAACTTGGCTAACACCTAAGGGTGTTAGCCCATAATCTCTGTAACAAAGTACATAAACATAATCATAACGAATAAAGTATGAAACATAATGAATACGATACGCTAACCGAATGATTAAGTAATATAACAATGATTAGAGATGTTCTTCAAGGATGATTGGGTCTTCAATATTGATCTTCTACTGTTTGGAGAGGCTTTGATCGTCTGGGAATGGCCCTAAGGGTTCCCAAAGATGCCCAAATTCGTTAATGAGTTCGGTATTTATAGATTCTGAAATCTGGGTCGATACGGCACATCTATAGAGTTAGATGCGCCGCATCTATAAGTAAACGTAGCCTCCAAGTCTGAAACTGACCCAATACGGCGCATCTAAATACCAGATGCGCCTCATCTCCCAATACGGCGCATCTAAGGACCAGATGCGCCGCATCTCCTTCAGATACAAGTAGATCTCCTTTTTCTCTTTCCGTGGCCGCTTGAATCACCTGAATCGGAGTCCGGATGAAGATTTTATGGCCAAAATACGAAAGCATCTTCAAGTGTCGACTTGTAATCTTGACTTCTTCATTAAGCTTCTAATCTTCACTTGATCTCTTGAATTCTTGGTAAGGATTGTATATGGCCGATACGGCGCATCGGATTGGTCCGATGCGGCGTATCAAGGTAATTTCGCGTGGGGTCCAGGATTATAATATTTGCGAATATTCTTCAATATCTTGGATATCTGGTGAAGTCTTGAGATTGATACGCCGCATATCAGGAGCTTCATGCGGCGCATCTGGAGTAAAACAAGTTGGTTCTTCTCGTTGACCAAGGTTTCATATGCGGCGCATGGGATAAATCCATGCGGCGCATTCTTCAAAGTCAGGCAATGGTCCTTAATCTCTTCAATTCAGTAGACTTTTCCAATCTTGCTTGTTTTGCTCCATTTTTAGTCCAAAATCGCTTAGTTTCACCAAATGCTTGTTTTTACCTGAGAATTACAAAAGTAAACGATTAAGTATCAATTCTCATACATAATATAATAAAACAAGTCAAATAAATAGGATAAATGATGGTAATAAAATGTACTTATTTAAGTTCATCACTAGTCCATCCCGAAGGTTGCCAAAACACATGCCATAAAAGGCAAGCTGGGCTATCCCGAAGGAGACCAAAACTAGATCATCGGATCCAAGCTACGTTTACTTTAACATCTTTACTCATTTTATCTTTCATGTACTTTTATCATTAAGTACATATTATCATTTCCTCGATTCTCATTGCCTTAAGCAATTTCAACATTCGCTACCATGTTTACTTTCATCTAGACAAGTTTCTATATAATACTTGTCGATTTATTATATTTGCATTTCCACAATGCAATCTATCATTTATCCGTCAACCCCAAGTTGACTCACACATTCACTATATGCCATTATTTTACATTGGCCTATTCAATTCTTTTATGCGCATGGATCACACATCTTATCATCATGGATATCTTCAATATATTAGCATGATTCAATTCATGTTTTACAATTCTTTCTAGCGCACTTCATATCACTTATGTATTCTAGCGCAGTCTATCTTATTCACCACTTCTACTCATCACACTTAAACATTTCTCACTAACACATTTTACTTATCATGTTTTATATGTAACACGATCTCACCATATCTTAACCATACACTTAAACTTTTCACATTTTAATTAAGCATGTAAGAAATTATGCTACAAGCATCTAATCGTTATCATATCTAATCATTTATTCCGATACTACAACCGCAATGAAACTCAATCGTGTCTTTCTAAGCACCAAGTTGTAAGCATACTTCACTAATTATTTATTACTTTATCTCAAGCTTTCAAAGCATCAATACTTTATCAAACAATTACCATACCTAACTTTTTCACATATCAATATGGTTTATCAACCTTTTAGCCACCATTTGGTCATCAACCATATTCGTTCAATAAACATTATTCGCGCATTCCGATTAAGTCTTACATAATATGCATTCAAATGCATCAATCTTATCTCATACACTTCTATGCATCATGCTATCAAGCACATTCACGTTAAACTTAGACATATAACAAACTACCATAGACTTAACATCTCATAAGCAATCATATAATGAAACTTAACACTTAACACTTATCCAACAAGTGTTAAAACATTTATAATCATATTCAAATCTTATAGTCTATGGCGCTTATATCACATTGCACAATCGATCTATGTTCTAATTAGCTGCAAGTACTAGTCTACCTTATAACTAAGGCATTCACTTTCCACACTACTTACACTTACGGCACACGCAACTACAAGTGGTCTAAGTTTAGGTAACCTATAATGGCAACCTAATTCACTTAAACTGAGGCTCTGATACCAATTTGTTACACCCCGTGCCCGCTTTGACAAAAAATACACGAATTTGAAACTTTTACACGGAAACGACCCAACTTTAACAGACATTCTGTTACTCTTTTAACCATTAACAGAAATATGTAAACATCCAGACCTTTAGACTATTTTAAAATTAAACTAGACTCAATTACCTTCGAAGCGCCGGGTGGCACGGCCCTTGACGACTTACGGTTCAAAAGATATGATATTTCGAACATTGACAAAAATCTGCCAAGACAACCTGTGTACCATACGCCCAAGGTCCAGAAGGGCGTATGACCTGGTACTCAGAAAAGGTGAAAAATGCATTTTAGGCAGGAGGCCTTATGCCCAGCCATATGGGCGTATGACCTGTAACTCAGAAACTAAGAAAACCACTTTTAATTGCAGAAGGCCTTATGCCTAACCATATGGGCGTATGACTTGTAACTCAGAAACTAAGAAAACCACTTTTAATTGCAGATGGCCTTATGTCCAGGCACGGAAGGCCTTATTCTCCCATTTCCACATTTTACTAGCAAACCCAACTTTTTACAACTTACTCTATTTTCCGAAAAATAACTTCCAAGACTCGAAACTTAATGAAACTTTCTACAAATATTTAATATAACATAATATATCATCTTCATTTAATAACTTCACCCAATTCACACTTTGGAATGGTACTTTACAAATAGACGCAAAATATACCCGTTTTGACCCATTCCACCACAAACGACCTTTAATAATTCCATATTACACTAAACTTTCCAAAAACCTTTGACATAACATAAATAACCGTTTCCATAACCATTCAACCCGTTTACAACCCAAAATGGGTATATTCGCGCTTGTGCCAAACACCCCTTTAACTTTTACCTCAAACACTTAAAACACACTTTAGCTTACCAAATGACCACCAATTCATTATACCAATCTTTACACACGTTTTGACACTTTAGCTTACCAAATGACCACCAATTCATTATACCAATCTTTAAAACACACTTGACATTTGAGCTCGGTATCTACCTAAGCTCCCACTTACTTGCAATCATTTAGCTTACTACCTTTCACATAACCAAACCTTAACCTTAATCCAAGCCATTGCATATCAAATGAACCAACAAAACATTGTAACATTAAACCGTAAGCACGAATGCTTAGTAAGTAAAACGATTACAACATGATATCATAATTCATTCACATATCATACATTATATCCATGAAACCATTACAACATTAACATTAACACATACCTCGGCCACTTAAGACTCATGTCCTACATCATTAAAATCTAAATATACTTTCACTTTCACATCCTTTCCAAGCTAGGCCATACTAACCTTATATCCATTTTCACATAAGCACATACATTCCAAATCCTTTATTAACCTTAACATATAAACACATAACGCATAGTATAATGAAATCATTACAATCTCATCTTATAACCGGTTTACTTACCTTGATTACAAGCTATGTCTAATAGGAACATCATCATCATTATTATCATTCCCCATCATCATCATCATCATCACCATCTTCCATCATTATCATTCTTCACCATTAAAATCAAGACCTAATAATACATCAAATCAACATCATCAACAAGGGTTTATATAACCCATTATAAACTTACCCATCTTCTTTTCTTAATCATCATATGATCATATCTTGATCATATGATGAATTCTCACTTACTCATAAACCTTAACCTCATGAATCAAGATAGAAAGGTTACTTACTTGTGGGAAAGATCATTATTAAGGCCTAACCCTTGATATGAAATCCTTAGCTTCTTCTTCCAAGATCATCAAGCTTAGTTCTTCCCTCCATTTTCTCTTCTAAAACCGACAGCCATAACACCCCCTGGATAATATGAGAAATGCCTAGAAAATTCTAGGCAATAGATATTTGTGGTGACAAGTTTTCCTATTTGGCAACTTTAGTCCCTCATGTCCCTTTTTCTCATAGATTGGCCACATTAAACTTATAATCCATTTATCACTTGGCAACTTTAGCCCTTCAAGTTTTCATTCTAATTGTGACACATGATATATCTAGGGCCACATTATACATACTTTGACTATCGGGTTTGGCTACTACGTAACTTTCGTTGACTAATGTAGCACCCCCAAATTTTAAAATATAGCAGCGGAATATTAATTTGGGTGTTACCGTGAGGATCGAAAACAAAATCATAGAAAAACAGCCTGAGACGGCATTTTTAATTTACATAGGTCCATAATACAAATTCAGTTACAAAGCGTTACATCAGAGTGCTAAGGTTTCTCCAAAGAAACATCAATTTAACTGAATTACAACTTTATTTTACACCATTTATTTAAGATAGGGTACGCCTGCTCCATGCCTTGCCTTGCTCCTCTAGTTTCCTGAGATACATGCTTAAAAGTCAACATAATGTTGAGTGAAATCATGGAGTTTCTAATTTAAATATCAGTTCGATTCACAAGTAAGATTGTATTGAAGATACAATCAGTTTAAAAGTTGATATCGCAGTTCATATATTGCCCTAAGTCTCATGACACGCAAACGTTAACAAAGTACCGCATAAACGGAGGTGTCCATCAAATTAATGATGAAGGTTTTGCCCTCGTGTAATAGGTGATTTGCCAATTCCTATTTCTCTCAAATATAATGCATCGCGACTAATACGACTAGCAAAAAGCATTCCGTCACAGTATTAGTGGGATAGGTCGTCAGCCTCTAATAGATCTATTCATTATATTCGCGTTCACTGCAGTGATTAATGGCTCATGATAAAAGGGTCTTGTAGCAATATGGTAACTTAGGCATATATCAAGTCAGGTAGCATACAGAAAAATACTTGTGATCTGTTTATAGCATGTATCCCCCTCACGGAGTTTAAAAAGTATAAAGAGTTTAAAAAGTGAGGCCATGACTCACCTTAAGCGTTACTGGTGATGGTGAAAATAAACTCAGAGGTGATTATAACAACTTCGATATAGAACCTGGTAAATATATAAATAACTGAGAATCTGACTAATTTCTAGTGGTGTGTGTGTATGAATGGTGGATGATGATTAACTAATGATATACAACGATCTAATCGTTGAAGGTGAAGGTGTTGTTATATATGATTATGGTGCTCGTGCTCTCGTAAGATCATATCTTCAAAGAGTAAATGAATTGTTATGAAATATTAACATGAAATATCTCTAACGTTACTAAATATTAACTATTATGCAAACAAAATGCGTAAAAATGCATATGAGATATAAGTGTGGTGCAAAAATGAAAAATAGAATAAGAATGTCAAGTTATAACAGTTAGTACTTGTTCTTTCCAGATTTTACATCTTTTACCCTAACTGTGGCTCGCGTTGCATCGTTAGTCCTCGGTTAAGTCCATAGTCCAATAATAGTCCAATAATTGTCCATATGTCCATATAAAGCTTGGAGTTCAATGGTATGTCAATTTAAGTCCTCTATAAACTGTTTTCATAGCTTCAGTCCCTAAGTATCACAGTTTGGCAGTTTTGGTCCTTCTAGGTCAAAGTGCGTTACATTTTTAGTCCTTTTTGCATAAAAATAACGGGAAAAATATTCTGAAAATTTCTATAACCTTATTAAGTTCATTTTAACTTATTTCAACTTCTTATTTCAGAAAAGAGCTTATTTTCACATTATTGGGCCATGTAGCGAATCTACTTAAGGCCCATTAAGAATTTTAGAGGCGAGGGCGTGTAAACTGTTTTGGGCTTAGACTTGGGCTATTTTTCTGATTCTGAAAACATATTGCATGGGTCTGTTGGGCTTATTTATCGCAATTCCTTGTTGGGCTTTGATTCGGCCCAACCGAATGAGTTATGTTTATATTTTCCGAAATCTTTAGTTTTAGCTAGCGATAGGCAGGTAAAACGTTTCAATTTGTACGCGTTAGGGAACTTATAAGATTGAAGTTATATTACGAAAAGTGTAGTTTTCCAGGGGTACTATCGAGAGAAGTAAAAATATATATATGTTACTTTCATGAATTCGACATGAATGGTTCATGAGTTAAGCTAGATCGAGGTGTCTTTTTCCTATGGTAATACTTAGCTAAAATTTTATTTGTTTCTAAAATACTCGATCGAGTAGTACTTAACATGGCTCGATTTAAAGGTCGAGACGAGTTTATCAGTGAAATCTTAAAATATGAAAAATGTTCTAGACCACATAGATTATCGAAAGGTGCAAAAATATTTAAGTGTTATGTTTAAAAATCCAAAAATATAATTATAGTTTGTAGGCTTGTCGCATAATTTTAGACCCGATATAGGTTTATATTTTTCTAAGTCTTTTCTACACTAGTCGAGTAGCTTAAGAACCATGTCCCTTTGAGTGTCGTTGAGAGTGCATGGTTGACGTTACAATCATGGAAGTTGGAGTTCATTAAGTTGTGATTCGAGACATGCACTTATATTTATTTGTTACGCGTAATGTTTCGAATTAAATCAGACGTGAAATGGGTAGTTCGAACCAATTTTAACTAGTAAACTCTATAATGTTTTTCTATCTCTTTTTAACCGGTTTGGCGTGAGTGTTATATTTTGAGTTCGAGTTTGATTTAGTGTGATATGGGTGTCATTTGATAATGCATGAAGTGAAGTTTAGTTGTGAGTGTTAAAATAGGAGCATGTCATGTAGTTTCTAACAGTGAGGGTGATGTGGGTTGTGTTTTCTCAAGCCTTCACAGTGAGGCTATATTACACCCCATTTCTTTATTTATGTGTATATGATACGAACACAAAGATATTATGCGTTTGTACATGATAGCTATATAATGTATGCTTACTAGTTATATGTTCGAATGAAGAAATGATGCATGCAAGTGATGTGTAATGTGCAAAGAATGAAAAGAAGAGTTCATACCACACCTTTATAAAAGGTGGTGAAGGACTGTGGTTGTTCGAATGAGACACAAGAAGAAGTAGTGAACTCGAAAAGCTTTATACACCTATGCTTCTACTGAATTTGCTTCCAAACCCCACGACAGAAAGTTTCTTGACTTTTTAAGGAATGTATTGATTGTGAAAGAGAGTGATAGGTGGTAGGGAAAAGAAAGAGATCGAATGAAGGGTCTTATAGGCGAAATATCTCAAGCATCTCATTGACTAGTTGACTCAATGATTGGAGATACTGTAACTAGGGGACACTTGTATATTTCTTTCCTAGATTGAGTGTGTAGTGAGTAGTGGTAGCTAGGTTTTTGTATTGTAGTTCTTGGAGTCTTTACCCATTCGGTTTTCTACCACATTGGCTCAAGATTTATCTATCGAGTTATAATGCGTGGTCACAGTTCATTTTCCATTTTGGAGTATCAATTTAGTTAGTAATATAGTTGGAAGATTATAGGAACTATTGGAGTATGATATAATTTCGTTTCGATGTCTTTAGTTGTATGCTTGTGTCGAAAATGGGACAACAAAATGAGTTTTGTTATTGTGTTAATACTCGACTATTATATTTGTGAATTTATACAAAAGGGGTTTGCTAGGTGGTGATTTAAATGGTGTAAAAATAAGTGAAGGCCATGTTCGATTTTTAAGAATGCTAGTGAGTTTTTGAAGGGTGTTTTGATCGGGTTTTAGAAAGCAAAGGAAAGAAAATAAAGTGGGTAGTGATTTGGGCTATGTAATCCGATTGAGTTGGATGGAATTGATGGGCTAGGTGAGTTTTGTGGGCCGAACAGTAAGGGTCCAACCGGTTTGTAGTTTAAGGTTAAGATTATTATTAGTGTTTGTAATAAATTTTAGTTAAGTATATTTGGTGTAATGTGGTGTAAGTGATTTTGTATTAAACGTACTATAATAGATACGTTAGGTTTTTGTTGTGTGAGTACGAGTGCTTGTTGTTGCTTGTGAGGATGTTTTGTTGCAACGGAAGTGTTATCTCGTGTTTGTGTATACAATGTATATATATAGAATGCATCGTGCTATTAATAAACGATAATAGAAAAGTTCAAATTTTCCCGTAAAAATGGCTTTATTAAATGACAATACAAGGTTAACACTAATTATTAAGATTAACTACAAGGGTTTTTCGTAGGATCTTACAGTACTCCTCCCTCATTCGAATTCCGTCCCGGAATTCAAGTCTAAGCTAGCTAATAAGAGTGATTTACGGGAATAAGTGGGGATATTTTTCACGAATTTGGTCTTCGCGTTCCCATGCGTATGTCGGTCCCCTCTTGGAGTCCCATTTTACTTTCACAATAGGAATACGGTTTTGCTTGAGCTGCTTAACCTCTCTATCCATTATCTCTACGGGTTCCTCTGTGAACACAAGTTTGTCGTCCAGTTTAATCTCTTTCAGCGGAATGACGAGAGTCTCGTCCGATAGGCATTTCTTAAGTTGGGATACGTGGAATGTAGGGTGTACCCTACTGAGTTCTTCTGGAAGTTCTAACTTATAGGCAACTGGGCCAATCCTCTCGAGGATTTTAAATGGTCCAATGTACCTTGGGTTGAGTTTTCCACGCTTTCCGAAGCGTATCATTCCCTTCCAAGGCGAAACTTTTAGCATAACTCTATCTCCGACTTCAAACTCCATGGGTTTCCTCCTCACGTCTGCATAACTCTTTTGTCTGTCACGAGCGGCTTGGAGACGATGTTTGATTTTGAATATTTTCTCTGTCGTGTCGTGGATTAGTTCTGGTCCGGTAAGCTGCATGTCACCAACTTCCGTCCAACAGATGGGTGATCTGCACTTTCTTCCGTAAAGTGCTTCAAAAGGTGCAGCCTTTAGGCTAGCTTGGTAACTATTGTTGTACGAGAATTCAACCAATGGTAAGTGTTTGTCCCAACCTTTTCCGAAGTCAAGTACACATGCTCTAAGCATATCTTCTAAGGTTTGGATTGTCCTTTCACTTTGTCCATCAGTTTGAGGATGATAGGCGGTGCTCATGTCCAATTGAGTACCGAGGGCTTTCTGTAAGGATTGCCAAAATCCTGAAGTGAATCGACTGTCTCTGTCTGAAATGATAGAGACTGGGACTCCATGTCGGATTATGATTTCTTTGAAGTACAACTGAGCGAGTGTGTCCAACTCGTCAGTTTCTTTGATAGGCAGAAAATGAGCTGATTTGGTTAAGCGGTCGACGATAACCCAAATGGTGTCATATCCGGTCGACGTTCTTGGTAATTTGGTAATAAAATCCATAGTGATTCTTTCCCATTTCCAGACTGGTATTTCGGGTTGTACAAGTAGTCCAGATGGTTTTTGACTTTCGGCTTTAACCCTTGAACAAGTCAAACACTTCCCAACATATGTTGCAATGTCGGCTTTCATGTTTGGCCACCAGTAAAGTTGCTTGAGGTCTTGGTACATTTTGTTGGATCCGGGATGAATGGAATATTTAGACTTGTGAGATTCATGCATGATAAAATCTCGAATACCTCCATAGAGAGGAATCCAGCATCTTTTCTTGAAGCATAACATTCCATCGGCTCTTCGTATGAATCCGTTCTCACTTGCTAGCATGCCCTTAATTTTCTCGTGAGCTCGATTTTCTTCCAGAAGAGCTTCCGATTGGGCTATGAGGATTTGAGATGGGAGTGGTGAATAAATTGTCATTTCTAACGATCGAACTCTAAGAGGTTTGATCCTCTCTTTTCTGCTCAATGCGTCAGCCACGACATTCGCTTTACCGGGGTGGTAGCGAATTTCACAATCGTAGTCGTTGAGTAGTTCCAACCATCGGCGCTGTCTCATGTTCAGCTCCTTCTGATCTAGTATGTGTTGAAGACTTTTATGATCGGTGAATACCGTGCACTTTGTACCATTGATGAAGCGAAAAGTGTCCCGCTTTTAAGGGGTCATTTAAGCCCTAAATCGTATTTATTTGATCAAATATTGCCCTAAATCGTTCCTTTTGTCATTTTAGGTACTTTTGAGAAGAAATCTGGAAAAGGAAGCATTTTGGACGTTTTTGGAGCATAAAAGTGAAGAAAACGACAAAGTCTCAAAAATCGGCTGGAAGTTACCTTTGACGGAGTCAGGATTATCCCTGGACGGCGTCATGGCTTGGCAAAAGTGGTGGATGTGAAAATTACTCATGATAAGCCAGAGAAATTTGCATGGGAATTCTGACGGCGTCACGCTTTAATGTGATCAAGGTCGTCACGGCTTAATTTAAAGAGGGACGGCGTCACGCCTAATTCTGACGGCGTCAAGCCTTGATAGGCCAGAACGGATTTTGGAGAGCTAAAGAGGGACGGCGTCAAGAAGGCCATCCGGGAACCCTAAAAGTGGCGAGGTGACGGCGTCACACTCCATAACGTGACGCCGTCAGATCTGAAAGTCTATATATAGTTTTTCAATTTTTTGTCATTAGTGTGGAACTTATTGAGGAACTTTGTGTGTGAAAACCCTAAGACGAATTTGGCAGCTTTTTCAAGGCTTTTTGCCTTGAGATCTTCCATGTTACATTGAAGATAAGTTATCAATTAATCATTCAATATGTCTATGTGTTGTTTGATTCTATCTTGTTCTTGTCTTTTGTTTAACATGCTAGGCTAGATTTATCTTGTGTTTGCTTAGATCTAATGAAACCTAGCTATTGATTATTGGTTATTAGTGTGTTATTAGTTGTATTGGATGATTGTTTATCTATGTTAGGCTTAAGAAAACTGGCTAACTTCCTAATCGGTAACTTGCTTGAACGTCTTAAGAAACATGAACCAATGCGTACTAAAGGTTTTTATGGTTGTATTTAATGCATAAGCGAATTCTAGTGATCCCATGTTAGGAGCTTCCTAGCCGGCTCGACATAGGAGTGAAGTAGGAGCTTGTAGAGTTGGGGAAGTACGTACGCCACCCCACGATTGGTATTAAGGAATACACCCGTCATCCACGCAACTAATACACACTAATCAACCGGTAAAAGATAGTTAGGGAGTAAGGAAATCTAAGTAAACACATTTCTCTCCACATAAGTTTTCACCAAACTTTTCATTTTTGTTATTTTATTTAATTTGCATTCGTGGTAACTTGGGTTAGTTGACTAGCAACTAATTCCGCCCACTCTTTCAAACCCGAGATTTTACTTGCTTTCATAAAAAAATATAAAAACACAAAAAGAATCTTCTCTCACCCTTAGACCTATTAGAGTAGTTTTTCTTACCTAACGAACACTATTCCCTGTGGAGAACGATCAATCCCCCGTACTTACCACTACACTATACTACATCGGTCAGGTACACTGCCTGGTGGGGTTGTAAGCCTCTTGAGATCCCTCGAGAGGTAAAACCTGTTGTAAGGTTGCAAAACCACGCATCAAGTTTTTGCCGCCGCTGCCGGGGAATAGTTATTGTTTAGGTTGAATTTTTATTTTATCAGGTCTACTCACTAGATTCCTTTCTAGTGAGATTTTTATTTTATTTTTCTAGGATTTCTTTAGTCTATCTATTTTTCTTTGTGTGTGTGTTCGTAATTTCCATTGACTCTTCCGTTCACCATTATGGAGAACGCGAATCCACCATACTGCCAACCACGTAATTCACCCACTCCATATGACATCTTGATGTTTAAACAACATAAAGATGAACCTCTCTATGATGCATGAACTCGTTTTAAATATTTACTCCAAAAAGTCCCTCATCATAACTTCGATTTTTGGTCCCTAACTCAAATCTTGTACAATCATGTCGACCGACATGCCCAAAGGGACATTTACCATATTGCCGGCAGGGATCTTAGGGAATTAAGTGCTGAGGAAGCATGGGAAGCTATTGAGAATTGTGCCCAATATTATTATATAGTAGACAACCCAACAAACTTTAGTACAAGTCAATTGACCACAAATTTCAAGGATCATGAAACAAGTTTGTTTGGGGATGAATATGTTAGTGTTGAGATACCTAAGTGGATGTCATGTAATGCCATAGTACAAAACAAACGCATAGGTGACCTTGATGTGACGGAGGATTTAGCCGAACATGATCACATTGATCAAAAAGACCTAGGTTTTGTGATTGATGACGTCGAATCTCAAGAAACACATGATGAATCTTTTAGGTAGTTTGAATATAGCAGTCAGAATATTGAGGATGATCCTTATGATTCGGACATAGAAGTTGAGATGCCTAGAGAAGCACTTGAGATACTTGGGAAAATGTTAGGGTTAGATCCTACTAAAACACATGATGAGGATATAGGTGATCTTGACATAAGGAATGATGAGGTAAGTAACATAAGCCCACCAAGTACCCCACAAGTCCTACCATCATTTGAGGCACACACACCGCCCGTGACTTACCCGGAAGAAGTAGAGGAGACTTTAGGAATCCCGATAGAGATAGAACCCTTGGACCAAGCACAACTAGAGGACATAGGTTTGAATGCTCATAGTGATCACAACCTTACTCTTAGTTCTAGGGAATTTCCTAGTTTTGATGAACCGGAGCCTCAACCAAAACCGTTACCTAATCTTCCATCTTTAGATGTGAATTTAGGAATTAAAAAAGGTCCCGATCCACCCATCAAACCATTTAGTCCGGGTAATGTTAAGATTAAGGTAGTAGACTCTAGGCCATGTGGAGTGGAAGCTAATATAGGAGTGAACCATGACCTTACATACTTACATCACCCATTCATGATTGATCATAAGAAACATTATGGGTTTAAACCAGGATTATTAGGTCAAGATAGATTCCTAACTAGGAGTCTCTCGAAATTGATAGAAGATGATCCCTTTCTAGGAGAAAACTTCAATTCACCCATTAAAACAATTGAGCTAGGTAAGGTTATGATGATTGGATCCCGCGTCTTTGAGCATATAATTCATCCAACACTCTTTCTTCACGTGGCATACTCCTACCGAGTTGGTGTGTATCGCTACTATCACCCACACTTAATCCTAAGTGTAGGGAAAACCACCCCTATTTCCGTTAAATAAGGGTAGAGTCAGGCTCGTGACTCGAACAAAAACAAGCGCTTCTTGGGAGGCAACCCAAGTTTTATTTGCTTTGTGTGTTTATTTATTTGTTTGTTTGTTTTTATTTGTTTCCGTATGTATGTTTAAATTTTATTATTATTGATTCATGTTCAAAAGTAAATTGTGAAAATGCTTTATGTTGTTTTTAACTTCGTCTTAACTACATATAAAGGTATTTTGCAAAAGTTAAGTGTAAGGGAAATCTAAATCGGTTTATTAGAACACAAATGAACATGAATCATAATAATAATAAATTAACATACATATTAGTATTTGTTTGAGTCAAATGCTTGTATCGAGTCATAATGATGTTTTGCAGGAATTCCAGGAAGTAAGGTATAGGTTTTTCCAAAATTTTTCCGGAAACTTAACATGAGAATTCTGTCAGATCATTTCTGACGGCGTCAGGTTTAATTTTCTGAAAATTTTTTGAAAGTTTTGTTTTCATAAAAAGTTTTTATTAAATCTCTAACTTATAATCTCCAGGAATCTGCAAAATTATCATTCCACAAGCATTATATCCTTATATATAGAGTTTATCCCGCCGATGTTATGCAGGTTTTCGTGTTTGTTTTCTCAGGTTTAACAGGTTATTTTGGACAAGGAAATGTTTGTTGGATCAAGCTTATGGCGATGCATTAGTCATGGAGCTTCAACATTACCTTGGAAGAAGATCTAACCATGTTACTTCATTATCCACCGAGCGAATCAGGGGAGTATTTGATTTCATTCTTTTACCTTTTTACTTTTACATCTTGTTATTTGAACATTGGGGACAATGTTCATCTTAAGTGTAAGGGGGGGAAAAGTACGATTAGAGAATGCTATTACACTTGATTTTTGTTTGTTTAATAGTAGATGTGTAATAAAACTGAGATAAATACCTGTTAGGGCAATTTTAGTGCCAAATTTAAAATTTTTTACAACATATAGGAGTGAAACTTTGATCTTAATGAGCGTCTCACGGATAGGAGTTATATGACTAGCACAAAAACCGTACCACTAAAAAAATTTTCCACCCCCAAATATGTGAGGTTCACCCCTAGAATTGGTAGGAAAAGCATTTATGCTATGATGTGTGTACCGGTAGCACTTAGATTCTAGAACTTGCGTTAGGACCATTCCGAGGCCACAAGTGAGACTACATTCGTGTAGTTAGATTTACTACATGATAAGAGGCATTAGGATTAACCCATTGTTTTACACCTGTGTTTTTGTTATAATTACTTTGGCTACATTGGTCAAGTAATTCTCCCACACCCTTTGCGTTGTACTCATTTTTAGTACACGATACCCCTAGTACACCCCTCAGAGCCTATCTTTTCGTTTCGACCTTTAAGCATTTTACTTAAAGGAAGAATTTGTTACACCCCACTAAAATGTACACCCAAATCGCCTTAGCCTACCTTGTATGCACTCATTTTTTAGTGCATTATTGTTACAACATTTGTTTAAACCCAAGTTAATTATCTAATTGATTACATGGTTGCTAAGTCGAGTCATATCCTTGTACATATTATTTTGGGACGATTGGGACTCATGGGTAAAGTACTAGTGTAATAGAGTAATGGGGAAGAACATCATTTATTACCCCCATATGTGCTAAATAATTTTAAAAGTACTCCAAGTGTTTTAATTATCTTAATTCGAGTCATTAGAATAGTTATTTGTAAAGTTATGTAAAAGTTCAAGTGTAAGGGGAATGCAACGCCCCTATGATGTATTATTAAGGATGGTAGGGCAAAAGTGTATGCAAAAAAAAAAAAAAAAAAAAAAAAAAAAAAAAAAAAAAAAAAAAAATCGAAAAAATCAAGAAAAATACAAAAAAAAATGAGAAAAAGAAAAGTAGAAAAAAACATACGGACTACCATCCCGTTTTATTTTATGCTTATTTTATGTTTTTGTTATTTTCTTTCATTAGCTTAAATCGAGTCTAGTCTTGGCTTAGCAACATTGTATAGTACATGTAATTGATCAAGATCTTTAACTCGCCACCAGTAAAATATCCTTTATCCAACAAAACCGTGTTTTCCTTTTCCCTACACCTAACGTTATAACCCGTTTTAAAGCCCTCTTTGATAGTTTATCTTAGGTGCTTACGCCTAGTGGAGGAGGTTTTCGATCCTTTCCCAAGCCTATAGTAATCTATTTGCTATGACAGGTAGTGAGAGATATTATCCGTTTTCATTTATGAGATTTATTTTGATGACACTTGAGAGATGTGAGTATCTAAACACTACTTGTGAGGTGCTAGTTTGTAATCTCCGTGCTTATTATGATTAAAGTGGAACGAATATTTGTTGTAATTACTTTTATGTTAGCATTAAATGACCCCTAACTTGTATTTTGATTAGAATAAAAGCGCATTTGCTTGAGGACAAGCAAATCTCAAGTGTAAGGGTATTTGATGAAGCGAAAAGTGTACCGCTTTTAAGGGGTCATTTAAGCCCTAAATCGTATTTATTTGATCAATATTGCCCTAAATCGTTCCTTTTGTCATTTTAGGTACTTTTGAGAAGAAATCTGGAAAAGGAAGCATTTTGGACGTTTTTGGAGCATAAAAGTGAAGAAAACGACAAAGTCTCAAAAATCGGTTGGAAGTTACCTTTGACGGCGTCAGGATTATCCCTGGACGGCGTCATGGCTTGGCAAAAGTGGTGGATGTGAAAATTACTCATGATAAGCCAGAGAAATTTGCATGGGAATTCTGACGGCGTCACGCTTTAATGTGATCAAGGTCGTCACGGCTTAATTTAAAGAGGGACGGCGTCACGCCTAATTCTGACGGCGTCAAGCCTTGATAGGCCAGAACGGATTTTGGAGAGCTAAAGAGGGACGGCGTCAAGAAGGCCATCCGGGAACCCTAAAAGCGGCGAGGTGACGGCGTCACACTCCATAACGTGACGCCGTCAGATCTGAAAGTCTATATATAGTTTTGCAATTTTTTGTCATTAGTGTGGAACTTATTGAGGAACTTGTGTGTGGAAAACCCTAAGACGAATTTGGCGGCTTTTTCAAGGCTTTTTGCCTTGAGATCTTCCATGTTACATTGAAGATAAGTTATCAATTAATCATTCAATATGTCTATGTGTTGTTTGATTCTATCTTGTTCTTGTCTTTTGTTTAACATGCTAGGCTAGATTTATCTTGTGTTTGCTTAGATCTAATGAAACCTAGCTATTGATTATTGGTTATTAGTGTGTTATTAGTTGTATTGGATGATTGTTTATCTATGTTAGGCTTAAGAAAACTGGCTAACTTCCTAATCGGTAACTTGCTTGAACGTCTTAAAAAACATGAACCAATGCGTACTAAAGGTTTTTATGGTTGTATTTAATGCATAAGCGAATTCTAGTGATCCCATGTTAGGAGCTTCCTAGCCGGCTCGACATAGGAGTGAAGTAGGAGCTTGTAGAGTTGGGGAAGTACGTACGCCACCCCACGATTGGTATTAAGGAATACACCCGTCATCCACGCAACTAATACACACTAATCAACTGGTAAAAGATAGTTAGGGAGTAAGGAAATCTAAGTAAACACATTTCTCTCCACATAAGTTTTCACCAAACTTTTCATTTTTGTTATTTTATTTAATTTGCATTCGTAGTAACTTGGGTTAGTTGACTAGCAACTAATTCCGCCCACTCTTTAAAACCCGAGATTTTACTTGCTTTCATAAAAAAATATAAAAACACAAAAAGAATCTTCTCTCACCCTTAGACCTATTAGAGTAGTTTTTCAATCCTAACGAACACTATTCCCTGTGGAGAACGATCAATCCCCCGTACTTACCACTACACTATACTACATCGGTCAGGTACACTGCCTGGTGGGGTTGTAAGCCTCTTGAGATCCCTCGAGAGGTAAAACCTGTTGTAAGGTTGCAAAACCACGCATCACATATAGATAATGTCTCCACATTTTAAGAGCGAATACTACTGCTCCTAGTTCCAGATCATGAGTGGTATAATTTTCCTCATTTTTCTTGAGTTGTCGAGAAGCGTAAGCGATGACTTTGTTTCTTTGCATTAGTACCGCACCTAAACCATGATGTGATGCATCACAATATACTACAAAGTCGTCGCTCCCGTCTGGTAGCGCTAGAATTGGTGCTTCACAGAGTTTTTGTTTTAGGAGTTGAAATGCTGATTCTTGTTTCTCTCCCCAGATATATTTCTTGTTTTTCTGAGTGAGTTCTGTCAAAGGTTTTGCGATTTTGGAAAAACCCTCTATAAACCTTCGATAATAACCAGCGAGTCCTAAGAATTGTCGAATTTCAGTGGGAGTGGTGGGTGATGCCCAACCTTTGACTGCTTCGATCTTAGCGGGGTCAACGTGAATACCTTGACTGTTGATGATGTGACCTAAGAATTGAACGGTGGATATCCAAAAGTCACATTTGGAAAATTTCGCATACAGTTTTTCTTGCTTGAGTAAACCCAAAATGGTTCTCAAGTGTTCAGCATGCTCTTGTTCGTTACGTGAGTAGATCAAAATGTCGTCGATGAACACAATTACGAACTTGTCCAGATATGGCTTACATACGCGGTTCATTAGATCCATGAACACTGCCGGTGCGTTGGTAAGACCAAATGGCATTACGCGGAATTCGTAATGTCCGTATCGTGTTCGGAAGGCTGTTTTGGGGACGTCTTCTTCTCTGACTCTTAATTGGTGGTATCCTGATCTTAGATCGATTTTTGAGTAAACACTCGATCCTTGCAGTTGGTCAAATAGATCGTCAATTCTTGGTAATGGGTATCGATTTTTCACTGTGAGTTTGTTCAACTCTCTATAATCGATGCACATTCGGATTGTTCCATCTTTCTTTTTGACAAACAGGACTGGTGCTCCCCAGGGTGATGAGCTGGGTTGGATGAATCCTTTATCTGACAGTTCTTTCAACTGCTCAGATAATTCCTTCATTTCGGAAGGGGCTAATCGATATGGTGCTTTTGCAACGGGTGCTGCTCCAGGCACTAACTCGATTCGAAATTCTACTTGCCGGATTGGTGGAATTCCTGGCAAGTCTTCAGGGAATACTTCTGCAAACTCATTTACAACTGGCACTTCTTCCAGTCGTTTTTCTTTTTCTTTCGATTTATCTTCCGTTACTTGGACCAAAAATGCGTGACATCCTTTGTTTATGTATTTCACCGTTTTGAGGTACGAGATGATATTGAGTTGGGTTTTATAGTGGTCACAACAAACGGTGAGCGTTTCATTGTCTATGGGGATTTGGATAACTTTTTCGTCGCAGATGATTCGGGCACGATGTTTGGATAGCCAATCCATGCCCACAATTGCGTCAAAGCTTCCGAGTTGGATGGGCATGAGATCGATTGGAAATGATTTGTTTTGGAGGGTTAAGGTGCAGTTTTCGAGTACGGTGTTGGTGTTTAACAATTTTCCGTCGGCAATTTCAATTTCATACGAGGTATCTAATTCTACAGGTGCAATATTAAGCAATAAAGCAAATGAAGTAGATACAAAGCTTCTATCGGCTCCAGAATCAAATAATATTTTAGCACTATGTTGATTCAGTAAGAAAGTACCCGTGGTGACATTGGGATTCTGTGGCACGTTTCCATCTCCCAGTAAGTAGGCCCTCCCGCGGGTAACATTGTTGGAGTTCTTCGGGCAATGACTCTTGTAATGACCCGTTTCACCACAACCGTGGCACTTCACTGCTATTGGGTGTGCGTTTGCCCCCGTGGCCCTGCAGTCCTTGGTCACATGGCCTATTTTTCGGCAATTTCCTCAAACAGCGATGCAGGGTCCGACATGATGCATCTTACACTTGTTACACTGGGGTTTTGTCCCAGCATACATTTTTCCCTCAGCAGGTGCAGCCACATAAGCCCTGGCGGCTTCTTGTCGGCGGTTTTGTTGCTGATGTCTATCGTTTCGGCTTTGCTGGTAGTCTCTGTTGCGGTTGCTTCGATCATTGTTGCGGTAGCTCCTGTTGTGATTGTAATAACTGTTGCTGTTCCGGTTGCTGCTGCCATGGTTATCATAGTTTCTCTTTTGTCCAATGACTGTGGAGTTAGAACCTCGTTTAAGCACTCGACTCATCATTCGCTGAGCAAACACGAATGCGGCTTCGAGGGTTTGTGGGTGTGATGCGGTGACGTCTCCCTCAATACTTGAAGGTAGTCCTTCCACATATTTTTCCAACGTCTTTTCCAAGTCAGGTACCATGTGTGGACACAAAAGAGATAACTCTTGAAATAAACAAGACAGTACTTTTTCAGCATTTTATTCTTCAGTTCGGTCCAAGAGATTTGAAATGCTGCTTCAGTACCCATTATTTTGACAGTAGCATTCCACCAAGATAGTGCATTTCCCCTTAAGGTTCCAGTGGCAAAAGTGACCTTGTTGTTTTCTGCGCAGTTGCTTCTCATGAATACTGTTTCCATGCATTCAAACCACTGTGCTAATTCCGTCACTCCTTCTACGCCTCTGTAGGTGGTTGGTTGGCAACTTACGAATTCCTTGTAAGTGCATTTACGTGGTGTAGATGCCTCACTTTCAGTTGTTGCCCCCATAGTATTGCTTGAGCGGTTTGCTGCATCGGCCTCGCGTGCTGCGGCGATGCCATCATCAATCATTCTTAGAACCTCCTCAAGCGTCAGTGCTACGGTAGGATTGGTAGTTTCGTTTTCGCTATGTACCATTTTCTATTAATGTCACAAGAATACAGATTTAGAATTTGGATAGAATAGCTGAGTCTATGCACAATGTAATCATGGTGTGAAATGGTGATTAAATTGATTATTTTCCACCATTACGATGCCTCTTTAATTTCTTCATTTACGAATATGAGATTGTTAAGGAACGAACGATTTGACTATACGAACTCAACTTCCTCTACATATCACCATATTATTTGTGTTCAGGTTTTTTACAATATTTACACAATTAGAGAGTCATAATAATAACAGGTAACATCACGACATGTCTGGATACAATTACAATACATACGAACAACCATAATACATAAGTTAACAGATATATAGTACATCACTACCAACATTACAACATTAATAACTTGATCAGTTGAGTTATACAACAAAACGATACAAGAGTCTTTATTAATTGCCACATGCGGCAGACTACAATGTCTCAAACTATACAACATGCTAACTATGTCTACTGATCAGGTCTATCCGTACGCCTCGTGAGCTCTGAGATCTGGTCTCTGAGTCTCTGTATCTCAGCCTGATGCTCCATCTGTATGTCTCCCATGAGTCTCTCCCATGAGTCTCTCCAATGTGTCAGCTCTACGCTGTGCCAGGTGAGCCTCCCAAGCTAAGTCCTGTCCCTCTCTACGTATGGATATCGCGTGGGAACGGGTATCTGCCAAGTCTGTCTGCATCTGTCTCAAGCACTGCTGTACCACTGCTCTGTTGGAAGCCAACCTATGCAGAGTGTCAGTGATAGTACCCGGGGAATCCAATGGTACATGGTCGATCATCCGAAGAAGTGAATCAATCTGTTCTCCGTGACTCTCGAGTAGTGTCACCACTGTAGATGGTATAAGGGTGTGGGTGACTACTGGTCTAAATCCTTCCCAAGCATCATGTGTCTGAGCTGGGGGAGTGAAACCAGGAGGATAAGGCAGTGATGGTGAGGATGGGTGTATCTGGTCTGAGATGCGGGGTCGACTCGATGAGGGAATATCCTCCGCAGGAATAGGGTCCTGCTGACAAGGTGGCAGTGGGTATGTCTGAGTACATGTATCAAATAGATGGTCAGGGAGTAGGGATGGTGCAGTCTGATGGAACTCTACTGGTGTATCGTCTGCAGGAAGCCATTGCTGACTCTCATAGTACAAGTCGTCAGGGGGGTGGTATATAGAAAGGAGAATAGGTGTCATAAACAAAATGTGGTGGTAACGTGGGTGCTGGCAAAGCTGGCACGTGGGGGTCCTCCAATAAAGGTATGGCGGCGGCTCCACCTTCCACAAAGGGCTCGATCGCGTCAGGCACAACCTCTGGTGCTACAGTATCAGGAAGTATGGGGGACGTGACTGATGCTAGTGATCCCTCGGAGTCCGGCTCCGATGATACACTGATGAACTCAAATAAGTACATTTTATTACTATCATTTATCCTATTAATTTGACTTGTTTTACTATATTATGTATGAGGATTGATACTTAATCGTTTACTTTTGTAATTCTCAGTTGATAACAAGCATTTGGTGAAACTTGGCGATTTTGGACTAATTATGGAGCAAAACATGCATAAAGTGAAGAGTCTACTGAAATGGACAAGATCAAGTCAAATCTGCTCCAGATGCGCCGCATCTCACTCATTACATGCGCCGCATCACTATCAAGATCTCACCAGATACGATCCAAGATACAAGTGGACATGCGCCGCATCCTAAAATGAAGATACGCCGCATCTTCTGGCGGTGTACGAATATTCCTGAATATTATAATCTTGGACCCCACGCGAAGTTAAGTACATGCGCCGCATCTACTTACTAGATGCGCCGTATTCACCCTCAGACAGAAACTATAAATACCCCAAGACCAGACGAATTTCGAACGACATATATTATAACCGAAGACCGAAGGACAGAAACCTAGGACGAATTCAGTCAAGGTAGCAGCACAAGACACACCCAAATCAAAGATACAAGAGCTGTAAGAAGGTGCTGCATATGTTTAATTCATTAAGTAGTTTTGTTTTATTGTGTTAGTAAACTTTAATTCATCAAGATTGGTGGCTTGTGTAACGTGACAACGGAAAGGTTGCACTCCCTTAAAACTGCTTTCTCATCAATTAAAGTTTATATGTTGATGTCATTGGTGACTTTTATTAGTGCATTGATAACCTCTGTGTCTAGCTGAGCGTTGATCGGGTTGCCATGCCTCTGCCCTCGCCTGTTTATTAGATGCCTATGTATTCTATGGTCTGTAGAAAAGTAGGAGAAAGATAAACGGGATAGTCATAAGTAATCATTAAGGGTTTACTCGCCGATAAGATTAGAACCAACGAGAAAGGACTTAATCTCGGTGCGTTGCATCGAACTATACACTTCATATAACACTAGCAATAAAACAAGTGACAAACTACTTATCATAAGGACAGCCCTCTTATTGTCTCGAGTATTTATCTGTGTACGTGTGTGCTACTTGCTGATTCGTGCCTATTGGTTTAGTTTATTATTTAATTGCAACCAAATCGTGCCAGTCTCTCAGGCTGAACCCCCTTGCGTTAGATTAGATTGTATAGCTAACTTAATATATTAAAATACTGATTAGAATAACTAGATAATACGTTCCACTCTTAGTGATCGACACTCTACTTACCATTATATTCATACTGACCGGGTACACTGCTCGTTAAGTGTGTGTGTTATTGATAAGTCGGCTAAATATAAATTTAAAACTTGAGTAGGCATTAAAACTGCTAAACCGCAACGACACATCGCGCGCATCATACACTAAAGTGGGTGATGAATGACATGGTACTGTAATAATCCATATATGGTAAAAATAAGTAATTACTAACATCAAGTGGTGTAATGTAAGGATAAAATGATCTAGTTGTGCACAGTAACTATCAAGTATGCAGAGGCTTATATAAGGTAATCTTAATGTGCAACATACCGATCGCGGCAGCAAGCAGGCATGAAGGGCTTAAGCTAACATGGTGTATAATTAATTTGTTTGAAAAATGTAGTTATAGTCCAACGTTTGAAAACATTTGGTTCTCTATAACCGAAGCTCTGATGCCAATCTGTAACACCCCCAAATTTTAAAATATAGCAGCGGAATATTAATTTGGGTGTTACCGTGAGGATCGAAAACAAAATCATAGAAAAACAGCCTGAGACGGCATTTTTAATTTACATAGGTCCATAATACAAATTCAGTTACAAAGCGTTACATCAGAGTGCTAAGGTTTCTCCAAAGAAACATCAATTTAACTGAATTACAACTTTATTTTACACCATTTATTTAAGATAGGGTACGCCTGCTCCATGCCTTGCCTTGCTCCTCTAGTTTCCTGAGATACATGCTTAAAAGTCAACATAATGTTGAGTGAAATCATGGAGTTTGTAATTTAAATATCAGTTCGATTCACAAGTAAGATTGTATTGAAGATACAATCAGTTTAAAAGTTGATATCGCAGTTCATATATTGCCCTAAGTCTCATGACACGCAAACGTTAACAAAGTACCGCATAAACGGAGGTGTCCATCAAATTAATGATGAAGGTTTTGCCCTCGTGTAATAGGTGATTTGCCAATTCCTATTTCTCTCAAATATAATGCATCGCGACTAATACGACTAGCAAAAAGCATTCCGTCACAGTATTAGTGGGATAGGTCGTCAGCCTCTAATAGATCTATTCATTATATTCGCGTTCACCGCAGTGATTAATGGCTCATGATAAAAGGGTCTTGTGGCAATATGGTAACTTAGGCATATATCAAGTCAGGTAGCATACAGAAAAATACTTGTGATCTGTTTATAGCATGTATCCCCCTCACGGAGTTTAAAAAGTATAAAGAGTTTAAAAAGTGAGGCCATGACTCACCTTAAGCGTTACTGGTGATGGTGAAAATAAACTCAGAGGTGATTATAACAACTTCGATATAGAACCTGGTAAATATATAAATAACTGAGAATCTGACTAATTTCTAGTGGTGTGTGTGTATGAATGGTGGATGATGATTAACTAATGATATACAACGATCTAATCGTTGAAGGTGAAGGTGTTGTTATATATGATTATGGTGCTCGTGCTCTCGTAAGATCATATCTTCAAAGAGTAAATGAATTGTTATGAAATATTAACATGAAATATCTCTAACGTTACTAAATATTAACTATTATGCAAACAAAATGCGTAAAAATGCATATGAGATATAAGTGTGGTGCAAAAATGAAAAATAGAATAAGAATGTCAAGTTATAACAGTTAGTACTTGTTCTTTCCAGATTTTACATCTTTTACCCTAACTGTGACTCGCGTTGCATCGTTAGTCCTCGGTTAAGTCCATAGTCCAATAATAGTCCAATAATTGTCCATATGTCCATATAAAGCTTGGAGTTCAATGGTATGTCAATTTAAGTCCTCTATAAACTATTTTCACAGCTTCAGTCCCTAAGTTTCACAGTTTGGCAGTTTTGGTCCTTCTAGGTCAAAGTGCGTTACATTTTTAGTCCTTTTTGCATAAAAATAACGGGAAAAATATTCTGAAAATTTCTATAACCTTATTAAGTTCATTTTAACTTATTTCAACTTCTTATTTCAGAAAAGAGCTTATTTTCACATTATTGGGCCATGTAGCGAATCTACTTAAGGCCCATTAAGAATTTTAGAGGCGAGGGCGTGTAAACTGTTTTGGGCTTAGACTTGGGCTATTTTTCTGATTCTGAAAACATATTGCATGGGTCTGTTGGGCTTATTTATCGCAATTCCTTGTTGGGCTTTGATTCGGCCCAACCGAATGAGTTATGTTTATATTTTCCGAAATCTTTAGTTTTAGCTAGCGATAGGCAGGTAAAACGTTTCAATTTGTACGCGTTAGGGAACTTATAAGATTGAAGTTATATTACGAAAAGTGTAGTTTTCCAGGGGTACTATCGAGAGAAGTAAAAATATATGTATGTTACTTTCATGAATTCGACATGAATGGTTCATGAGTTAAGCTAGATCGAGGTGTCTTTTTCCTATGGTAATACTTAGCTAAAATTTTATTTGTTTCTAAAATACTCGATCGAGTAGTACTTAACATGGCCCGATTTAAAGGTCGAGACGAGTTTATCAGTGAAATCTTAAAATATGAAAAACGTTCTAGACCACATAGATTATCGAAAGGTGCAAAAATATTTTAAGTGTTATGTTTAAAAATCCAAAAATATAATTATAGTTTGTAGGCTTGTCGCATAATTTTAGACCCGATATAGGTTTATATTTTTCTAAGTCTTTTCTACACTAGTCGAGTAGCTTAAGAACCATGTCCCTTTGAGTGTCGTTGAGAGTGCATGGTTGACGTTACAATCATGGAAGTTGGAGTTCATTAAGTTGTGATTCGATACATGTACTTATATTTATTTGTTACGCGTAATGTTTCAAATTAAATCAGACGTGAAATGGGTAGTTCGAACCAATTTTAACTAGTAAACTCTATAATGTTTTTCTATCTCTTTTTTTTAACCGGTTTGGCGTAAGTTTTATATTTTGAGTTCGAGTTTGATTTAGTGTGATATGGGTGTCATTTGATAATGCATGAAGTGAAGTTTAGTTGTGAGTGTTAAAATAGGAGCATGTCATGTAGTTTCTAACAGTGAGGGTGATGTGGGTTGTGTTTTCTCAAGCCTTCATAGTAAGGCTATATTACGCCCCATTTCTTTATTTATGTGCATATGATACGAACACAAAGATATTATGCGTTTGTACGTGATAGCTATATAATGTATGCGTACTAGTTATATGTTCGAATGAAGAAATGATGCATGCAAGTGATGTGTAATGTGCAAAGAATGAAAAGAAGAGTTCATACCACACCTTTATAAAAGGTGGTGAAGGACTGTGGTTGTTCGAATGAGACACAAGAAGAAGTAGTGACTTCGAAAAGCTTTATACACCTTTGCTTCTACTGACTTTGCTTCCAAACCCCACGACAGAAAGTTACTTGCCTTTTTAAGGAATGTATTGATGGTGAAAGAGAGTGATAGGTGGTAGGGAAAAGAAAGAGATCGAATGAAGGGTTTTATAGGCGAAATATCTCCAGTATTTCATTGACTAGTTGACTCAATGATTGGAGATACTGTAACTAGGGGACACTTGTATATTTCTTTCCTAGATTGAGTGTGTAGTGAGTAGTGGTAGCTAGGTTTTTGTATTGTAGTTCTTGGAGTCTTTACCCATTCGGTTTTCTACCACATTGGCTCAAGATTTATCTATCGAGTTATAATGCGTGGTCACAGTTCATTTTCCATTTTGGAGTATCAATTTAGTTAGTAATATAGTTGGAAGATTATAGGAACTATTGGAGTATGATATAATTTCGTGTCGATGTCTTTAGTTGTATGCTTGTGTCGAAAATGGGACAACAAAATGAGTTTTGTTATTGTGTTAATACTCGACCATTATATTTGTGAATTTGTACAAAAGGGGTTTGCTAGGTGGTGATTTAAGTGGTGTAAAAATAAGTGAAGGCCATGTTCGATTTTTAAGAATGCTAGTGAGTTTTTGAAGGGTGTTTTGATCGGGTTTTAGAAAGCAAAGGAAAGAAAATAAAGTGGGTAGTGATTTGGGCTATGTAATCCGATTGAGTTGGATGGAATTGATGGGCTAGGTGAGTTTTGTGGGCCGAACAGTAAGGGTCCAACCGGTTTGTAGTTTAAGGTTAAGATTATTATTAGTGTTTGTAATAAATTTTAGTTAAGTATATTTGGTGTAATGTGGTGTAAGTGATTTTGTATTAAACGTACTATAATAGATACGTTAGGTTTTTGTTGTGAGTACGATTGCTTGTTGTTGCTTGTGAGGATGTTTTGTTGCAACGGAAGTGTTATCTCGTGTTTGTGTATACAATGTATATATATAGAATGCATCGTGCTATTAATAAACGATAATAGAAAAGTTCAAATTTTCCCGTAAAAATGGCTTTATTAAATGATAATACAAGGTTAACACTAATTATTAAGATTAACTACAAGGGTTTTTCGTAGGATCTTATGACAATCATTATCTTTCGATAATTTTTAGGATCACGGAGCAGGAAACACGACTCATAAAGAAGTGACCATACGGATAAAATTCGTCGTCCCTGATTTTTCACGAGTCCCCAAACTAAGCTTAAAAACGAAATCATTGTCATCTACAAGTTAGACTGCCAACACTACTCAAAAAGCTAATTGTGGACTTCTCGTTCCCAAATTCCTATTTTTCTCTATTTATTTTATTTTTGGTGAGAAATGAATTTCTTCGAATTCTCGTTTCGATAATTTTTAATCCGATAAAGATACCTAGTTTAGACGCTAAGTAGTTTCCAAACCTTCCCTCGAAAACCGTTGCATACGAAAATGAGGTCCACATCAAGGTCTCTGATTTAACACGATTTTGAGAATATCCCTTTTATTTGCGACCGAAACAACTCATCTACGAGTCCAGAGACAGAAGCCTTTATTAGGATACCTCGGAGTCGAAATTTGGCATTTTTAACATTATTAAGCACATATTATTAATCCTTGGCCCTTTATAACAATCACAACATCGGCTGCGAACCGGCAAGATGTGATAGTCTATTATGACCTTGGAATTTTTCCTCTGCCTTTATTAGAAGTCTACAACATCGGCTGCGAACCGGCAAGATGCAGAAAACTTTTTATGGCTTTGGATTATTATTATTATTTATTCATTATATATTTTGCCAAATCCCGAGTCCTACGGCTTTTATAACAATCCCAACATCGGTTGTGAGCCGGCAAGATGGAATAGTCTATTACACCGTAACACTGGCAGTACCTTGATGTGTACCCAACTCTTATAAGCAAGAATTCTCTTAAGAAGGATTAAAAACTAAATTTCGCCAAAACCAAAATAGCTTTAATTATTTATAGATTTCTATTTTTGAGTGAAACAAGCTGATGGGAACAAAAAGAACACAAATAACTTCGATGAGCTCTAAAGAGAACCAACTACTCCACGTTTAGCAATCTAACTTATAAACAACTCTATCATTTCTCGTTCTTCGCAAATTTAAAATCTTAAATAATAAGATCCGCGAATGCTTAGCCTTATAATCAAGCCATGCATATATAAAGTCGATACGGGAACTTGCAAACTCTTAAAAAAGAATTCGCGTTTTCTAGCTCCTTATGTAAAAGACTAGCACGAGCTTATGGATTATAAACGGTTAAGGGAACAAGCTAGGGCTCAACACGCCCGGTCAAGTCAGAATTTTATTCCTACTCTCACCAGCGGAAAATCAACAAAAATGTCAAAATTTATTATATTTTTGCAAAAATTTTTAAATTTTTTCTCATTTTTTTTTGAATTTTTTCAATTTTGGAGGAAAAACGGGGTTGCACGAGAAAATGGCAAAATTTGCAAGGCAAAAATCAAATCGACAGATTACCCCCCCAGACTAGAACGAGACATTGTCCTCAATGTCTTAAAAGGTAAGGGTTCTCCTACATAAATCTAAGGCCGTTTATTAATTATGCCAAAAGATAAATGTAAAACGATAAGATTTAGGATATCGGATAAGCAGCGGATGATGAAACTCGAGTAGCGTGAAGGAAACTACGAGCACGAGAGTCTTCATCATCGGGCATTCCTGGACATACCACAGAAAAACACGAAACACAAGATACGGAAGAGGGGATCCCTCCTCATGTTTTATTAGAAATAAGATAAGAAGATAGATGGATAAGCATGGGGTGCCTCCCACGAAGCGCTTGTTTTTGGTAACCGAGTCACATGAGCTTGACTCGACCCCGAATTTATTTGTCCTTGGGGGAGCATGTGGAAGAAATAATCTCAATCGGACTTTCGTTCAAGATGTTTGGATAAACATTGAAGCACATGAAAGTTCCACTCCGATGAGATACCCACGGCTCTAGATAGAAAATGCCGGGGTCAAAGATGGTGTCTTCACTCCCGAGGGAGTGAAAGAGAGGAGAAGTCACCGAGTAGGTGAAGAAAGGAAGAAGGATCATAATTAGAATGGGAATCCATTCTTCATCATCTAAGCTCTTGAGAACCTCGGGAGGGAGGGTTGGGGTGAAATCATTGATAATCAAACTCTTAGGATAGAGTACATCTCCCCCCGGGTCATGATCTTCCTCAAAATCATAGAAATCATACTCTGGAGGAGATATGATATGATTCTTATGAAGTTCGTCTTTGAGCTTGAGCTCTGAAAGGATATACGGAGGTGGGACATGTGCTGTACTTTGTATGCTAGAAGTTTGCACCTCGTCCATTATTGTCTCCGTATCTGACTCATTACTTGTAGAGTCCTCGTCCTCGACGTTCTCTATCCCTTCATCGAAAAGAGGATTAACTTTGCAAGAAGTATACTCATCATTGAATTCAAAAAGAGGGTTAGAGAAAATCCCGGAGGTAACTTTGGAAATTTCAAGAGAATCTCCACAAGATTGCAGATCACTTTCACCGTCAAATATTTCCTTAGACTCACTTGGGATTGGGACAAGGTTCTCAACATTGTCTAATTCCGTTGCCGGAATAATGTCGAGATGCTCGTCCCCCATTTTTAGAGAGTCCTCGGTTTCTATGGTCGGAAAGACGGGTGCAATCTGAGGGAAGGTTACCGGAACAAATCTCTCCTCGTCATCATCGGAATCATCGTCATAGGTAGATACTCTTTGAGGGAAAAGGTTGATCGAAATTTTCTCATCATAGTCGTCGTAAATAAAAGACTTTTGATAATTGGACGCTCTTTCCTCGGCAAGTAATTCTTCTATAGACTTCTCATGATGATCGGGAGTAGAAGTATAATGTTTAATCACTAATCTCTTAACTTCTTGGAAGTCTTCCCAAATTTTTTCAATTTCGCTCAATCTATCTTGATTTGGACAATTTCCGGGATTTTGTGGGGGTTGGTTAAAACCATGAGAATCGTAACACAAATTTGGCTCAAAATAAGAATTATCAAACGATCCCCCACAATTTTCAAAATTTGACGAACTTTGAAATGACTCACCATTATAATACGGTACTTGCTCATACGAGTTTTGAAAAGGAAGATTGAAATCGTTTTGAGGATAATTATCAAAACTCGTATCATAAGCATAAGACGTTTCAGCATTCGGGACGTAGCATATACAATTCGTGTATCCACATTGATTACAAAAACATTGTCTGCACGGTGATCCTTCATCGGATGGGTTTCCACAACTAAAACAAGTAGATTTTTATCACCATTAATAATAAATCCTCCGTCTTCCGTTGAAGGAGGGCGGTTGTAAACCATTCCAAATAACAACAAAACAAATCGTGAAATTAATCGTTATCGGATTACTTTATTACTACAACCTAATTACGGGGTTTAAGGAAGCTTGACATTAAATTGTCGAGCTGAAGAAGGCGGGTTTTTAAGCATCTTCGGAGCTACCTTTGCCTTCCCGCCACGCTGCGCGTAGTTTTAAAGGAAACGGTTACGGTTAACGTAACGGTTACCAAAAAGAAAATAAAATATTTTGTTTTTTAATATATTAAAAAAAGCTAAAAATAATTCCTAACCAAAAATACAAAAAGATTTTTGATTTCAAATTTGATTTTCCTTTTTGATTTTTGATTTTGTTTTTTGGTGTATGCACACCCGTTCTTCTTCTTCTAATCCTCTTCTTTCACCACTTTCTAATCCCGAGAGGATTATCCGTCAAAACAACCGTGTTCATTTCTCAACCGTTGAGGAAATGGCCAACAACCAACACAATCAACCCCCGCCGGTGGGTGTTGACAATCACAATCAAGGACAAGCTCCCGATCTCCGCACTATGCAAGAATTACTCCAGTGTCCCACCGTGGGATACGGAGATGCTATTGTCATTCCCCCGATTCGAAATACAAATTTTAAACTCGAGACCGGTTTAATCCAACTTGTCACGGGAAATCAATTTCATGGTTTTGATCGGGAGGATCCTCACAATCACATCCGATGGTTCAATAAATTAACCTCAACACACTACCATAAGGATGTCCCTCACGAAACAATCAAATTGATGTTATTCCCATTTTCGATCGAGGGGGCGGCCCGAATTTGGCTCGAGAAAGAACCTCCTCAATCAATCCATACTTGGGAAGATCTCGTCCATAAATTCGTGAACTATTTCTTTCCTCCGTCTAAAATGACCAATGCTAGGAATGAAATCACAAATTTCCAGCAACGATTTGATGAGAATTTCGGTGAGGCATGGGAACGATTCAAGGATCTCCTACGGAAATGCCCACATCACGGATTCTCGGAATTGCATCAAATCGATACGTTCTACAATGCCTTAACTCAATCAGATCAGGATTCACTCAATGCAGCCGCCGGTGGCAATATCATGAGTCGAATGCCGAGAGAAATTCTTTCAATTATTGAGAACAAATCTAAGGTACCTACCTCAAGGAACAAACCGGTTGTTTCTAAGGTGAGTACCCAAGCTTCTAGCAGTGATGCTAAGATCGACAAGCTTGCAGATATGTTCCAAGCTTTCATTCTCTCAGAACAAAAGAAACAATCTTCTCCATCCGCTCAAGTGAAAGCGGTGCAAGAAAATTGTGTATTTGTGGTGGTCCCCATCCATATTATGATTGTCAAGCTACCGATAGCCAAGTTTGTAATGCTACTGCAGCAGCTGCAAACTACAATCAAAATCAAGGATTCCGTCCTCAAGGTGAAGTTAACTACCGAGTTAGCAACCAAATGGGACCACCCGGTTTTACACCCGTTCAAAACAACCAAAACCGTTTACCTCAAATCAATCAAGGTTACAATCAAAATCAAAGCTACAACCAAAATCGTGGAAACAATTATCAAGCTCAACCGCAACAAGTCTATCAACCTCCTCCTCCCCAAGTTCCACTTCCTCCCGACTTTGTGAGTTATATGAAAGCAACCGATGCTAGCATACGAACTATGCAAGGTCAAATCAACAATATGAGAGCTGACTTTCGGAAGGAGATTGATACGACAATATCTCGACAAACAAACGACCTTAAGCAAATGATGAGTGGATTTTTTCAGATGAATCAACCTTCAACCTCGGGTACTTCTTCTCTTCCTAGCAACACAATTGCTAACCCGAGGGGCGATGCTAAGGCGATAACGACTCGTAGCGGTGTTTCATATGATGGACCCACGGCTCCGGCTACCGCTCTTCTTCTCTACCTCCCAAGGTAGCCGTCCGTGAACCCGAGGCGACCAAGGACATGGAACCTCCTACTAACAACGGAGGAACCAAAGACGTCCAACCTCCGGTCATCCATCCATCTGAACCAAAGAATGTTGAGCCAAAAGAAATTCCCGTCAAAGCAAACCTTCCGTATCCTTCGAGATTGAATGATCAAAAGCTCCGCGAAAAAGCTTCAAATCAAATGGAAAAATTTTTCCAAATTTTTCAAGAATTGCATTTCGATATAAGCTTCGCGGATGCTTTACTTTTGATGCCTAAGTTTGTTTCGACTCTCAAAAGTTTGCTGAATAACAAAGAAAAATTAATTCAGTTAGCAAAAACTCATCTAAATGAAAACTGCTCAGCGGTAATTCTCAAAAAGCTTCCGGAAAAGCTTGGAGATCCCGGAAAATTCCTTATTCCATGTGAATTTCCGGGAATGGTTGAATGCTCCGCCTTGGCCGATCTCGGTGCTAGCATCAACCTAATGCCGTTGTCAGTATGGCAAAAGCTTTCTCTGCCCAAACTTACCCCCACTTGTATGACTCTCGAGCTTGCGGATCGTTCCGTAACCCGTCCCGAAGGTATAGCCGAGGATGTCTTCGTTAAAGTGGGGAAGTTCCATTTTCCTGCAGATTTTGTGGTTGTTAATTTTGACGCTGACCCCCGGGTTCCTCTCATTCTCGGAAGATCATTCTTAAGGACCGGGCGGGCTTTGATTGACGTATACGGAGAAGAAATAACTCTGCGAGTTGATAATGAAAAAGTTACGTTTCAAATCAATCCGAACTCGAAACCTCAAACCGACAAATGCAATGTCGCTACGGTTGATCGAAAGTCCGATCCCGTAATTGCTCCTAAAAGAATTGATCCAAACCTTTCAAGATTCACGGTCAAGAGTATGTCAGAAAAACGTGCTGAACTCAAGGCCATGAAAATTAATCCTGGATCGAGCAAATGGTTTGAGTGTTGTGCTACAAATACTAAGAGTATTCTTGATGATAGTGAATCCGATTCGGAGACCACAACGGAAGAAGTGGAAAATGCTAGCTCTAAGAGCACACCTCTTGTCCCACCTCCGGAGACGGTTTATCGTGTAGAGATGATTGATTCTGTTCTTTCCGACTCTTCCCATCCTTCTCCTCCGATTGAGGGAAGTGAAATCTCGAGGGAAGAGTTCGAGGTGTTGTCTGTTAATACTCCAATTTCGCCAGAAATTGTTGAGACCAATAGTAATCCAGGGGAAGATATCTTGAAATTTGATGAACAATTGTTTCCCCTGGAAGATGTTAAGGAAAAACCGCTTAAATCCGTTCAAATTGTTGATTCAAAATCAGAAGAGCAAAGTAGTGGCAGTACCACTTCTTATATTGATTCTCTTCTTGAGGAGTTCACCGATGAACTCGCTCACATCGATCCAATCCCACCGGGGGATGAGGACGATGAGTTTGATTTTGAATCTGACTTAAGAAAATTGGAATCTTTAATGAACCAGGATCCGTCTAAATATGATTCTTATCACGAGGAGTTCACCGATGAACTCGCTCACGATGATCCACTTCCATCATATGATGATGATCTCTTTGACGTTCATGCTGATTATAAAGTAGTTGAAGATCTTTTGTACCATGCTCCATCATCTGATTCTTACTCCGAGCTTAATGATGATGATGACCTCTTCGATTTTAGGGCCGATCAAACCGAATGGAGAAATCTTTTATATGGCAAACCTACTGAAAAAGGCCCTAAAATTGAAACCATAACCGAGGATGCTTCCATTGTCTCTCATGACTTAGCTCCTTATTCTTCCGAGGATGATTTCTTTATTGAGTCCTCCATCGAGTACCCTGCTGAGTTTTCTTGTGAGGACAAAGTATTTAAGCCAGGCTTACTCATTGATGGTGACATTCATCCTTTGATGAAATTGACTCGTGCTAAGAATTTAAAGTTTCCTGCCTCATCTAAGGAACTTTTAATTCTGGAGAAAAGTGATTCCTCTCTACCTCTTTCTATTCAAAAACTCCCATTCTGTCCGGAGTCATCTCTGCTTGAAACTTTACTATCGTTTCCAGCCGGAAACGAAGACAAAGTTTTTGACCCCGGCATCACCGCTTTCATCTTCTAAAGCCGTGGGTATCTCAATTGGAGTGGAACTTTCGTGTGTTTCAATGATTATTCAAACATCTTGAACGAAAGTCCGATTGAGATTATCTCTTCCACTTGCTCCCCCAAGGACAAATAAATTCGGGGTCGAGTCAAGCTCATGTGACTCGGTTACCAAAAACAAGCGCTTCGTGGGAGGCACCCCATGCTTATCCATCTATCTTCTTTCTATTTTCTTAATAAAGAGGAGGGGATCCTCCTCCATATCTTGTGCCTCGTTGTTTTTCTGTGATGTGTCCAGGAATGCCCGATGATGAAGACTCTCGTGCTCGTAGTTTCCTTCACGCTACTCGAGTTTCATCATTCGCTGCTTATCGATATCCTTAAATCTTATCGTTTTACATCTATCTTTTGGCATAATTAATAAACGGCCTTAGATTTTTGTAGGGAGAACCCGTACCTTTAAGACATTGAGGACAATGTCTCGTTCTAGTCTGGGGGGGTAATCTTGCGATTTGATTTTTGCCTTGCATTTTTGCTATTGTCTCGTGCAATCCCGTTTTTCCTCCAAAATTGAAAAAACCCAAAAAATGAGAAAAATTTAAAATTTTTTTTTGCAAAAATATAATAAATTTTGACATTTTTGTTGACTTTCCGCTGGAGAGAGTAGGAATAAAATTCTGACTTGACCGGGCGTGTTGAGCCCTAGCTTGTCTCCTTAACCGTTTATAATCTATAAGCTAGTGCTAGTCTTTTACACAAGGAGCTAGAAAACGCGAATTCTTTTTAAGAATTTGCAAGTTCCCGTAATTGACTTTGTATATGCATGGCTTGATTATTAGGCTAAGCATTCGCGGATCTGATTATTTAAGATTTTAAATTTGCGAAGAACGAGAAATGATAGAGTTGTTTATAAGTTAGATTGCTAAACGTGGAGTAGTTGGATCTCTTTAGAGCTCATCGAAGTTATTTGTGGCTTTTTGTTCCCATCAGCTTGTTTCACCAAAAATAATACTCTATAAATAATTAAAGCTATTTTGGTTTTGGCGAAATTTAGTTTTTAATCCTTCTTAAGAGAATCCTTGCTTATGGAAGTTGGGTACACATCAAGGTACTGTCAGTGTTACGGTGTAATAGACTATTCCATCTTGCCGGCTCACAACCGATGTTGGGATTGTTATAAAAGCCGTAGGACTCGGGATTTGGCAAAATATATAATGAATAATGAATAATAATAAATATCCAAAGCCATAAAAAGTTTTCTGCATCTTGCCGGTTCGCAGCCGATGTTGTAGACTTCTAATAAAGGCAGAGGAAAAATTCCAAGGTCATAATAGACTATCACATCTTGCCGGTTCGCAGCCGATGTTGTGATTGTTATAAAGGGCCAAGGATTAATAATAAGTGCTTAATAATGTTAAAAATGCCAAATTTCGACTCCGAGGTATCCTAATAAAGGCTTCCGTCTCTGGACTCGTAGATGAGTTGTTTCGGTCGCAAATAAAAGGGATATTCTCAAAATCGTGTTAAATCAGAGACCTTGATGTGGACCTAATTTTTGTATGCAACGGTTTTCGAGGGAAGGTTTGGAAACTACTTAGCGTCTAAACTAGGTATCTTTATCGGCTTAAAAAAAATTATCGAAACGAGAATTTGAAGAAATTCATTTCTCACCAAAAATAAAATAAATAGAGGAAAAATAGGAATTTGGGAACGAGAAGTCCACAATTAGCTTTTATGAGTAGTGTCGGCAATCTAACTTGTAGATGACAATGATTTCGTTTTTAAGCTTAGTTTGGGGACTCGTGAAAAATCAGGAACGACGAATTTTATCCGTATGGTCACTTCTTTATGAGTCGTGTTTCCTGCTCTATGACCCTAAAAATTATCGATAGATAATGATTGTCATCAAAAGCCGTCACTCGAATAATAAGAAAAATACAAAAATAGAATAAAAGGAAAATCGGGGAGTTTTCATAACATTGCATGAGGACATTGCAATACTTAGTCTGGGGGATTTTGGTATGTGCTAAAACACATACCATTTCTAGACCAAAACCGGACCAAAATAACCAAAAACCCGACCAAAATGCCAAAAGATATTGTGTTTTTGTGTTTTTGCATGTGCAGGGATGGATATCGTGAAAATTGACAAAAGACACAAGAAAATCAAGAAAACGAGCACGAGATACGAAAAGGCTCAGAACCGGAACCGGGAACAAAGATTATGGTCAAATAAAGTCAACCGAGGTCCTCAAGTATCAAAGTTTGTCCAATTTCACCCTTAGATCATCTTTTAAAATATGACAGCCACAGTCCCTAGAATTTCAGAAAATACACGTTTAGTCCCTTAAAATTAAAACCTTTAATACTTTATACCTTAAACTAAAACCCGGATGAAATAACTCCCACTCAATCACAAAGCCCAACCCATCTATCCTACTAAAACCAAAGCCCAACCCACTTAAGTTACAATCGAGCCCAACCTCCCCTTTTCCTCCAAAAACCGAGCCCACCTCCCTCAGTCAACCACAACACTCGGTCAAAGGAAAAAAGATAAAAATAAAAAAACAACCACTCACCCATTCTCTCATTATCTCTCTCCCGAAAAAAAAGAATAACCGATCCCCAATTTTCCCTCATATGAACCCTAATTACCAAACCCAAAAATTACCGCAATTAAGGGTAATTGTGTCAAATCAAAGGGTTTCTAGAAGGATCAGAAGGTGTCAGACGTGAAGAAGCACACACGGGGACACGTGGGAGCAAATTATTGGATCGAACACGTATTATTTTGTGATCGTACGGTTAGCAAAGGAAGAAAGAAGAGCTAGATGATCGAAGGGTGTTGATGGAGCTAATATTCACGCGGATCGCCAGCGTGGCAAAGACCCGAAGGTTCGGTGTAAGCCTATAAATAGAGGAGGGTTTTCCTCATTTTCGTATGTAATTTTGTTTTTAGCATCGTTATGCTGTCGAAATAGTTTTAGAATCTTAGTTATAATTTCTATTGTAATTTTCTGTTATAGTTACTTCGGTCCGAGTTTTGTAGTTTTTAAAGTTTTAATGAAAGTTTGAGTTTGAAGTTTATTTTGTATCCGAATTCTATTTAGTTAATATTGATTTGAGTTTAATGTTAGTTCGTTTCTGGTTTTAATGAGGATTATTTCGTGTCCGAATTCTCATTAAGTGGTTTGATTTCAATATTTAGTTAGTTGTTTGAATCGATTTTGCATTTGGTATTACTGATTCCAGTATTTTAGTTCATTCAATTTAATTTCAGTTTTTTTTTTACAATTTCAGTTTATTACTGATTTTAGTTTGAAGTTAGTTTTTTTTTACTGATTTAAGTTTGAAGTTAGTTATTATCCGAAATCTCAAATTAGTTAATTGATTTCAGTTTTAGCATATTTCATTTGTTTTCAGTGTCTTAAATCTCAGAAAAATATAAGAAAAATATATAAAAAAAAAATGTTTTCAGTTTCTTAAATCTAGCTTGCATATAAGCTTGTTATAGTGTACTTGACTCATCTTAGCTTTCTAGCTATTGTGAGTCACTAGTTTAAGTCAACGATTCAGAACAAGGGAGAAATGGTGACTGATTTTTGATTGTGGAAGTTCCAGAGGTATTGTTGAAGCCTGTTTAAAGACAGGCTTAGACCAAGTGAGTCCCTCTATTTGAGCTGAGGGAATTTAAGTTGTAAGTTCTGTTTCAACTTTGTTTCAAAAATATAGCTTTGATATGTGATACTGTGTTTCTGTCAATTTCAGTTGTTTATATAGATTCTATTACTATTATTATAGCTTGTTGGACCATTGTTGTTGAGATTTGAGGAGTTTCTAATTGATGTTGAGTGTTTAAGTATGCTGAAATATATGAGTTGCTGATGTTATGGATCCATCATTGCTGTCCATTAGTTTTTGTTTTGAATTCAGAGTTACTGAGTAGCTTCAGTATTGGTAGTGGTTGAATTGATTTGTTTTGATTTGTTTCGATTTGAATCAAGTTGTGTTCTAACTTCTTTAAAAAAAAAAAAAAGTAAATTAGTTAGTGTTAATTGATTTGCAAAAGTAGATAAAAGAAAAAAAAAATAAATAAATAAAAAATAAATATAGTTAGTGTAATTTGCAAAAACCAGGATCGAACCTGGGATCATTTCTAAAGTAAACTAGTTTTTAACTTTTGAAATATTGCAAATCAGTCCTTAAGTTTCAGTTGGTGCAACTCCAGTCCTTGTCTTTGTTTGAAAATCATTTTTAGTTTTAATAAAGTTTCAAAAAAGTTTAATTTAGTCCATGTCTTTGTTTCAAAAAATTTTAGTTTAAATATAGTTTCCAAAATTGCATTTTTAGTCCCTCGTTTTTTATAAAACTTTATTTTCTTATATTTCTTTTAGAAAATCAGTTTTTTTTTTTAATTCATTTGCATCAATCAGATTTTATTTTTATTCTTATTTCTATTTTAAGTTTAATTTCTCTAATAGATTTATAAATCTCGGGATTAGCCGGGATTTGCATTTATTTGAATTTTCTTTGTGTGCGTTTATTTTAATAGCGTAGATTACTTTTAATTTTTCTTATTATAGTGTAATCAAATTCAGAAAAATAATCTCTTTCACATCACTCAATCACTTCACATTTTCACGACACCGATTCGACAAATTCGCCGTCAAACCTTCGTTGGGAGAACGACCCGGGGAAATATTCTCACGAATATTTCTTTGGAAACAAAAATAAAACCAACATCAATAAAATGGCGCCGCTGCCGGGGAATAAAAATAATATATTAAAAAAATATTCGTTTAATAATAAATATTTTTGTTTAATAAAATGGGTTTCCACAATTAAGGGTAAGGTGGTCATTGCACGGACTTCGAGGAATACTCTGACGCAAGGAATGACACGTGGGGGCAGCCGATTGGTTCGAACACGTTACCACTTTTGATCGTACGGAGGAAATTGAAGCTTGAAGATGAAGGAAAGATCCAAGGGTGATAGATGGCTGTGGACTCACGCGGATCGCCAACGTGGACTCTCCAGAAGGATCGGCCAAGTCCTATAAATAGCGGGGATTATTTCCGATCGAAGGCTAGTTTTTTTTGAGTAGTTAGTTTTTAGTTTTTTTTAGATAGATCAGATTTAATTTCAATTGTTTTATTATTACTTTAAATTTTCCAGTCGAATTTAATTTTGTACGAGAAGATTTGTAATGTTTATTTTAATGTTTTAGTTAAATTGTTTCATTGTAATTTTGGTTTTAAATCAATCTAAAGTTCATCCTAAATTTACTTTGTTATTTTATTTCATTTTTTTTATATCCGAATTTAGATTTGTACTTTTGTTTTGGTTAATGAAGCTTTCGTTCTCAGTTTAATAAATTGTTCTCGAATTAAATTTTTGTTTAGTATTGTTTCTGTCTTAGTGTATCTTCAGTAAAAAAAAAAAAAAAAAAAAAAAAAAAAAAAAAAAAAAAAAAAAAAATCCGATCAGTTGATAAGCTATTGAAACAGCTGTGGAAGTACTGAATGAGAAGCTGAGCTGGAATATTGGGTTGTTATTAGTGGCTTATAAGCCTGGGTTAATTGTGTTGCTGAGATTTATTAGTGTTGCTGAGATTTTATTGGATTAAGCTAGATAACGGGTTATGTTATTGGCTATAAGCCGGGGTATGGTTTAGTGAGATTTCAGACCTGGTCACTATTGTTTCAGTTTAGCTTGTAAGTACCATTGGTTCTTCATTTCTTTTTTCTACTTCCTATTTTATCAGTTAAGTGTTTATTTTGAGTTTGATATTTGCTGAATTAGTGATTATATAGAGGGAAGAATGATAACAGTTTAGAGTGATTTGCACTGGTTTTCAAGTTAATTTAGTGGTAGGGTTGTTTTATTTCTTTGCTAAAGCTTAATAAGATTACATAGCGGCAAATTTTTGAGGTTAATCTAAGAGTTAAAAGAGGTTTGAAAGAATTGAGTTAGTTTTAGAGTTGAATTACAACCTTCAAAAGTGTTGATCTTATCAGATCTGTCAAAATGTTGCAGCAGAGTTGTGTTTTTCACTACTGTTCTAGGCTAAATTTAACTAAGCAATTGAGAATTTGAGATAGGGCTTTTCGGATATTAGTAATCTTTGCTTGATAAGCTTTCCAAAACAGTTTTCGGTTTTAAAATTGGTTAAGTTTTGAGCTTTTTATAAGCTTTTGAAAAGAGCTTTTTTTCTGAGAAAAGAAAATAAAACAAGTTTCTGAGTTTGTCATTTTTAGTCCCTGTAGTTTTCTATTTGAGTTAAATTCGTGTCTATGTAGTTTTTAGTGTTTAAATAGTTTGTTGTTTTGGCAAAGTTAGTCCTTGTCTTTTATTTAGTTTAATATAGTTTCAGTTTTTACAACTTTAGTCCCTAGCTTTTATAAACTTTTAATTTTCTTACATTTCTTTTATATGGTAGTTTTTCTAAATTACATTTTCAGCCCCTTTAGTTTTTATAAACTATTTCTTAATTTTCTTTTATAAAATAGTTTTTCTAAATTACATTTTCATAAATCACCTAATTAGTTTCTAATAGTTTTAATTCATATAACATTATTAAAAAGTCAAAAAAAAAAAAAAATATTTTTCTTTTTCCAATAATTTTCTTTTATCAAATTTAATATAGGAAAATTATTTTTATATTTTTAGTTTTTAAATTTCACAAAATCATTTTTAGTTACGTTTTATAATACGTCGCATAACGTTTTTAATTTCAAATTTTTCATTTTTAAAATTCATATGCTTAGTTAAATTGTTCATTAGATTAATTAGTAGTTTACTTTTATTATTTTATTATTCGTAGTATAAAATCAAATCAATCACTCTTTTTCACACACATTCACTACACGTATTCGACACCGGAACAAAGACTCGATATTCGACCTTCGTTGGGAAACGACCCGGGGAAAACGCATACGTTGCCTTTTCCTTCGGAAAAATAAAAAATAGTACTAAAAACGACGAATCAAAAAATGGCGCCGCTGCCGGGGAAGGCTTGAAAAGAGTTGGAGTTTCGCCATAAGAATTGTGTTTTGAAGAACCTTCCTCGGAAGTTAATTGTTTTTGAAAAATAAAAAATACAAAAATATAATAATTAAAAAACACTTTTCCTAAAGTGTTTTCACCATTAATAATAAATCCTCGGTCTTCCGTTGAAGGAGGGCGGTTGTAAACCATTCCGAATAAACAACAAAAGAGATCGTGTAGTTAAACGTTGCTTGGATTATTTCTTTACTACAACCTAATCACGGGGTTTAAGGAGGTCTTGACATTAAATTGCAGACCGAAGAGAGATCCATTCTTCTCTCCCGCCACGCTGCGCGTAGTTTTGAAAGAAACGAGTACGGTTGATAAAACGATCACCAAAAATATAATAATTCTAATTTTTCCTTTAATATAAAAATCCAAAAAGATTTTCTTTTCAAATTTATTTTCCATTTTCTTTTAAAAATTGCAAAATTCAAAAATATTCTTCGTCAATCTTCTTATCCGTTTAATTCTCATCTTCTTAATCCTCTATTTGTTTAATTCTGATGGAATCAATTATTCCTTGCGTCGGTTGTGGAGAACCACTTTTTGGAATGCCGTGTCGGTGGTGTACGTGCGAACAGTGCGGAAATGATATTCGAAACGGAAGTTGTTTGTTTTGTGGTTCGAGGAATTCAGTTGATTATAATCCAAATACGAATTCATTCAACGACTCTTCAAATTTCTACAACTACCCACCACAGCCCGATATATCTTCGTTCGATCAACGTTATTGCGATGGGTGTGGAGATTCGATTGATCCGACATCGTCTTATTGTCAACGGTGCACTTGCGAGAGGTGTGGTAGAAATTTGATCAATGGATTTTGTTCGTTTTGTGCTTCGGAAGCCGAAAATTCATATACTTATGATTTTAATCCGAACATTTCCAATTATCCCCAAAATAATTTCACTCACCCTCCTCAAAACTTTTATGAGCAAGAACCGTATTTCAATGATACACCGAACCTTTCTTGTCCAAATTGTGGAGGTCCTCATAATGACTATCAATGTCAACCGTGGAATCAAAATTACTATGAACCGAATCCTTGTTATAGTACTCCCGGTTTTGACAATTTCCAACCTCCACAACCACTCAATCAAGAACTTCTCATGGAACTATTAGAATCTACAAAGAAATATAACCATGGACTTCTAGAGTTAACAAAAAGCTTTAAGGATATGGTTAATCAATTTAACCAAAAAACTTCTGGAGAACTTCAAGCTAAAGAACAAGCAGCTAGAGTAAATTCCCATTATCGTCAAACTTTCGTTTATGACGACGATGACGATGATGAGGATTCTGGGTGGGGAGTTTGTGAAAATTTGTCAGCAAAAATCACTCCCGTCCTACCTTCCAAAGAACCCGAGGACTCTCTAAAAATGGGGGACGAGCATCTCGACGCTATTCCGGCAACGGAATCAGACGGTGTTGAGAACCTTGTCCCAATCCCAAGTGAGTCCGAGGAAATATCTGACAGTGAAAGTGATTTGCAATTTTATGGTGAATCTCTTGACGTTTCTAAAGTTACTTCCGGGATTTTCTCTAACCCTCTTTTGGAATTTAATGATGAGTATACTTCTTGCAAAGTTAATCCTCTTTTCGATGGGGGGTTAGAGAACGTTGAGGACGAGGAATCTACGTTTGATGAGCCGATTTTACCAATACCTCGCCCCGACGATTCCCATGACTCAGAAAGGGAAATTCTTTTTCTTGAAAGATTGCTTAATGATGATCCCCTTTCTCTTCATAACACTGAGTCATTACACGTTGAGCCTTCACCCACTCGTCCGCCTGCTAAACCACCCGATGATATCAAGCCCGATACGGGTGTTGTGACTTTTAAAGTGGTGGATGAGATTTCTGAAAAGTATGATAATTTGCCCACCCAATCCACCATTTTTATATCTTCCGGGTGTGAGGATGACAATTTCTTTACAATTGTTATCATGATCCTTCTTCTTTTCTTCACCTACCAGGTGACTTCTCCTCTCATTCACTCCTTAGGGAGTGAAGACACCGTCTTTGACCCAGGCATCTCCGTTCTTTCATGCCGGGTGTCCGTTACTTGCTCCCCCAAGGACAAATTAATTCGGGGTCGAGTCAAGCTCATGTGACTCGGTTACCAAAAACAAGCGCTTCGTGGGAGGCATCCCATGCTTATTTATCTATCTTCTTATCTTATTTCTAATAAAACTTGAGGAGGGATCCCCTCTTCCGTATCTTGTGTTTCGTGTTTTTTGTGCTGTGTCCAGGAACGCCCGATGATGAAGACTCTCGTGCTCGTAGTTTCCTTCACGCTACTCGAGTTTCATCATCCGCTGCTTATCCGATATCCTAAATCTTATCGTTTTACATTTATCTTTTGGCATAATTAATAAACGGCCTTAGATTTATGTAGGAGAACCCTTACCTTTAAGACATTGAGGACAATGTCTCATTTTAGTCTGGGGGGGTAATCTTGCGATTTGATTTTTGCCTTGCATTTTTGCTATTGTCTCGTGCAATCCCGTTTTTCCTCCAAAATTGAAAAAATCCAAAAAAATGAGAAAAATTTAAAATTTTTTGCAAAAATATAATAAATTTTGACATTTTTGTTGACTTTCCGCTGGGTAGAGTAGGAATAAAATTCTGACTTGATCGGGCGTGTTGAGCCCTAGCTTGTCTCCTTAACCGTTTATAATCTATAAGCTCATGCTAGTCTTTTACACAAGGAGCTAGAAAACGCGAATTCTTTTTAAGAGTTTGCAAGTTCCCGTATTTGACTTTATATATGCATGGCTTGATTATAAGGCTAAGCATTCGCAGATCTTATTACTTAAGATTTTAAATTTGCGAAGAACGAGAAATGATAGAGTTGTTTATAAGTTAGATTGCTAAACGTGGAGTAGTGGTTCTCTTTAGAGCTCATCGAAGTTATTTGTGGTTTTTTGTTCCCATCAGCTTGTTTCACCAAAAATAATACTCTATAAATAATTAAAGCTATTTTGGTTTTGGCGAAATTTAGTTTTTAATCCTTCTTAAGAGAATCCTTGCTTATGGAAGTTGGGTACACATCAAGGTACTGTCAGTGTTACGGTGTAATAGACTATTCCATCTTGCCGGCTCACAACCGATGTTGGGATTGTTATAAAAGCCGTAGGACTCGGGATTTGGCAAATATATAATGAATAATGAATAATAATAAATATCCAAAGCCATAAAAAGTTTTCTGCATCTTGCCGGTTCGCAGCCGATGTTGTAGACTTCTAATAAAGGCAGAGGAAAAATTCCAAGGTCATAATAGACTATCACATCTTGCCGGTTCGCAGCCGATGTTGTGATTGTTATAAAGGGCCAAGGATTAATAATAAGTGCCTAATAATGTGAAAAATGCCAAATTTCGACTCCGAGGTATCCTAATAAAGGCTTCTGTCTCTGGACTCGTAGATGAGTTGTTTCGGTCGCAAATAAAAGGGATATTCTCAAAATCGTGTTAAATCAGAGACCTTGATGTGGACCTCATTTTTGTATGCAACGGTTTTCGAGGGAAGTTTTGGAAACTACTTAGCGTCTAAACTAGGTATCTTTATCGGATTAAAAATTATCGAAACGAGAATTCGAAGAAATTCATTTCTCTACAAAAAATAAAATAAATAGGGGAAAATAGGAATTTGGGAACGAGAAGTCCACAATTAGCTTTTTGAGTAGTGTTGGCAATCTAACTTGTAGATAACAATGATTTCGTTTTTAAGCTTAGTTTGGGGACTCGTGAAAAATCGAGGACGACGAATTTTATCCGTATGGTCACTTCTTTATGAGTCGTGTTTCCTACTCGAAGACCCTAAAAATTATCGAAAGATAATGATTGTCAACAAAAGCCGTCACATGAATAATGAGAAAAATATAAAAATACAAAAATAGAATAAAAGGAAAAATGGGGAGTTCTTATAACATTGCATGAGGACATTGCAATAGCTTAGTCTGGGGGAATTTTGGTATGTGCTAAAACACATACCTTTTCTTGACCAAAACCGGACCCAAAATGACCAAAAACCCGACCAAAATGCCAAATATATTGTGTTTTTGTGTTTTTACATATGCAGGCACGGATATCAAAGAAAAGGACAAAATCAAGCAAAGAACCGGGAAACCGAGCACGAGATATGGAAGTGTTGTTTATAGCCGATGCCGAGGAGTAATTATGGTCAACAAGTCAACCGAGGTCCTCATATTTTCAGAGATTGTCAAATTCACCCTTGGATCTACTTTGGAATATTGGCAGAATGAATCCCTTGATTTTCAGAAAATACACATTGGTCCTTGAACTTTAACCAAAACCAAATCCAAACTAAACACAAAGCCGGATTAAAAAAACAAACAAAATAAACAATCCCACTTAAACCCCACACAGTCCAACCCATCACCCTTTAAACCATCCTAGCCCACTACCACTCACAACCGGCCCACCTTATTTACCTTAACCCGATCCATAAGAAATAAGATAAACCCGATCCAATGCCAACCACCCTTAAACCCGGTCAAACCACCACTCGGTCAAAGAGTCAAATAAAGAAGTTAAATAAAAACACTCTCACTCTTATCCCTTTCTCACTTTCACGCTCCCAAATTCACCCCTAATTCCCAAAACCGGATGAACCCTAAAAATTACATAACAAAATTACCACAATTAAGGGTAAGGTGGTCATTGCACGGACTTCGAGGAATACTCTGACGCAAGGAATGACACGTGGGGGCAGCCGATTGGTTCGAACACGTTACCACTTTTGATCGTACGGAGGAAATTGAAGCTTGAAGATGAAGGAAAGATCCAAGGGTGATAGATGGCTGTGGACTCACGCGGATCGCCAACGTGGACTCTCCAGAAGGATCGGCCAAGTCCTATAAATAGCGGGGATTATTTCCGATCGAAGGCTAGTTTTTTTTGAGTAGTTAGTTTTTAGTTTTTTTTAGATAGATCAGATTTAATTTCAATTGTTTTATTATTACTTTAAATTTTCCAGTCGAATTTAATTTTGTACGAGAAGATTTGTAATGTTTATTTTAATGTTTTAGTTAAATTGTTTCATTGTAATTTTGGTTTTAAATCAATCTAAAGTTCATCCTAAATTTACTTTGTTATTTTATTTCATTTTTTTTTATATATCCGAATTTAGATTTGTACTTTTGTTTTGGTTAATGAAGCTTTCGTTCTCAGTTTAATAAATTGTTCTCGAATTAAATTTTTGTTTAGTATTGTTTCTGTCTTAGTGTATCTTCAGTAAAAAAAAAAAAAAAAAAAAAAAAAAAAAAAAAAAAAAAATCCGATCAGTTGATAAGCTATTGAAACAGCTGTGGAAGTACTGAATGAGAAGCTGAGCTGGAATATTGGGTTGTTATTAGTGGCTTATAAGCCTGGGTTAATTGTGTTGCTGAGATTTATTAGTGTTGCTGAGATTTTATTGGATTAAGCTAGATAACGGGTTATGTTATTGGCTATAAGCCGGGGTATGGTTTAGTGAGATTTCAGACCTGGTCACTATTGTTTCAGTTTAGCTTGTAAGTACCATTGGTTCTTCATTTCTTTTTTCTACTTCCTATTTTATCAGTTAAGTGTTTATTTTGAGTTTGATATTTGCTGAATTAGTGATTATATAGAGGGAAGAATGATAACAGTTTAGAGTGATTTGCACTGGTTTTCAAGTTAATTTAGTGGTAGGGTTGTTTTATTTCTTTGCTAAAGCTTAATAAGATTACATAGCGGCAAATTTTTGAGGTTAATCTAAGAGTTAAAAGAGGTTTGAAAGAATTGAGTTAGTTTTAGAGTTGAATTACAACCTTCAAAAGTGTTGATCTTATCAGATCTGTCAAAATGTTGCAGCAGAGTTGTGTTTTTCACTACTGTTCTAGGCTAAATTTAACTAAGCAATTGAGAATTTGAGATAGGGCTTTTCGGATATTAGTAATCTTTGCTTGATAAGCTTTCCAAAACAGTTTTCGGTTTTAAAATTGGTTAAGTTTTGAGCTTTTTATAAGCTTTTGAAAAGAGCTTTTTTTCTGAGAAAAGAAAATAAAACAAGTTTCTGAGTTTGTCATTTTTAGTCCCTGTAGTTTTCTATTTGAGTTAAATTCGTGTCTAGGTAGTTTTTAGTGTTTAAATAGTTTGTTGTTTTGGCAAAGTTAGTCCTTGTCTTTTATTTAGTTTAATATAGTTTCAGTTTTTACAACTTTAGTCCCTAGCTTTTATAAACTTTTAATTTTCTTACATTTCTTTTATATGGTAGTTTTTCTAAATTACATTTTCAGCCCCTTTAGTTTTTATAAACTATTTCTTAATTTTCTTTTATAAAATAGTTTTTCTAAATTACATTTTCATAAATCACCTAATTAGTTTCTAATAGTTTTAATTCATATAACATTATTAAAAAGTCAAAAAAAAAAAAAAAAATTTTCTTTTTCCAAAAATTTTCTTTTATCAAATTTAATATAGGAAAATTATTTTTATATTTTTAGTTTTTAAATTTCACAAAATCATTTTTAGTTACGTTTTATAATACGTCGCATAACGTTTTTAATTTCAAATTTTTCATTTTTAAAATTCATATGCTTAGTTAAATTGTTCATTAGATTAATTAGTAGTTTACTTTTATTATTTTATTATTCGTAGTATAAAATCAAATCAATCACTCTTTTTCACACACATTCACTACACGTATTCGACACCGGAACAAAGACTCGATATTCGACCTTCGTTGGGAAACGACCCGGGGAAAACGCATACGTCGCCTTTTCCTTCGGAAAAATAAAAAATAGTACTAAAAACGACGAATCAAAAAATGGCGCCATTTTATAATTAACCAACTTATCATTTCAACTTCTCTCTGACTTTTATTTTATGAGAAACAAACAATATGGAATTAAACTAAAGCTTAACATAAGCTTAAAAAATTTCAGATGAACAGCTTAATCAATAAGCTTAGAAATTTTTTTTTTTTTTTTTTTTTTTTTTTTTTTTTTTTTTACTGAAGCAATACTCAGAACAAAAACAAGACTGAATAAACTTTTAACTCAAGAACTTAAAACAACTATTAAACTTAAAATGAAAATTTCATTAACCAAAACAAAAGTACAAAGTTAACTTCGGAAAATTAAAAAACAATGAAATAAGCAAAGTTAAATTCGGATGAACTTAATATTGATTTGAAACCAACCTTACAATAAAACAATTACACTAAAACGTTAAAATAGAAATTACAACCACTCTCGTTACAACTTTTAATCGACTGAAAAATTAAAATAAAATAAAACAATTGAAAGTAAATTAAATCTATCTAAAAAAAAAACTAAAAACTAACTACTAAAAAAACTAGCCTTCGATCGGAAATAATCCCCGCTATTTATAGGACTTGGCCGATCCTTCTGGAGAGTCCACGTTGGCGATCCGCGTGAGTCCACAGCCATCTATCACCCTTGGATCTTCCCTTCATCTTCAAGCTTCAATTTCCTCCGTACGATCAAAATAGCTACGTGTTCGAACCAATCGGCTGCCCCCACGTGTCATTCCTTGCGTCAGAGGTATCCTCGAAGTCCGTGCAATGACTTCCTTACCCTTAATTGTGGTAATTTTGTTATGTAATTTTTAGGGTTCATCGGGTTTTGGGAATTAGGGGTGAATTTGGGAGCGTGAAAGTGAGAAAGGGATAAGAGTGAGAGTGTTTTTATTTAACTTATTTATTTGACTCTTTGACCGAGTGGTAGTAATATTAGTTTTCTTTGACCCGGGTTTAGTTATTAGTGTTGGATCGGGTTAAGTGAGTGGGGTTGGGCCGGTTGGGTTGGTTTTAGGTGGGCCGGTGATGTGGGATGGGGTAGAGTGAAAGGAGTGGGTTGTTTTTGGAACCGGATTTAGGACTAATTTTTAGTGATTTAATGATTTGGTGATTAAAGGATATAAGGGCCAAACGTGTATTCTTCTGAAATCAAGGGACCATTCTTGCCATATTCCAAAGTAGATCCAAGGGTGAATTTGACAATCTCTGAAAATATGAGGGACCTCGGGTTGACTTTGACTATAATTTCTCCTCGGCATCGGCTACAAATAACACTTCCATATCTCGTGCTCGGTTTCCCGGTTCTTTGCTTGATTTTGTCCTTTTCTTCGATATCCGTGCCTGCATACGTAAAAACACAAAAACACAATATATTTGGCATTTTGGTCGGGTTTTTGGTCTTTTTGGGTCCGGTTTTGGTCTAGAAATGGTATGTGTTTAAGCACATACCATCTTACAACTAACCAATCACATTAAGCTTTAGTCAATTTCATCCAGGGTGGGGCCTATTTGTACCCGGGAAACGGGTCTAACACAGCGTCCACGAATACCTCCCATTTATTATCATAAACTGATGAAGCATCCTGTTTCAACAGCATCAAACCCAAAAACTAAAAACTAACTCCAATTGCAAAGCAAGTTTGACACTTTAGAAAATTTTAAAGCAACTTTATGACATATAAAATGAAAGTAGTGGTTTATGCTTTCCAATCTCATTAAGAAGCATTTTATATTTAAATTGAATATTGTCTTTAGGATTGAGTAGAATACATTTGAATATAAAGTGCTTTGGCAGTTTCGACACCTTATCTTCTTTATCTTCTCATGTGGTCTTTACACCCAATAGCCGGCCCAAAAGAATGAATTTTACCTAATGTAAAGGACATTAAAATGGTTAAAACTCAAAGCCAATAAGGTGTTTGGACGTGTGTTTTGAAATTGTTAAGTAATACAGAACTATAATAATGACATTCAATTGGCTGAATTTGCAATCATATAAAAAAATGTTTGACAAATCATGTGAAACTGATTATATAACCACCACATTCTCAGAAACAAAATTCATTTATCCCAACATTGAAAGGGTTTTTGGAATTATATACTATGAAAGTGCTTATATGTTCATAAGCAAGCAATTTCGAATTAGTACATACCTGCATATTCTATAGCGTTTGCTTACTATAAAATAGACAGATAAAGGGTGTTTTAAACACTTGAAACTGTCTAAATACCTATAAAAGCGATAATAACTAAATCGAACACAAAAAGTAACAGACCTCAAGTTCAAAAGAAACATCAGGATGAAATCCAACGTCCCCAAGAACCTGGCACACCAACGTATCAAATTTGGTCAGATATGATAAAAAAAGATGAACCTTATGAGGCAGCTAGGTATTGAAGAACATGTGAATATAACAAATAGATAAAAAAAGATATCAGGTCTAATGGTCTATAAAAAGGCAAAGAGAAGAGATACACATGTTATACTTGGCTATTTCATCACCACCAGACACCACTACTTTAACCAAACCGTAACCCACCATTTGAGGAACAATAATTGAAAGCTAATTTACCTTAAGAAAAAGTGACCTTGCGTTTGGATGAGGTCACCGGCTGATTCACAGCAGAACGGTTTGCCAATCTTCCGCGATTCTTGTTCTCCCGAACCGCTTCTCATAATCATAGGTAACTCCTGAATTGAAAAAACAAAATGTTAATTAACTCGATACAAATCATTAAAAACCTAAAAACTAAAAAATTATATAAAGGTTACAGCCTTTGAAACATACCTGAATCACTAATTCACTATTCTGCTACTTTACTTCCTATAAGGTTGTTCATTTAGACACCGACTCAAACTGATAATTTGCTATAGAAAGCATGTTACATGTTTAAATTAGTAAAGCACTCACCTCTGGTTTGAAATCTTGAAGGTGACAAAAAGCAACCACGCTTAATGTTTACAACTTTAACATTATCCTCAAAGTATTTTCCTCCCCTGAGAATCAAGTTTTCGACTCAAATAATTTAATGAACAAAGCACTATTAAGTTATTTTTGTAACCATTCCTCTCAGAAGAAATATATATGTTACCTTGGAAGATTCTATCTTAGAGCTTGTTACCTTGGAAGATTCTATCTTAGAGCTCCACTCCTTCACGTAATCTAAAATATTCGATAAATTTAAGTTACGTATGAGGTAATAAAAAGGATGAAAAAAACTGATTACAAAATCTTAATTGCAGCACTTACTCCATAACAGCGTAGACCTTTTCATGATCTTCATATGCATCATAACACTTCAGTAAGTCGTTATGTCCTATCAATGCTTGCAATATCTTCACCTCACATTTGACATCTTCGAGGGCTACAGCTATTGTGATCTATAAAAACATATCAAAACCAAGTCAAAACAGTTAAAACTTCAATCAAGTATACAACTATAGTGAGGATTACAACATTTACCATTATACATAATTGTCGAAATCAGATGATAGTTAACTATCCATTAAACATCTAAAGTACAATTCTAGTTGGACTAATTTTGCACACATTATGATATAAAAATCCTCAGGAGCTATTCGGTAGGTGTTTTTATAAGTCTATATGTTGTAAAGCACTCTTTTTCATATGCTTGTCATTATCTGATTTCCAATACCTTCAATAATGACTGATTAGTGTATGTGACACTCCCACCAGATCACAACCAATCGAATTCCGCTACTTATGATCTCTGCAAACAGACCAGAATCAATATCAAACTCAATTTTCATAATTCAACACCGTATCCAACATAACTACATGAACCGAGAATCAATATGAAACTCAATATTCGTAATTCAACACCATATCCAACATAGCTATAGACATCATAAAAAAAGTGCAGCTACCTGAAGGTCTAGAAATGACACAGAAGCGGGTACCAATAGTTCGATCTTCCCTCTTTGTATTGCACCACCAATGACCAGCCTAAGAGATAACTACTGCATAAGTCTGCACGATTCAAAATACATGACCCCGTCAAATTCAAAAACCACGGCATATGATTCTAGCATCTCAACAAATAGCAAATACCCATCCAATTTGTTTTAGTTCATTTTTAATTAGGCAATTATCTCCTAACTAGTTAAAAAAAAAACGGGTACCAATAAGAAGCGTAACCCTTGAGATTAGAGTTGTGGATGTAAGTGTGGTGTGGTGAATATAAAGGGTTAGACCGTTGACTATTCAATGGGCAGGTTTGTGAATCGTGTGTGAGAAGTTAATGAAGCCAGTGAGTGACATTTCTAAGTGAATAGGTAGGTTTTGGTATTTGTTGACTTATAAAAGTCAACATGGGTAAATCCAAACAACCCATAAACTGGATATAGCATCAAAACATGAAGAGATAGGTACCATTCAGGAGGCTCAAGCCAAAGAGCCATCTCCCCGCTACCTCATCATTCTTCCTTTTAACACTAACTCACCAAAATACCCCTTTTTAACACCTAACTAAAAGTGCTAAGTGTGATGGTTCAAACCATTTTAGTTTATTTTTTTATTTTTTCAATCTAACTAATTTTTCATTCATGAAATAAAAATACAAGTTACATTAAATAAAAAAATAAAAAAAAAAAGCACACCCATTTCTATTAACACATTATATAACTTATGTAATAAATAAAGAATGAAATTTAAATCAAATTTTATATTAATCAATGTCATTTATAAGAAAAAATCAATATACTTACAAGGACTGAACATGTAAGTATAGAAAAAAAAAAAAAAAAAAAAAAATTTTTTTCTATTTGTCTTTTTCGTTGGGCGGCTACAAAAACACATAAACCTTCAAAATAACAAACTAAACACACTATTTAATCTCATATTAAATCTTCAAAAACCCTAGTTTAAACAAATAAACACACTACACAATCTCTCTTTCACGTACGCCAGTAAACTGGCTTGGGCTTTTGTGCCGGCGCCACTCCGATGTGGTAACGCCGGTTTAACGCGGTTCCACGTGGGATTGACGTTGATCCCACACCACCATACCTAGTTCTCTAACGAGTATAGTTAGTAAATTTGTTTTAAATCGAGAATCATCATTAGTTCTCTAACGAGTATAGTTAGTAAATTTGTTTTAAATCTAGAATCATCATTATACACTCGATAAAAGGACAAAAACAACAAACTGTCAAGATTAATATTTTGGTACAATCAATTACTCCCTCCGTCTTAAAATTATTGTCCCCTTTTAACTTTTTCGGTCTTTACTTTTCAACTTTGACTTTAAGTATTTTTATTTATATTGCATAATACTTGATACAAAATATATGAACGGATTGAGTTTTAAATGTATTTTCATTGGTATAATTTTTATCAAAAATTGTGTAACACAAACAAAAATATTTCTAGTCAAAGTTATGAAAGAAAGACCGAAAAAGTCAAAAGGGGACAATAATTTTGGAACTGAAGGAGTAACACACAATAGTTTATTAGTTGATTATGAAAGAAGATGATTGGCATTTTAAGATAAATTGACGCTCAAATGAAGAAATGTTAGAATGGTATATTTGTATTTGAATAAGGTTACAAGAAAATGAGTATATTTGTTATTATAAGATTTGATTTGGAAAATATGTAATTAGTAAAGTTTAAATGGGGATGCATATAATTCTCTCTAAAATAAACTTAAACTTTTCCTGTTAAGAGTAAGATTCTGTATATCATTTAATGTAGCATAATAAGCTTATTTAACTTCATACACTTAAAAATAAGTCAGAAAATCTAAACATATAAAAGATAAACTAAAATCACACAAATTATAGTCGTACTGTAGGATATTTATAATATGTAGAACATGTTTGGATTGTGATTTGTCGTGTGATTGGCTGTGTTTAGTTAGAGATTAGAGATAGAAGTTAGAGAGAAGATAGAGAGAATATGGAGCCTTTCTAGAGAGAGAAACACCATGTGTGATTAGTGAATTATGAAAGGTCCAACCCTTCCCAAGTGTGGGAAGGGGTATTTATAGTTACAAGATATAGTGCCCCGAGTGGGCTGTGGAGTGAGCTGATAGTGGGTAAAGACCCGACCTAACTCCACAAATACTAATATAACTAAACTAGTATTACTAAAACAAAACTAATATTAATAAGCCTACGAGCTAACTTAATGCTAAATAGATACTCGGGGTGACCGAGTCTTCACATGAATATTTATATTCCTAACAATCTCCCCCTAAGGGAGGTCACCCCGAAAATAATATTTTGAATTCTAGCATTCTATGTATGTTTGTCTTCTTAGCTCGTAGTTCTTTGATTCTTCAATGTCATTACACTTTGTAAATTCAGCAGTGATCTTTTGATGACCGTTCTTCTGTCTTGGATGATCTTTGGCGATTCTTTGATGTCATCATCCAACGTATGTCTCCAGGTCATCTTTTAGCAGTATGTCTCCAAGTAATGTGGTACTCTTTGGGCCGACATGCTCACACTATTCTGGGTCATGATTTTCAGCATCAGAGTTTGCAGAAGCAGTGTCGAAGGTCTTTTACTTTATCATGACTTCCTTGAATATGATGATGGTAAAGTGTGAGCATGTGGTGATGGATTGGCATCTTTTCTGCAATTAGCTACAACTGCAATCAGCTGCAACATCAATCAGCTACAACCGCAAACAGCTGCAACAGCAATCAGCTACAACCGCCAGGTGTTCCTGCATACGACAGTTAGCAATAAAACATCCGGTACTTACTGGTTCGGACTTCGAGATTGTTAACAGCATAGTGTGAAAACTCTCTCTAATCCTTACCAAGGTCGTTCCTAAATCGGAAACCCACAGAGGGCTTTAAAGATCTACCGTAGTAAATCAACGATTAGGTGAGTCGCTGGAGATCACTCCACGACTGTAGACCGTTTGAAACCGCCGCGACCACTAAGTGTAATCCACAAGGAATTACCGAAGTGACCTGCTTTCAGGGCTGTTTGATGTTGACCCTGGCAGGAATTTCCATTCAATCACTGAGAATTACATTTGTAAATTCCCTCATAAATGTTCTGGCAGATTGCTAAGATCTGCGTAGGACTCATAAGTTTACAACTGGTGTCCTTAATGTTGAACAACCAGTGTAGAAGTAACACGTGTTCCTATGAGATCTTATGATGCATCTCGTGGCTCTAGACTCGATAAGTGCAATTTTGGTAGTTGGAGACTGGAGCGGTGTCTCCTGTTTCAATATCAACATACTCGTAATGAGCGGTCGATAGATTATGCAGGGTTCCCCGTGAGAATGAAACAAGTCCTTTTAAGAGAACTTGAGTGGTTTAGAAGGTTTAGTGCAGTGCGTCACTGGGTCCATGACATCTTGTCTTCAATACCGGTGTTACCTTAGTAACCACCAGTAGCATATGAATTGAATCCGGTTTCTGCCCTAAGGTTGAATAATTGGATGGCTATTTCTTTTCACCCTTTCTCATTTCAATTCTTTTTAATTCTTCAACCCCTTCTTTCTCCTTTCTCATATTACTCATTTTTTCATGATCATACCTAAGGACTTTCTAATACTAACTATTCGGTATTGTCCCTGGGTAGATCCCTCCGGCTCTGGCGGATCATAGGACGGTTTTCCTAACCTTAGCCACCTTATAACTTCATGACTATCCTATGTTGCCATTAACCAAATCCTTGAAAAATCTCTCAAAGTGTTCATGATTATGAAACACATTTTGCTAACACTTTGAGAGTTTTATATTTTTCAAATGCCCCCCCCCCTTAACATGTGCTCAGATGCTTTAATTATAAATTTGCACATGTTGGGTGGAGTTCGCACTTTTTGAATTGATCCACTTTCAGTGAACATGACCGATTTGAGACACGCTTACATCACTAGTTAGACTAGCTTGAAATTATTACCCGGCCTAGTCAAGTCCACAGAAAGTTTCTCGAAACGGTACACTCTACTCAGACACATCCTTTTCGAGACACGCTTACATCACTGGTTGGACCATCTTGAAATTATTACCCGGCCAGGATATGTCCTTTCGATTAACGACAGTTTTGATTCGTCAATTCATTGGTGAAGTCTGAGTCACACTCAAATGAGATGCCACATCCTTTTTGTTATCACGAACCATTTGCTCCCCCTCAATATATGCATCGATATACAAAAGAGTTTAGCACATATGGGAGAGCTTACATTTACGTCCAAAACATCACGTTTTTATCAGATTTCATATTTAAATCACATTCTCTCCCCCGATCAAAAATTTCAAACCATTTGAGATTTTTGATCCCAATTGATTTAAATAAGTTAGAAATTATGGGAGAAAATGTGGCCAGTTTTAAAATGTGCTGATAATGGAACATGCAACTGCTCCCCCTCAATTAATGAGGGAGACTCACTACTTATCATGTACAAAGATAAACATTATGACACAAATGATATTGACCTTTTTGCGCAGATGATGTGATCATCCGCTTCTTTGAGGGAGTCAGTGGTCAACATCAATCATCCATCCACCAACAAAACTTTCCCAAATATTGTAGATCCCCACTTGGCGAGACTAGAATAAGTAATGCTTTGTTGAAATGAAGGTGGTGGTGGTGATGACAGCGTTGTTGTTTGTTGTTAATGATGTTGTTGTTGTGGTGAATTCGGAGCCAGTCAATAGAGTTTGAACATCTGATCAAATGGTTAGAGCGGGAACTGGCACATTCGTATTGGTCATGGAATCTGCATAAGAATATCAACATAGATATACATACATACAGATACACTTTTCATTAATAGCTACCACATAGTAGCTTGCCAACTCATAATACCATATTCATCTCATAATCAAACCACAGTCAGGGAAAGCATCAAACCGCTATCTAGCATGAAGAGCAATCAGCAATTGTGAACATGGCAATTCACTCATATTTCAACATTCAACTCAGGATCTTAGGGACAATATTCAAACATGATAACTATATATCTAAGCATATCCTGAGAGCACATGCACTAAATCAACAACAATTAAGCAACTATCGACTAACAAAAGTCAATCAACATTTGAAACTCATTCATTCAGATCATACAAGTGCCAGTGGAGTATTCAAGAACATCAAACACAATGGGTTTTCTAACTTCTTTTAGATTCTGAGTTTTAAAGTATTTAGGGGATTAAACGAGGATTCCATAGTGACACAAAGAGCCTTCTAGTTACATAAAGCTAGGAAACTATACGCAAGTTGCACATAATGCCCTAATCTTTCTAACAACTAACACATTTGGCCATTAGATATAAAGCATAGTAAATTCCTCTTCAACTAATACCACATTAACTACAAAACCTTTTCTAAGAATTATGAATTAATCAAGAAACCCGTTTGACGATATAAAATTTGAAATCACTCTCCCCGTCAATCAATGACCCGTATTCTAGTTAACGAGCTGTAGTCATTGATTGAGTGACAAATTTTATGCACAATCCAAGTCTAAAAGAATTTCAAACAACACGTAACCACCAAGTGTCTCACAAATAATTTTCAGAAGGATCATATAAAGAAAACTATTTGTCTGTAAAGAAGACTTCTCTTCTTAATCAAGAAATAATGCACTGAAGCGTGCACTAAATCGGGAATGAACGGATATGAAGTAATCCATGCTCGGGTGAACATCACCCAGTGAGAGGAACAGCCGTCTTTTTGGCGACGTGCTTTCCCCATTTTGAATCGCGGGTTGCTATCTAAAGTAATAGCAAGCCATCATGACATGTTTTAACAAATCATTTTAACTTCTTCTCGAGCTTCATTTAAAGTCCCGTGTCATTATTGAATGACATTTCTAAGACCGTAAATGTTATCGATAAATAGAAGACATGCCTAGAGGAAACTATTTTTGGTATTTTCTATTTTTCTGATTTTTCTGTTTTTTTCTGGGTTTAAGATTCTCTATTTACAATTTTCTGGTTCTATAATTTTCTATTTACAATTTGGTTTAAGAAATGTACAAACTATATTATTCAGTTTAAGACGATGATGACATGAATACCGAAATAAGGATATCGTTATGTACGTTGTAGAAGTATGCAGTGAACATCTCTTAAACTTTCACCACCAAAGCTTTCAAGGCTCCTGAATAATAGTTTGAACTTGAGCCTTCTCAATGTGAAGCTTTGACAGCTTCCCCCTAAACCGAAAATCTTCCTTTTGAGCAGTTTCAAAGCTTTCTTTCAAGCTTACGAAAGGTAAGTGTACATCGGAAACCGTAGCAAACCACATCAAATATTGCTGCTCCTTTTAAGAATAATCATCGTGATTCTCTATTCGGGGGATCATCAAATAGATCAGCAGTGAATCATTTCACACTTGAATAATTCCTCTCACATTACTTCCTGCTGAAGACTGAAGGAATGCATACCGAAAGTATCCAGAGACCACTTCCCCTAAGTAGTTGAGGAGATGCAATCAGCCTCATTGACGAAACAAAAACCCGAAGTGCACACTCAATCCCATTGATGAAGCCGAAAACATAACATCAAGATCAACTAAGACCCGGAAATCCCCTTTTCTCCCTTCAGGAAATTGCAGATGAGAATTGCTACACCAAAGTCAACTAAGTTCCGAGTGTAAGCAATTTATCCCGCATGTAGTCGAAATGATAATACCAAGACAATATCACAGAAGCCATTAAATCAAGTAAGTGGAATGACATTTCCTTCTGTAGGACACCGACTAACCACATGAATCATCATACAATTGTGTACCTCTTTAATCATCAGAAACTGTTTCTTACATCTCTTCCCCCACGTAGTTGGAATAATACACCAAGAGGTACGAGTTAAAACACTGATTTTCTCTGCGGATATGACATTTGTCTTCCCGGAATAACTTCAACTAAGAAGTAGTATAAAGTTCATCACGTGTACTCGTTGTACATTCCGATGTATGTCTCATTCCCCCTTGTTGGTTTTGATACCTCAGAATCAGCAACACATTTTACGCACATATGCTTGAAATCTTGTGAGAAGAACAATATTGGCTCAAATGTATCAAGTGAGAATCAATTGCTATAGAAACTCTCTCTGACTATCATTACCAACCATTATGATCTATCGGCTATTGCTGTGACCACTTGGTGAAGTAAACCAGATATACTAAACTTTGAAAATGATGAAGAATTCCCCAAAATTGTTACTTAAGCTTGCACTTTTGATGATTGAAGAACGATGCAGAAGAAAACCCCCTAAGTACCCTTATACACTCAATTAAGATCCAGAGGAAGTACAACACCTCTTAAGACTATACACATCTTGAAGTGATAACTATAACCCGTGAGAGCTTCATTGTAACTCCTTTCATCAGGTATAACTAGATAATCCAAGTCCCAATCATACATTTTAAGCACGAGCAAGTTATCATTGAAAGTCATGCATCCAACCAACCCCGACTTCAAGATAAAATAAGATTACACCTTTGTGAAAGTCAACTTCAATCTCAAATAAGGGATGCCAAATAAACTCTGTGATCACTTGACATTCTAAGTCCAAAATCTTGTTCGTTTTGACGTTTTAGCCGACATTTTCCTTTATGTTCTTGTGGTTGATTTACAGAGTGCACCTTGGAAAGAACAACAATCTGTGAATAAGGAGATTCTTCAGAACCCGGTTCTGGGAAAGGAATACCCAAGAACGGATCATTATTCAAGTGTGCAGCTTTAATATCATGAGAGTCGTTATCAACACCTTGAGGAATAATTGGAGATTTTGTTTCTTGAGTAGTTTGAGTTGTACTTCTAGATGGTGCATCTTGATCAATGCAGATTGAAGAAGATGAACCAGTTGAGTCAGCAGGAACCGGAGCAGGAGCATCAGGAACTGGATGATCAACATTCGTTGGAGGTTAAAAGTATTCATCAAACGTTGATTTCACTAATAAATCCCAGTCATCAGTTGTTGGTAGAACATTTGGTGTTGGAGGAACTTGGTTTGCACGACTCCTGAACTGATGTATTCAGGAGCCGTATGACCAAGGATATGAAGCAAGTCCATTACTCCTCAGCTTCCTGAATCTTCTCGGCTGCCATCACTTTACTTGCTGAAGAATAATGTCTGCAAGTCTAATTAGGGATTAAATCTAGCTTTTGACTCTCCCCTAGTTAGTGCTCTCCCCCAAATTAACAACCTTTCTGATGAATGCCCTGAATATGAAGAAGTCTTTTGATAGTTAATTTCATGTCGTCTTTAGTCTTCTAACACGCAGCGGAAAATGTAGAACGGACTGTAGACTCGACCTTCTTCAATGATTGTCCATTTGGGGAACAGAATATCAACATCTTCATCTCACCAAATGCATTCCAGTAATCTTACATATAACCCATCAGCCCGTAACGTACACATGAAATGATAACACCAAAGTAACAAGTTGAAACACTGATCCTCTTGAATTTGTTTCATAAGACATTAAACCCGATCACGTGAACTTGTTGTGCGTCCTTGGTGTACACATTTCTCTCCCCTGATGGTTACGATTAATCGGAATCAGCATAATGATGTGTACATGAAGCATTAACTAGAAGCACTTTATCACTGATTATATCAGCCCGTGAGAAGATGTCGATTAGTTGTATGGCCATTTCTCAAACATCAATCAACATGTAGTTTATTCACCCTTCTCCCCCTCAAAAATTGCATATGACTGCCATTTTTGATTGAACGAGTGAATAAGAATACCATCAACAGTAAGTAGATCCACATTCACCCTTCTTCCCCTCACAAATTGCCGATGACTGCCATTTTTGATTGAACGAGTGAATAAGAAGACAATCAACGATAAGTAGATCCACTTGATGACTGACATTTAGTTTATTCACACTTCTCCCCCTCAAAAATTGCATATGAGGTTGATAATTTTGATAGAACAAGTGAATAAGAATATACTCCAACATAATTAGATCCACTTGATGACTGATTTGACCATGGGAAGAACATGAAGCTTATTGATGAGAATGGTCATAAACACGAAGATTTCTCTTCTTCCGAAGATAAAGCGCACTTAAGCGTACACTTTTTCTTTTCTTTGAAGAACGGGGCCTGATGAAATATCAGCAGACGCCATTATGTTGACATTGAGGCCCGAGGCTTGAACTCCAGAGTTCAAACGTCATATTTCGCTGAAGAACGATGCCTGAACTGATGTGAACAGACGTCATTGTCGATGAAGAACGAGGCTTGAACTGATATGTTCAAACGTCATTGTCATTGATGTTCATCAAGGTCGAATTGCTTGAACCCCTACTTCATGATATATCAAACTTTTCGGCACCCAAACCCTGAGTCTTTCCTTATTGGGAGGCAACGATTTACCTGCACTTAAATAAAGACTTCCTGCATTGACATTAAGAGTTTGTCTACATGTATATGGGTTAGTGATATCAACATTTAAACCATTTGGGGTTTCACTGTCAACCTTGGTTCTCCACTCAGTGAACATCTTCTACTAGGTATCCATCTAAGACCCACAATCTTAAAAATTCTACCCGTCGGTATCCACCTAAAACAAGATCTAGGATTGTTTGGTTTCTCATGCCCAGTGATAAACTTTTTGGGAGAACACCTTTGTCCTAGAGCAATCAGCCTATTAGGTTTCTGAATACCCCTCTTTGGTTCTACGGGCTTGTTGTTGTTTCTAGTCTTAGAGGTTTGAACCTTATCACAAGCATTCACGTCCTTCAGGAATTTTGTTATGCAATCATCATGGTTTACCTTAAAAACACATTTCTGACAAGTTGAGCAAACATACTATTTGGAGTCAGAAAAAGATCTAGTATTCTTAGAGTGATCAGCTACGGGAATCGCTTTAATCGATACGCAACTACTCTTAGAAGCAGGCAAGTTCCTAGTATTTTCCTATGTGTTTTTCTTAGCATCCTCTAGGTTGTGATTTTGAACACTGTTTTTATGTCTAACATGTTCCTTTGGTGTCACAAATGACACACAATTTGAACTGATCCTAGAGGGACTAGGATATACGACAAGGCACTCATATGATGAGGTTTTGCAAGCATATATTCCTTTTCCTTAGGTCTAGATTGTGAAGTGACTGGTCTTGACAAAACTTGTTTCGAATCAACTTTGGAGGCAAACCGTTGTTTTGATTATTTTGGTCATTCAGATCTAAACGCAGTCGATTGTCTAACAACTGACTGGTTTCTAAGTGGTGGTTTCCCCAAGATTGATGGTTTTGCAAACTTAGTGTTCACACCATTTTCTGTCACTTTTCTTAGCTCATATTTCAGTGCTGCAATTGCAAAACCCTTTTCTTGAAGTTTAGCTTTGAATTCATCCTTTTTGGCAATCAAATAGTTTGTTTGCTCTACAGTCTTAGTTTTCGCTTCTTTGATTGAGTCACACAGTTCTTTGCAATGAATTTTCAAATTCTCATTTTCATTAATCAATACTGTTGGTCCACAATATATGGATCTCTAAGTAGCCTTGACAACTTAGTAGACGACTTGAATAAATCAAATCAATCTATGAGAGACTCTCACACTTTTGTTAATGTTAATGCGGAAACTTAACACCAACAATGAAGAACACAAATCAATAACTAACTTCGTATATTACTAACTTTCTCAACTTCGTACGTACAATGACTCAATGAATCTATATCGTACATATTAAACTAATATCTTTAGGGTTCCTTTTATACACCAAGGAAACCCTAGTTTACATAAAACCGTGTATATATTTAATAAAGATAACTACGTATCTTTTCCTAATTTGTAGCTAACCGACTTCCTAAATGTTCTGATTAGACTTAACTAATAAGTCAAACAGACTTAACACACTACCAGACTTAACTATTACATAACCAGACTTAATACAGACCAGACTTAACTATATCGTTTACCAGACTTAAGTCTGTTCTTCCCATTAAGTCTTCTTTCGCTAATTCCCAACAATCCTCCCTTAACTTGATCTTCATGCTTCATGAACTTCAAGTTTCTTCTGAATGAGCTTCTGAGGATTGAACTTTGAACACTTGGAATTATCTAACTCTTCACAAACTTGACTTGTCCAGCAACTTTGATTCTGATAAGCCTTTCACCATCTGATTTGATCCTCACAGCAACCATGACTACTTGTACATCAATTCAATTAAGTTTCAGACTATTCTCATCACTTCCAGGTGTGTAAACTCCTGTGAGAGGTGAATCATTGAAAATTAATGGATTTGATGTCTCTTTACCAATAGCCATCACTACTGAAGTAGCCAATGTTTTGGTGTATAAGACCATGGTACACTAATAACCATATGATTTTTAGCAAACCATCAGCTTATCAACGGATTTGTTAAGTCTTTACCAAAAGCCGTTTGCTTTTGGACTAGCCAATTCTTTGGTGGAATTCTACCTCACCTTGGTGAATTGATTACCATTTATGGTTTTCCACAGCCTTTACCACAAGCCATAATCTTGTGGGCTAGCCAACTCTTCACTATCTAAGATATGGTGAGTTGAATACCATACAATTTTTGGCAAATTGTCAGCCATAAACGGATTTGAGCTATCTTTACTTGTAGCCTTTTTCTCAGGATTAGCCAGTCCTTGTGTGGATTAGACAAGGTGGACTGATAACCTTTTGTTGCGTTAGTGCTATGCACCTTCACCAAGTAGGAAGTTCCAATAGTCCTACTTATCTACTTATGAAAATTCTTTCAAACATCCTTAAGCTACATCCTTTAATGACTGCAGCTTTATCAAATCCAACAATAGCTCATATCCTTCATCCTTTACATCAGCATACAGCTTCTTTTTTATCATTTCCTTGCAAACACTGGATGATAAAGGATATTCTACCTCTGCAAGCATATAAATAGCAGTATCCTTTAGTGACACACAATGTACCTTGCATTTATAAAAATATCTCCAACTGATAATGTTTTGCTCCTCAGGGAGCTTCCACACTACATCAGATTCAGCTGGTGGCTCAAACATCACTTTCAGATCCCCCCAAAATACTCTTTCAAATTCTTCCTCAGGTGGAGTGTCACCATGTTTGATGTTCACCAACTTATAAAGCTCTTGGAGATCCTCTCTACTCACATCATTTAATATCCCTGGGAAATTAACATACACAACATCATAATTGTCCTCCCTTATTAGTTGATATGCAGCTCTTTTCCCAGTCTTAATTATTTGATACTTGACTATTCTGGCTGGTTCCTTTGAGCTTTCAATTGTACCTATAGTAACTCCTTCAGATGAAGGTTCTTCATCTGATTCCTCTTCTTGAACCACCTTCTTAGACATTCTTTTTCTTGCTACACTCTTCTTTCTTGTACACATAATAATAGGCTTATTCACAGGTTCAGTTGAAGCCTTTTCAACCTCTGGTTCTTTTTCAACCTGCTTTTCAGCTTCTTTCACAGGTTCAGATACTGTCTCTTGTCTGCTCCATCTGATTCTTGGTTGTTCATCCCGTTCCTTTGGAATCTGACCTTTCTTAAAACACCACTTTTGTGCATCTTCATAATCCAAGGGTCTGTATCCATGATCTCTTTCAAATGCTCTTACATATCTCCCTTGAATTTCTTCAAATGACATTCCTTTCATTCTATCAAATGAGAGGTGCATCATGTTTTTCAGATACATCTTTATACAGTGCGTAATCTCACTCTTTGAAAGTTTCTTGGGAACTTTGTTCTTTGATCTCACTTTTGCTATGAAGTATTCTAAAATCTCTTGATCCCCTCTAGAATTAATGAATTATGCCAGCTGCCTAGCTCTTTCCTCAGCAGACAACCCTAGAATAATTTTGAGCTCTTCATACTTTGCTCTTATCTCAGCATCATTTTCAATCAGATTCATCACATCATCTATATACTCTTCTAACATTCTTTTATCCAGCAATTCATCTTGCCTTTTATGTGCCTCTTCTCTTTCCTTTTCTGCCAGATCTGCAGCCTTAATCCTTTTTATCTCAGCCGAGGTTGCTTGTTCTTCCCTTTCCTGTTTCTTCTTTTTCTTAAGTTGAGGAGCTTCAATAAGAATCTCATTCCCTTTTCTTTTAGTACCAGCAGTAGCATCTTGACCAGACTTAATATCCTCACCAGAATTAACTTAACCAGAACTAACTTCACCATACTTTGCAGCTTCTTTAGCAGGCTTTGCACCAGACTTAATTACTCCTTCCTCAGCAGATTCTTCTTCATTTAGGATTAATTTTCTCCTCTTTTTGTCTTGTTTAATCTTGCCTAAGGATTGAGCCAAAGTCTCTGCTACTTCCAAAGTATCTGGACTGATATTTGTGCCTTTTTCTTGAGCTGGTGTTTGAAATATATTTTCTTCTTCCAAATTCCTCCCCTGTTTGGAAGAATTTTCAGCTTCACCTTCCTGGTCATCAAATTGAACACCCTTTTTCTTCATGACCCTTTCCATTTTCTTCACTTTCTGCACCGAGGTGATCACAGCCTTACTGAGTGCAGTGTTTGACCTTTCCAAGGTAAAAACCCTCTTAAGTAGAGTAGGAACTAGGGTGAGAAGTTCTTCCACAGTCATTGAGGCATGTTCTTCCTCCTGTGCAGGACTTGGAACATGTGGTTGTACTGGTGTAGACTGTGGGGTGGGTGTAGGTTGTCTTTCAGCAGATGGTGAGTTACTTGGTTGTGGTGATGGGGTTGGTGTAGGTGTGGGTGTGGGTGTGGAAGACCTTGGTTGTTCCTATGCTTGCTCTTCAGCAGATGGCTCTTGTGCAGCCTCAGATGTACCTGCATTGTTAGTACCAGCAAACATAGCAGGAAGTAAAGGCCTATGGGCCCCTTTGAAACCCCTTTTCATGTTAGCAAATAGTTTTTTTGTAAAAGCCACACTCACATATGTTTGAGCTTTGTTTTCAGTCTCAAAGTTTAAAATCATTTATAGAAACCTAGGATACATAAAAAATTTTGGCTTTTTAGCATTTGACTCCATGCCTTCAAAAATAAGTTTTGAAAAGTTAAATTTCCTTCCAAGTGATAGGCAGACCAAAGCAGAAGCAATTTTACTTCCAAATTGATCCCATCCACCACTCTTAGGACTTAGGCATTGGAGTAAATGATGAAGTAAAAACCTCCACTATGGTGTGAAAAAGCTTTTCCAAAAAGTAAAAGTACCATCAGTGGGGTAACCTATGTTTTTCATTCCTTCCAAAATTTCCAGACTGGGCAAAGTAAATTCCCCTGAAGCATCATCCAATTGGAGACTACTCCTAATTGAAGCTTCAGTAATGGTAAAGTCAATAGTATCTATGGTTGCTCTTAAACATGGTGTCCCATCATCAAGAGTCTCAGAGGTAATATACCCCCGGAACTGCTTGACAAGGGATGCATAAATTGTGGGATTATGAAGTAAAGCGTACTGAATATATGAACCACGCATGAAATCCATAATTTGCACGAAGCCTTCACTTTGAGTAAGTTTCTTCAAGAATTCAACCTGACTGTGCTTGTCAACAAACTTTAGAGAAGCCATGGATGAGTAAACGATTTGATTCTGGTTGAGAAATAAGTTAGGGTTTTGCGAATTTGTAGTGGAAAAATAGAGTATTAGCCGAAAATAACGATATTTAAATTTGGAAGTAAATAAAGATAAAAGTTATAAAATTTTTATCAATTTTATCATTATATACCTCTTATTCCCGAAAATTCTATAACGGTAATATTTTATATGAAAAATTGTTATTCTGACAGACCAGACCTAATGGTAATATTTTATTACTGTTTTTCACTACCAGACTTAAAATTGGTCAACCAGAATTAATCATCAACTCACCAGACTTTACCAAAGAAGTAGACTTACACACATTCTGAGTAACAATGAAGCTTCGTTTCATCACCAATCCATGGTTTTCTGCAAATGTTAGTCCTAACACCAAAAGAAAAAAAGAAAATATACACAAAACAAGTATACAAGAAAAATTTGAAAACCATTAACTACCAGAATTAAAAATAACTACAAGACTTAAAACTTAAAGTTACCAGAATTAAAGAAAATTAAAAAAAAAAAAATCTAAGTGCTGGTTAATTTACAAACTTTATAGTATGGCCTCCCCTTAAGTTTAACCTCCCCTTAAACTGAGCTATGGGTTCATCATACCAATGCTAACCACCAAGTAATTAAACCTAGGGCCATCAAAAGCTTTAGTTAAGAGGTCTGCAACATTGAAATCTGTGCGTATTTTCTCCACCCTAATTAGCTTCTTTTCATAGCAATCCCTAATAAAGTGATGCCTGATTTCTATGTGCTTAGTTTTAGAGTGGTATACAGGATTCTTAACTATGCGGATAGTGCTCCCATTATGTATGTGAATTACAGTATTCATGAAGTTCAAACCATAATCAAACATTTGATTTTGGATCCACAAGACTTGACCACAGCAGTTAGCAGTTGCTACATATTCAACTTCAGTAGTTGATGTAGCTACAATAGTCTGCTTCTTGCACTACCAGGAAATCAACCTTCTTCCAAGAAATTGACAACCTCCTGTTGTGGATTTCCTGTCAAGACTTGCTCCAGCATAATCACTATCTGAATAGGCTGTCAGGTCAAAAGATGATTCCTTAGGATACCAAAGGCCCAAATTGGGTTTGCCCTTTAGATATCTAAAGATTCTCTTCACAGCATAAAGATGTGAAGTCTTGGGATGTAACTGAAAACGTGAACAAACACAGACTGCATACATAATTTCAGGTCTAGAAGCAGTAAGATACATTAGAGAGCCTATCATGGATCTGTAGAGGTGGACATCCATATCCTCAGCATCCTCATTCTTTGTCAGTGGAACTTTGTTCTCCATAGGGGTGACTGCAGCCTTCATATTGGTAAAGTTGAACTTCTCCAGCATCTCAGCAACATATTTGTGTTGAGAGATAAAGAGTCCATCTTCTGATTGCTTCACTTGCAGTCCTAAGAAAAAGGTGAGTTCACCCATAGAACTCATCTGAAACCTCCCCTTCATTAATGCTTCAAATTCCGCGCACCAAGACCTTTTAGTAGAACCAAAAATAATATCATCCACATAAACTTGAACCAGGATGATATCCATCTTGTTTCTCTTGATGAATAAGGTCTTGTCAATTACACCTCTTTTATACCCATGCTCTTCAAGGAAATTGGAGAGTGTTGCATACCAAGCTCTGGGAGCTTGGTGGAGACCATAAAGAATCCAACCTGATTGTGCTTGTACACTTTCATGTTGAAGAATCTTTAACCCCATCTAGGATATGTTCTACAAACACCATTGATAACATACAGCGGAATTAACAAACGATCAATGATGTTCAACAAGGTTGAATTTATTTAACGAACGGCCATTTTATTGATAATAAATAAATAAACCTACTACTACTAAACGTGTACACACACAAGTTTCTAATCGACTCTCATTGAGAGATCTACATTTTTCTATATCTAACTGCTGCCGTCTAATACCCTTTATATAGAGGGTTTACATAAAACCTAACTTTCTCAAGAAGCTAACCAAATATTATATTAAGTCCCTATTGTTTCATTTGTCTTCATTTTGGCATATATAGTTTTGTAAACATCAAATTATAATTCCCAACAATCTTCCCCTATTTGATGTTACAAAACTATCTCTATGAAACAATGCTTCCTTGAGGTCTTCTTGAACATGTCACCACAAATAAGCTGCAAAATGATCATCTTCCCCTTTTTGTAATCATCAATAGGGGTCTTCAATGCAACTTGAATCAAAACACTTCCCCTTAAGTGGTGCATGTAGATGGTTAAACAAGCTTCCCCTGAAACCAATAACCATCTCTTGAATCACGAACTCTGTAGGCTTTAGGAAATGATCACTGATGAAGAAAACCAAATATAACGAACTTGATGAAGAAGTTGAATTTCCCAAACTTGCTTCTTATATCTTGCACTATCCACGTGACTCCAAACTTATCCTAGAAGCAGGGATCAAACCTCTTGATAAATCCTCAACTATATGAGACACTGAGCACTACAATGTAACTCCTTTAAGTGATAGCAAATGTGAGCATTAAGCACCCTAATTTGTAGATCACACAATCTTGCTAGATTCATCAAGTCTTTGTCACTGCAATAACACACAAACATAAGAACGCGCCCTTGTGAAACTCAACTACAACATCAAATAAACCATATTCACTTTTCTTCTTCAAATAATCACCAAAACAAGCCATAAAATAAACCATTCTGTTCGCGATCCAAAACTGCTCCAGCAGCACAAACGAATTCCGAGCAGTATTAACCAAAAACGCAGCAGTATAAAAATAGAGTGAGCAGAATTAACGATGGTGAGCAGAATTAATTAAGTCTGGTGTACAGACTTAACTATAACCAAGACCAGAATTAATAATGTAGCAGCAGACTTAATGAATAGGAGACCAGAGATTTCCACCACTGATTCCAACAACCAGAATTAATTGATCTGTACGAGTCAACAGCAGCTGCTACTTCCAATCAAATCATTCAAGCAACAAACCGATCCAATCGACATCAATAATTAATCACCAAAAACCATAAGCGACAAACCATGTGAATATTATAATCGACCCATTTAATGATAAACTAATCCTTGTGCAAAACGCCAGATAACATAATTGCATCGATTCACCATTCGTTCACCTCACAATTAATACAGAACGGGGATAATTAAAACATCAACTCATCCGACCAATTAATTATTCTCCAAACAGCCCCACAATCGAGTATTACACAATTCGATTAATTAAATCACATCGTCCCATTAATAGCATCAGTACGAGGTTTATTATACGAATTCACTTTCATTAGCCCAATTAATTCTACCAAACAGCAGACTTTGTCGCCACAAAATAAAGATATGCTCTTAAAAAAAATACGATTACCTTATATCTGCTCTTTTCTTTGAATATGCTCCATCTCCAAGAGCAACAACCTTGTAGATACTAGATATCGAGAGTAACCCGCTCTGATACCACATGTTGGTTCACAATAAAGTGTTGAAGAATCTTTAACCCCATCTTTAACCCCATCTATGATATGTTTTACAAACACCATTGATAACATACAGCGGAATTAACAAACGATCAATGATGTTCAAAAAGGTTGAATTTATTTAACGAAAAGCCGTTTTATTGAGGCAGCTAGGACTATGCTAGCAGACTTACTGCAGGATTGGAAGTTTTATGTTGGATATAGTTGTTGTTAAAGGAATGGTTTGTGTTTTGGAGACGCTAGATTCAAGTTTTTCTTTATCATGAATTGACTTATCATCATCACTGTCATGGTTGGAGAAAACATCATGCTTAGGAGGAGTTTGTTCAGGAGGGATTTCAGATTCAGTCATGTTGTACGATTGTTTTTGTGAATTCGGGTTTGTGTGTTTTATGATTCTTCAACCTCAGAGTCTATTTTCTGGCTCTGATACCACTTGTTGGTCCACAATATATGGATCTCTAAGTAGCCTTGACAACTTAGTAGACGACTTGAATAAATCAAATCAATCTATGAGAGACTCTAACACTTTTATTAATGTTAATGCGGAAACTTAACACCAACAATGAAGAACACAAATCAATAACTAACTTTGTATATTACTAACGTTCTCAACTTCGTACGTACAATGACTCAATCACTCTATATCGCACATATTAAACTAATATCTTTAGGGTTCCCTTTGTACACCAAGGAAACCCTAGTTTACATAAAACTGTGTATATCTTTACTAAAGATAACTACGTATCTTTTCCTAATTTGTAGCTAACCGACTTTCTAAATATTCTGACCAGACTTAACTAATAAGTCAAACAGACTTAACACACTACCAGACTTAAGTATTACATAACCAGACTTAATACAGACTAGACTTAACTATATCGTTTACCAGACTTAAGTCTTTTCTTCCCATTAAGTCTTCTTTTGATAATTCGCAACAAATACAGCCACTTTATGTTCTAAATTAGCATTTTTTGTTGCAATAACATCATTGGCATGATTAGCCTTAACTTCATTACATATATCACACATCTCAGCAATACATTTTTTCAGGTTGTTGATCGTCACGTTTTTAAATTGTAGCTGAGCTTTCAAATCGTTTATCATAAAAAATTCACGAAATTCAGGAAATTCTGGATTTTTACATGGTAGTTTAGTTTGAAGACTTTCTTTCTTTTGTTGCATTGAGATTTCAAGATCAATACAATGTTTTTCAAGTCATAAAAGTCTGTTTGAAAGTTCATTATACACTTCTTTTTCAATCATATCATTTGATTTGAAAAACTCACCCGTAACCAAAGAATTTGACGCATCATCATGTTCAACATCTTGATCAATTTCTCCCCCCTTATGACTCATATTTGTTGAATCAGAGGTAATATTGCTATCAGTCTTTTCCAACAGACATGTGTCATAAGTAGGTTTAATTTGATCAGTATGTTGTTGTTCATTAGAAAGAGCAATATCTTGATTACACAGATGTACCACAGCAGACAGTACTTGGTGATTTTCTGGTTTAAGGGCTGCATCCACACACAGTGTGATATCCGCTCCTGAGCTGTTACTATCATCATGCTTGTCTGATTCTGTCCCATTTCCTATATGTTGAGCCATTTCATTAATGAACCCCTTAACATTACTCATAAGCTGGAGTAATGTTCCTCTGAACACGTCAACCTCAGTTCCAGTGTAATTAGCAAAACACCTTTTCGTCATTTGACTGTCAAACTCATAATCCTCAGTGTATTGCAAATCAATGAACACTTGGAGTTGGTTGTTAATCACACCCAAAGCAGCCATAGATATATCTTCAGAGAATTCTCCTTTGTCAAGTTGTTGTTCAAGTTGATCTAAATACAAAATCATCTTGACTGTGAAAGTCTGAACATCTTGACCAAAGAGTGATGCGAATGCGCGTCTGTATCCTCCCAAATATCCAGGTTGTTCAAAGAGAACCTTGAAATGTGAATGAAGTAATCAAAAACATTCAATGCAACTTTCCTTTGCATTAGGCAACATTAGTGATTGAAGCAACTCTCTCTCTTGCGAATTCGAGCCCGAAGATTCCACAGTAGTAATATCTGACCCAAAAACGTTTGTCTATTCAGAAATGTTTGTTGGTTGTACTTTGTTGGGAATCTTATGTTCGTTGATCATGTCGTACAATTTAATTACCTCAGCAATGACTGAATCCGAAGTCTTTAACATGATATGAACGTGCACGGGATTTTATAATTCTATGATTTAAACCGAAAAATAGATTCTTTCGCGGGATTTTAAAAAAAATCAAGAATAAACCGTGAAATGATGATTACTTGAATGTGTTATGATGAAAGTTTGGTAGACTTGGTGATCTGTTGTTTAGTTGTGATTTGGTTTGGTTAATGCAAGTTGTTACAGTGACATTTTGGATCTGAGAAACTTAAAACCTCAATAACTTCATTCCGGAAGGGATTTGGGCCTCGAAAAGTTTGTTTCACAACTATGTCATGAAATCTCACATTATTCAGGTTGTTCGGTCGTTTTGACAGGTATTTCGCTAAAAACGGAGTTACGGTTCAAAAGTTATGGCCGTTTAAAGTTTTGACGTAAAAAATCAACTTTGGTCAAACTACAACTGATCAAATCACAACAAGTCAAGTCACAGTTTGTCAAATCGCAACAAGTCAAATCGCAATCAACCAAATCGCAATAAGTCAAATCGCAATCAGTCAAATCGCAACGTCAAATCGCAACTTGTCAAATCGCAATCAGTCAAATCGCAACTAGTCAAATCGCAACTTGTCAAGTCGCAATTAATCAAGTCGTAATTAGTCAAATCGCAACCTTGTCAAATCGCAGGCCTCTACCGGAAAAAAATTCGCACGCCACAAAAAGACAAAATAGTAAAATCGCAGGCCCGACAAGCGTGCCCTTGTTTTGCATGTCTGTCCCCTTGTTTTGCGAGTTTAACCACTTTCCAATTTTTAAATATAAAATCCAAGTTGCAGAAACGAGGCACATCAAATCACAGCTGATTCTTTCCAAACAATAATCAAATCTCAACTAAGAACACTTTGACGAGAGCCAAATCGCAACCAAGAACACTTCCGAATACCAAATCACAACGAAGAAATGGCAAATCTCAACCAAGACACTAGCACTAAAACCCACGAATTTCACCAAATCTTCCAATAAACACGTGAAACAACCTATCCAAGCACCAAACTAAGCTTATTTAACACACCAAAACACGAAATAACAAACACTAAACAAATCTATCCACAAAATAAGCTCGAACTAGTGATTCTTATGGATAAATATTCGAACCAAACTAGAATCACACCACAAAACTCGAATCAAAGCACAAACACAGATCAAATCGTGATGTTTTCTTCCTTTTTTTTTCTTTTTTTTTTGTTCGAACAACTCGTGATGTTTTCTTCCTTTTGAATTAACCATAGATCCAAACAATAAAATCCGAATACCCACACACCTAAAGATCAAACCAAAGCTCTGATACCAATTGTAGGATATTTATAATATGTAGAACATGTTTGGATTGTGATTTGTTGTGTGATTCAGCTGTGTTTAGTTAGAGATTAGAGATAGAAGTTAGAGAGAAGCTAGAGATAATATGGAGCCTTTGTAGAGAGAGAAACAATATGTGTGATTAGTGAATTATGAAAGGTCCAACCCTTCCCAAGTGTGGGCAGGGGTATTTATAGTTACAAGATATGGTGCCCCGAGTGGGCTGTGGAGTGAGCTGACAGTGGGTAAAGGCCCGACCCAACTCCACAAATACTAATATAACTAAACTAGTATTACTAAAACTAAACTAATATTAATAAGCGTACGAGCTAACTTAATGCTAAATAGATATTCGGGGTGACCGAGTCTTCACATGAATATTTATATTCCTAACACGTACAAATAAGCTTAATTTTCTTAGGCTACTCTAGCAGAAGTTGTGAGCCTCCATGACATGCTCATCTCATGTAGCATCCTTACTCAGACAGGCATCACTAGCGCGTGACGGAGCAAAAAACTAGAGACGAACGGTGAGACGCTCACCAAATAGAATATGTGCAAGTGGGGCCCCCTTTGAATTTTTATATTATTAATTATTTGGTTTATGAGTGTGTGTGTGTGAGATATTTAGTAAGATATATTTGTATAAAAATAGTTATTTTAATGGAAAGATGCATGAGTGGTGATTATTTAAGGTAAAAAGTAAGAAAGAGTGGGAAGAGAAAGAAAACTTATGTAGCGGTCAAATGGATTATGGAGTGATGTGACTCCTGAAAGTAGTGTTATAAATGGCTACTACTAAAGCTCTCTCCTCGTCATGCTAGTCTTTCCCCTTTGCATCCACTTCATGTTGCATTCCTTAAACGTCTGGTTCAATCCTTGTTTATTTGAGGTAAACCGATCTAGCAGATTGTGCACATCTCGGGTCTCGAACTGGCCAATAACAATGGTGGCCTTGAAGAATTTAAATAAGTATAAACACCCCCCAACGATCATAATCTTCCCCGAATGTTCCATTTTTTCTTTTGTCTTCTTCCCATGACGCATCGGCTTGATCTCGCTTCCAAATCACAAGTCGCTGGCGGCAAGGGGGTTGGCGGCGGCCTCCCCCCAAACCGCTGGCGGCATTAGACCCATTGCCATCTGTACTTTTGGCTAAAGTGCCAAACTTTTTATCAATCTTTTGACTTTCTTTTTATACAAAAGTTTATGTTGCCCTTACGTATCTTCTTAGTATGATATGTCAATTATCTAACAGTAAATCGTGGGTTATAGTCATGACTCATGACATAATAAAACAGTAGTAAGATATGTAATACAAAAAGACAAAAAACTATTTATATAAGTTGACATATAAAATAGTAGAAAGACATGTAAAAAAAAAATATAAATAAAAAAACATGTATAAAAAAAATCTATTTCTATAAGTTAACTATCATAGTTTCTTATGGTCTAATCAAATTATCTATGTTTCATCATTTAAAAATATCCAATGTAAGTTAAAGTACTCATTCTAACCGACTCACCAAATTATATACTTTTTGCTAAATTAATTCTTAAAAAGTCGCAAAAAAATTATTTCTATAATCAATGTTTTAAAACCCATGTTCACTCATTTGGTTCAACTGGTTGAATTATGAACCGTTTGGTTCACCGGTTAAAAAAACAAGACTGAATCGAAAAATTGAGGCTTGGTCAAATCAATTAGAAAATCTGTTTCTAAACCATCCATAATTACAACAAACAACACAAGTGAAAAAATATATTAACAATAATGACTTGTACAATTAAGTGGTCTAATTGAAATAGTTTACTTAATAACATTGAAATCCATTTAAAAAAAAAAAAAAAAAAAACTTTTCAAAAAAAAAAAAAAAAAAAACTTTTCCTACTAGTAGTACATATAGTAATAAATTAAAGGGTGTTTGACAAACAAAAAAAAAAAAAAAAAAAAAAAAAAAAAAAAATCTCAAAAACACATAAACAAACAAACACCGATAATTCCTCTTCACAATTCATTTATTTTTTCCTCTCTAAAAAACAAACAAACATGTCGGTATGATTTTTATTTCTTTACTTTTATAAAATCATCAATCTTGCTATTCTGATTGTTATGTATAGATCCATCCATAAAAATTGATTGTACATTTTGTGTTGTTCATATGTTAAATGATCCTATTTGATCTTATTATGTTATATTGATCACCGAAATTATTACCTAATTTAGCATATAATATTTTGTGAAGCTAGTTTTAGCTAGGTGCTGAATAATAATTATGTTAGGGGTAGTTGCAGATGAAAAAGTTATTGTTATTTGACTAATATTTAGGGGGTAGTTTTCGCGCAAAGTGCTGGGAATTTTTCCAAGACATTGTTAGGGCGGTGATATCGCGCAAGTTAGTTTACTTTTTTTTTTCGAATTTTCGTTCATTTTCATACTTTTTTGTTTGATTTCTTACGTTTTCTTTCGTTTTCATACGTTTTCATCCGTTTTCATCTGTTTTCTTTTGTTTTCGTCCATTTTCGTATGTTTTTGTCCGTTTTCATCTGTTTTCTTTTGTTTTCGTCTATTTTCATATGTTTTTGTCCATTTTCATATGTGTTTATACGCTTTCTTACGTTTTTGTCCGTTTTCATACGTATTCGTCTGTTTTCATACGTATTCGTCTGTTTTCTTACATTTCTGCATATTACAAGTGTTATTTAGAACATCACTTGTGATTTTCCGAATATCACTTGTGATTTTCTAACTTTTTCGTCCATTTTCATACGTATTCGTCCGTTTTCTTACTTTTTCATCCGTTTTCATACGTTTTTGAATATCACAATTGATATTCAGAATATCACTTGTGATTTTATGAATATCACTTGTGATATTCTGAATATCACTTGTGATTTTCTGAATATATATCACTTGTGATTTTCTGAATATCACTTGTGATTTTCATGTTACAAAACATTAGTTGAAAATCACTTGTGATATTCAGATTATCACAGAATATCACTTATGATACTCATAATATCATTTGTGGTACTCAGAATATCACTTGTGATATTCAGAAAATCACAGAATATCACATGTGATATTCTGAAAATCACCTGTGATATTCAAAATATCACAGAGTATCTTTTAATATCACAAAATATCACTTGTGATATTCAGAAACGTATGAAAACGTCTGAAAACGGCCAAAAATATTTAAAACGGACGAAAACGAATGAAAACGGATGAATATGTATGAAAATGGATGAAAAAGTATAAAAGCATAAAAACACGTATGAAAAAAGGACAAAAACGTATGAAAAATGGACGAAAACAAAAGAAAATGAATGAAAACGTAAGATAACGGATGAAAACATATGAAAACGGATGAAAACGCAAGAAAACGGACGAATATGTATGAAAACGGACAAAAACGTATGAAAGCGTAAAAACACGTCTGAAAATGGACGAAAACGTACGAAAAATGGACAAAAACGGACGAAAACGGATGAAAACGTATTAAAACGGACGAAAACGGATGAAAACGTATTAAAACGAACGAAAACGGACATTAACGGTTGAAAACATAAAAGCACGTCTGAAAACGGATGAAAATGATCCGGATCCTACGTAGGATCTTAACAAGCTTAGGATCTTATAGGATCCCGATCTTGACTTTAGGATCTTAAAATCTACTTCAATCTGATCTTACTTTTCTCGAACTACAAACTAAAAAGTTACAAATTTATGGTTTATGTTTTATAAAATTTAAAAAACAACATGTGATTCTTCTTAAACATTTCATATTCATAATTTAGAACAACCTTTTCATAAAATACTCTTATAATTTCATGTTTATAATATATAAAAATTTATAGATTTGAATAATATGACAAAGACCATTAAAAAATAGCATTATAGTAGGATCTTAGGATCCCGATCCGATCTTACGATCACAATCTTGCAAAGACAAAAACGATCCTAGGTAGGATCCCGATCTTGAAAACTTTGCTAAACACCAGACCAAATGATAAGCAACACCACATTTAGACTACAACTACCATTTATTGCAGCCCTCTTGCTGCTAAACACAAAAAGATTTATTCAATAGAAGGTCTTCAAATGCCAGACCTATAATCGATAATGTTTTGAACCTTTTTGTTGGTAACACATTATTAATATATCAAGTATTGATCATTTATTTAAGAGGTTGCTTCGGCCTTTAGGTTAGATTTATGCTTCGATCTATGTAAAAGGCCATGGGCCGTGGCATTTTATTTATATTAATTATGTAGTTTATTAGGGCAAAAGTCCCATCTTGTAAGAACACTATAAATACCCCTTCCCATTCAATGGAGAGGGTTGGTTGGTTAATTGATCATTTCATTTCATTATTGTTTAAGATAACTTCTCATCTCTTTCTCTCTCTAACTTTCTCTCTCTAGTTCTAAGGTGAATTATCGCTTGTGTGATAAATCTAAGTAACATCAAGTGGTATCAGAGCCAGGTTATGAGACTAAAGTTATGGAACTCTTCGACTTTGTCTCCGAGTTAGGAGACTAAAGTTATGGAACTCTTCGTGTTTATAATAACTCTTCAAGTTTCTAAAAACTCTCCTAGTTTCTAGACACTCTTCGAGTTTCTTACAAACTCTCCGAGTTTCTACACACTCTCCGAGTTTTTTAGAAACTCTCCGAGTTTCTAGAAACTCTCCGAGTTTCTAGATATTCTCCGAGTTTCTAAAAAACTCTTCGAGATTTTAACACTTTCCGAGTTTTGTAAAACTTTTCGAGTTTGTGACCATTCTTCGAGATTGTATCTCCGAGTTTGTGATGAATCCTTCAAGTTTGTCAATTTTTCAGACTTAGAATTTTTTTATGAACTTAGGATAATGCAAAAGCTAGTTGAAATAAGGTTGCTTTTTTATGGATCACTTGATTGATATGTGTTTGTTTTTCATGATTAAATCTTATTATGTGATACATCATACTACTTAGGCTAAATTCATGCAATGAATAACATTCACTGACATATATACGCGATGTCCATTATGTGTTTTTGTTGGTGTTTGTGGTATACAGACTAATCATGTCTCAAGGATCCGTTACTCGAAAGGAGATGATACCCGAAGGAGATGAGCATAAAATCAGTGAATCCAATTCAAGAGTTGACTTTGAGAATCTACCATGTCATCAGTCATGTCAAATAGTCGTGGAAATACTCAAGAGACACTACATCAGCTCCGTTATGACTAAGACAACTAGTATACCTAAGGTGTATATGAATCAGTTTTGGCATTCCATGATCATAGGCATAGATAACAAAACCATGACAGTCACAGTTGATAGCACGAAAATCCAATTTGGTGTTGATACTCTTCGGAACATTCTTGATCTTTCGTCAGAAGCCTCAGGCCCAAGAGGCAGATTCCATGACGACCCAACCTTTGAAACCATGGCTGAAACATTAATACGTCTCGGCTATGATGATCAGGGTGAAGAGCTCACCTTTCATTCTAAAGTGGACGGGAAGAATATCCCTCAACCTTGGTTGTCCCTTTACACCATCATTATTCATTGTATAACCGGAAAAGAAACTGGACTTGAACACCCGAGACTGGAACAGTTACAATTCTTCTGGGGTGTTGTCAACTTCTACCACATGGACTTCGCTAGGTTCATATGGAAAGATATGATTTACCAAGCCCAACAGTTCCAACAAAAGAAGGGATACAAGATACCCTTTCCCCGATTCACCAAGCTCATTATTTCAGATTTCATGAAGAACCATCCGGGAATAGATAAAAGATTAAACGAGAAAGCACGCACCAAACAAATGGATCACATTCTCACTAGGGTTAAAGTGTAGATGACCAACACAAAGAAACAGGGTTTGAGAGTCCCACCAAGTGTGTTAACAGAAGCGGTGATTGGGACGGATACTTACCAATGGTACGATGATGCGGAAAAGGCCGGAAAGGTGGGAATTACATAAAAGGGAGCAAAGTCAACTAGGGGTAAAGGTAGAGGAACAGGCAAAGTTGTCCCAGCAGCTTCTTCTTGATGTGTTTTTTATAGTCTATAATAAACTACCAAGTTTTAAATTTATATTTTGCCGAACTAACCTATAGACTCTAAACACTAACGAGCAGTGTACCCGGTCAATGTAGATAGTTTTAAGGTAAGCAAGGGTCGTTCACTAGGAGCGAAGCTAAAATGATCTAAAGGTATTCTAGTCTCTAATCTAACTAAACTAAACTAGAAAGCAATTAAAGATAGATGGGGGTTTAGCCTGAGAGGCTATCACGAGTTTGTGTGTATAATTAAACTAAATACAGGAAAGTAAATAACTAAACTAAAGATAGATCGATATAAAGAAGAACGGGTTAGCCAAGCCTAATCCATCTTATAGTTATACATGCTTATGTCTACTTGTTTTAATTCATTCAATTGTTTTGCCATCAATCCGATTATTAATCCTGTCACAATTGAATAACCTACCATCGTGGTGGGAAAGAGGACATGATCATAGTGACCTATCTAGCATCAATACTAACTTATCGCTTTAAACCGTCTAACCTAGTTTGGCATTACGCGCTACTAGTCCTAATAGTGGCATAAGGCACGGTTCCAGTGTGTTCCCTCTAAGCCGTCTAATAGGATTCGGATTACTACACTTTATGATCAATTAAAGTAACCACAATTACAGATAGTTAAGTTACCACATTAAACCAATAAGTTCATAATCTAGTTACATAGACTTTTACTAGTTATAAGCAATAAACGAGTTTTTATCGATAAGCACCCAATCCAATAACAAAGTAAACACATCAACACAAGCATAAAAACTAATAAAACTTCATAAACGTGGCTAACACCTAAGGGTGTTAGCCCATAATCTCAGTAACAATACATAAAGTTGTAATCAAAGCAAACGAATAAGAATTCATAATGAAAACGATACGCTAACCAAACGATTAAACTTAATATAAGGTTCTTGAGATGATCTTCTACGATGATTGGATCTTCAAGGAGGTCTTCTGCTGTTTTGAGGGGTTTTTGGTCTTCTGGGAACGACCCCAAGGGTCCCCAATGATACCCTAATTCGTTAATGAGCTCGGTATTTATAGATTCTGAAATCTGGGTCGATACGGCGCATCTAGAGAGTTAGATGCGCCGCATCTATAAGTAAACGTAGCCTCCAAGTCTGAAACTGACCCAATACGGCGCATCTAGAGACCAGATGCGCCTCATCTCCCAATACGGCGCATCTAAGGACCAGATGCGCCGTATCTCCTTCAAATTCAGATAGATTTTCTTTTTCTCTTCGCGTGGCCGCTTGAATCAACTAAATCGGAGTCCGGATGAAGATTTTATGGCCAAAATACGAAAGCATCTTCAAGTGTCGACTTGTAATCTTGACTTCTTTATTAAGCTTCTAATCTCCACTTGATTTCTTTGGTAAGGATTGTGTATGGCCGATACGGCGCATCGGATTGGTCCGATGCGGCGTATCTGGAGTAGAATAAGTTGGTTCTTCTTCGTTGACCAAAGTTTCATATGCGACGCATGATAGAATCAGATGCGGCGCATGCTTCAAAGTCAGGCAATGGCCTTTAATCTCTTCAATTCAGCAGACTTTTCCAACTTGATTCATTTTGCTCCAATTTTCGTCCGAAATCATTAACTTTCACCAAATGCTTGTTTATACTGAGAATTACAAAAGTAAACGATTAAGTATCAATTCTCATATAAAACAATATAAAACGAGCAATATATATAGGATAAATGATGCTAATAATATGTCGTTATTTGATGTCATCAAATATCCCCCCACTTGAACTTTACTTGTCCTCAAGTAAACCTTAGATTAAACTTATGAAAATGTATCCTAAAATATATTAGGATTTATTTTTATATTTAAGCATGTATTCGTTTCATCATAATCACACAACCAAACACTTAACGAATTAGAAATAAAATAAAATGTTTTTGATAAAAGCAAATCTAATCGTTTAACTGTCCAGTCGTGACGAATATTCTATCATAAGCTTGGCAAGTATACGCATCTCCCCCACTAAAGCCAAGGAATAACAAGTCTAAAGCGGTAAAAAGGGTTTTGAGGCTTAAGGGTTAATCATTCTTCTTAATCTCTATCGATCTCAAATTCCAGAAAAGGCGACAAAATCACAAATACATGATCGAATCCACGAACACGATACTTGCAATTGCTCAAATCCTTAACTCGAATAGGCTAAAGATAGGACCAAGTAATCTTCACCAATAATATTATATCAAAAAGGGCGACAAAATCATAAATACATAGCCGAATCCACGACTACGATACTTAAGATTGCTCAAATCCCTAATCTCAATAAATCAAAGGTTTGGATAAAGAATAATATAGGGTATGGATAATATTTGGGATATAAATTGGTGTAAAAATGAAAAATAAACAAAACAAATAAATTAAAATCCTAAGTGTGGTTAATCACTATCCCAACCATCCCATGAATAAGACTCATATCATAGAATAACTCACGCTTTAACACTTGAAACACACGCTTTAGGTAGACACGAATTATACTCAACAAGATCTTAATCAAAGAATAAACCTTAGTTGGCGTTCCCATAACTGCCAACTCCCATTCAATCCATAGATATAGTATACAACAAATAGTGGCCATATGAACCACTTACATAACTTTACATCGTTGGTTTAACAAACTTCCAACTTTCTTATTTCTTTTTCTTTTCTTATTTTTTTTTTCTTTTTTTTTTTTTTTTTTTTTTTTCATTTTTTTTTTCTTTTCTTTTTCGATTTTTTTTTTTTTTTTTTTTTTTTTTTTTTTTTTATCATAACATAAAACATAAATAGCTATTGGTGTAAAATTTCACCACTTCACCATCACAAAAAAAATCGTCATAACTTCAGATAAAATAATAGTGAAAGTAGTAAACACACGAAAATCAAAAATACAATATGTACTTTCACTCCATTGCATTGTGCAATTTCCCGACCTAACCAAAGATAATGAATTACGCACGCGAACACAGGTAACGCAAGGAAACACACTTTGCCTAAAGCAACTAACCACGGACTTTAATCTACAGGGTAGGCTAAGGTGTAAGGGTGTAACGAAATATTATAACAAAGGTGTAAGAAACGAAAGGAATGGCTCTGAGTGTTTTTTCTAGGGGTATCTTACTCTAAAAATGAGAGTAACAAAGGGTTTTATACGGGGGTTAACTAACCGGTGTAGTTAGTTAATAACACATAACATAATTAGGCTTTTTGGGTGTAATCCTAGAAATTTACCAATTTAGACAAGTCATTCCAATTATATAAATAATACTTATTATGGTGGTCTCGAATAGTATACAAGCCAAGTTCTAAAGTTTACAAGTCACCGGCACACTCATAGATTTGTGAATTTTTTAAAAGTTCACAATTTTTGGAAATAATGTTATGTGTGCAGCTATGTAATTTAGACTTTAAACAAAAACATGCTAAAAAAAAATTAAATTTTGATAATTAAGCATAGATTAAAGCATATTTTTGAAAATTTAGGACAAGTAACGTTCTAATTCTCCATCCCCCCACTTAAGTTAAACAACGTCCTCGTTGTTTGTATTTAAAATTAAAAACAAGAGATAGAAAGAATTAGAACGGAGAACTCCCCTGAGATTTGCTCGGTATGATCTTCCAATGTAAACGTGCGAGCGTATGTAATACGGGAGTCCATCAACCTCTTCAATTTTCCAGACCTGTAAAAATATAGAGACCACAGAAAAAGAAATCTCGAGAAACATCTCATTAATCATCGGTTAGAAAACGATAAAAAGAAAAACAAAGAACTGTATTCAATTCTGGCAGGTCGATACGCCGTATCTAAAAAGATAGATACGCCGCATTGATGTCAGCAAAACAGTTCGGACTAAAGTATTCCAGATGATTCGATACGCCGTATCCATAGGGGTTGGATACGCCGCATCGAAGGCCTGGGACAGACTCGACAGAAAATTAAATTGACATAAATTAAAAGATAAGCATGGGTTGCCTCCCACGAAGCGCTTGTTTTTGTTCGAGTCACGAGCCTGACTCTACCCTTATTTACTATGTAATAGGGTATTGTTCCCCCCACTTGGAATCAAGTGCGGGTGATAATAGCAATAAACACTATAGGAGTGTAAATTTGCTAGTAAAGATGGAAGAAATAAATAAAAATCATACCTTGGCAATATATGTACATCGTTCCTATCCTTACCCGGTTTGGTTGATAAATTGGATGACTTGACCATTCCTTCTGAAAGAGTAGTGTGTTGAGGAAAAATGAGTCTCCTTTCTTCTTGGTTATTCTCTTCGGTAGTAAGGCGTCCCTTGACTTCCGCAGAAGATGAGAAAGGGTCTTTAGCAAGTAAAAGTTCGAGTTCCTCTATAACCTTCATAGGGTCGAAATCATCATCTTCATCAATCATAGCAATGTTTAAGAGCTCATCACCAAACTCTTCTTCGAGCTCCACCAAATACGGGTTAATCACAGGTGCTTCAATAGGTAGTGTAATATACTCCACCTCATCATCCTTTTGTTTTGCAACCTGTTTAGGAAAACTAGCAAGATTATTAGTAACGGGATTAATAGTATTAAATAAATTTGTACCACTTTTTGTTGTAAGTGACTCCAATTCATCTTGTGAGTCTCCATCTTCAACTAATGGTCTTGCAATTTCATAACCGTCCCGAATTTCATCCTTAAATAAGTCATTCCAGATTTCTTCAAAAACTTGCGTTGGATCAAAATCTGGTTGAGGAATGTCATCATAAACTATGGCGTCAAATGGTTCAAACTCAAAATCAGAATACTTTTCATCTTCATCCGTTGGATTGTCTAATGGCGGTAACACGATTGCAGAATATTCTTCAATGTAAGGTTCCGTATACACCTCATCTTGTTCAATCTCCGGAGAAAAAGTACTATCAATAACAATCGCCGGAATTGGTTTTACGGTGTATGACTCCTCCTCATCATCATTTGACATACACCAAGTATGTTGAAACGGCAACCCATTTCTTTCTTTCTTTGACTTAACCTTTTCCTGCAACAAGTATTCTTCCATAGTAATTTCATTCGTCTCGATGACTTGTGCACAATATCTTGCTCTTTCCCAACTATACATCTGATTATTGCTCAAGGCTTTTTCCTCTTCAAACCTAATATATTCTTCCATTGTTATGTCCGGATTGTCCATCATCATTATTACCTGAAAGATAAACAACCAAGAACAGCAGTAGACGAAACAAAAATAAAAACTAAACTAATAAAAATTAAATAAACACAGAAAATAAAAAAAATAATTTTTTTTTTTTTTTTGGTCACAGAAGGTCGATACGCCGTATCTAACAGACAATAGATACGCCGTATGCGATACAAGTTAATACGCCGTATCCAACAGACAATGGATACGCCGTATTAGCTTCCTGTAATTTATTTATTTATTTATTTTTTTTTTTTATTTTTTTTTTTTTTTATTAAATTTAAACACTAAATCACACAAACTAAAAAAAAATTTTGCCCACAGAACGTCAATACGCCGTATTCACAGACAAGAATACGCCGTATTGAAAACAGACAGATGCGTCGTATTCACAGACAAAAATACGCCGTATCTGTCGTTCTGAGACAGAAACACAGAAACAAAAAAATCACACAGAAACAAATAAAACTAACTAAAATACCAATAAATCAAATTAAAACAATCACTCCCCGGCAGCGGCGCCAAAAACTTGATGTGTTTTTTATAGTCTATAATAAACTACCAAGTTTTAAATTTATATTTTGCCGAACTAACCTATAGACTCTAAACACTAACGAGCAGTGTACCCGGTCAATGTAGATAGTTTTTAGGTAAGCAAGGGTCGTTCACTAGGAGCGAAGCTAAAATGATCTAAAGGTATTCTAGTCTCTAATCTAACTAAACTAAACTAGAAAGCAATTAAAGATAGATGGGGGTTTAGCCTGAGAGGCTATCACGAGTTTGTGTGTATAATTAAACTAAATACAGGAAAGTAAATAACTAAACTAAAGATAGATCGATATAAAGAAGAACGGGTTAGCCAAGCCTAATCCATCTTATAGTTATACATGCTTATGTCTACTTGTTTTAATTCATTCAATTGTTTTGCCATCAATCCGATTATTAATCCTGTCACAATTGAATAACCTACCATCGTGGTGGGAAAGAGGACATGATCATAGTGACCTATCTAGCATCAATACTAACTTATCGCTTTAAACCGTCTAACCTAGTTTGGCATTACGCGCTACTAGTCCTAATAGTGGCATAAGGCACGGTTCCAGTGTGTTCCCTCTAAGCCGTCTAATAGGATTCGGATTACTACACTTTATGATCAATTAAAGTAACCACAATTACAGATAGTTAAGTTACCACATTAAACCAATAAGTTCATAATCTAGTTACATAGACTTTTACTAGTTATAAGCAATAAACGAGTTTTTATCGATAAGCACCCAATCCAATAACAAAGTAAACACATCAACACAAGCATAAAAACTAATAAAACTTCATAAACGTGGCTAACACCTAAGGGTGTTAGCCCATAATCTCAGTAACAATACATAAAGTTGTAATCAAAGCAAACGAATAAGAATTCATAATGAAAACGATACGCTAACCAAACGATTAAACTTAATATAAGGTTCTTGAGATGATCTTCTACGATGATTGGATCTTCAAGGAGGTCTTCTGCTGTTTTGAGGGGTTTTTGGTCTTCTGGGAACGACCCCAAGGGTCCCCAATGATACCCTAATTCGTTAATGAGCTCGGTATTTATAGATTCTGAAATCTGGGTCGATACGGCGCATCTAGAGAGTTAGATGCGCCGCATCTATAAGTAAACGTAGCCTCCAAGTCTGAAACTGACCCAATACGGCGCATCTAGAGACCAGATGCGCCTCATCTCCCAATACGGCACATCTAAGGACCAGATGCGCCGTATCTCCTTCAAATTCAGATAGATTTTCTTTTTCTCTTCGCGTGGCCGCTTGAATCAACTAAATCGGAGTCCGGATGAAGATTTTATGGCCAAAATACGAAAGCATCTTCAAGTGTCGACTTGTAATCTTGACTTCTTTATTAAGCTTCTAATCTCCACTTGATTTCTTTGGTAAGGATTGTGTATGGCCGATACGGCGCATCGGATTGGTCCGATGCGGCGTATCTGGAGTAGAATAAGTTGGTTCTTCTTCGTTGACCAAAGTTTCATATGCGACGCATGATAGAATCAGATGCGGCGCATGCTTCAAAGTCAGGCAATGGCCTTTAATCTCTTCAATTCAGCAGACTTTTCCAACTTGATTCATTTTGCTCCAATTTTCGTCCGAAATCATTAACTTTCACCAAATGCTTGTTTATACTGAGAATTACAAAAGTAAACGATTAAGTATCAATTCTCATATAAAACAATATAAAACGAGCAATATATATAGGATAAATGATGCTAATAATATGTCGTTATTTGATGTCATCAGTTGTCCCAGCAGCTTCTTCTTGAACAAAGAAAGCCTCAAAACCTGAGAAGAAGAAACTGATAACCAGAGACAAGTCCACTGAATTGAAACTCAGAGATGAACCAACTGACGAAGATGAAGCAAAATAAGAAGTGGATCTTAGAAAAGGAAGGAAGAAGAAAGAACTTGAAAAGATGAAGACAATATTGGCTGAGATAAACAAAGGTTTGGGCAAGGGAAGGGGAAAATCACTCAAGATGTCAGATCAATCATTTAAACCCATCGAACCATCAATGACTGAAGAAGAAGAGCAAGAACAACTTAAGAAATCATCAAAGGAAAACATAGCAAAATGGCTGGCGGACAAGGAGAAACGAGAAAGAATGAAGAAAGGTGAAGGATCAGCTTCACAACCATTAGCTCAATCAGAAGAAGATTCAGAGGCTACAAAGTCTGTTACACTTAGTGAATCTGATGGTGAATCGGAAGAGTTAAATGAAAGAATACATACACCAACACCCTCAGGATCAGAAATGGATGAAGATGAAAAGGATGATGAAGAAGAAGATGAAGAGGGTGAAGATGATGAGAACAAAGACGATGAAAGCAATGATGAAGATGATGACCAAGATGATGATCAAGGTGACAACCCTGTACCTTCTCCACAACCGTCATATGTGGGTCAATCCCTCAGTGAGCTCAATGAACTAAAAGAGCAACTTGTTGCACTACAAAAGAAGGTTACTGCACTTCAACAATTAGAAGAAGGTGAGCACAAAGCTTTGAATGAACAACTCATTGAAGTGCAAAAATAGGTGGATACACAGAAATCTGACATCAATGATATCAAATCATTTAATCTAGAAAAAGCAGCAGAGCAATATCTCAGAACACATGTCCCTCAAGAAGTCAGCTCTCAAATACCCCAAGAAGTCGGCAAACATCTTCAAGAGGCTCTCCCTAAAATTCTTAAGGAATATGTTAGACGAAATCTGGAAAGGACTGTGGAGAATTTAATGCAAACCATACCAATGATGATTCAAACCTTACCACCCAAGCCGTCTACTGCTGACTTCAAAGGAAAATTGCTTGCAGATATCATCGATGATCCCAAAGAGGACGAACTCCGTAAGACATTGCTTAATTCAATCAAGAAGGCAGAAAAGAAAGCAGAGGCATGTAAGAAGGATAAGCCAATCAGGCGTCGTCGGGATGATCCTAACAAAGATGATCAAGGGAAGAAAAGAAAGAAATCGTCTAAATCAACTGGCCCCTCTACTACAACACATTCGTCTGGTACTACCAAGCAATCAAGTCATGACAAGTTCATTCCTCTAAAAACTGGGGCATTCGATGAGACTGAACCTCATGACGACATAAGTGTTGATCTAGAAACTGCTGCTACACCACCAAGAGTTCCAACTATTCCAGCACCACCAGCAGATGCTCCACTCAGACCAGCACCAGAATGGGTTAACCCAAATGCACCAAGGTTCGATTGGTTTGAAAAATGGTGGATGCATATCCAGAAGTTCCAGCCGAGAATGAAGCACCTGTTGAAGGTTCAATTATGGACTTCACCAAAAGGTTAAAGAAGGTGATGAGCGTTCAAAAATTGGGATTGTCTGATATCATCAGAGTTCGCAAAGAAGGCTTTTCATAATTCAAAATAGTTACAACTTCAGAGCTGGAATTTGAGTACAACTTGGAACAAGTGGCAAGGGCCCTTTCAGAAAATATAGACTGGGAATATGAACGGGCTTCTCATCCATCTGACAACTTTCAACTCCGTGATTACTCTCAACCATTGCCACTCGTCGGTCAACCCAACAACCCGAAGATACCCAAAGCCTATTTTTTAACAATGATCTGGAGTATCTGGTCTATGGAAATACAAACCCTGAAAAACGTTATGCTACTTCTCTTACCAAATATCAGGCAGCATCTTATACATTAGAAGGTTTAAAAGAACAGATCAGTGATTTATTCGTCAACAAAGTTGAAGAATACAACGATGACGCTGCTCTTGGAATCTATCACTGGCCAGATATGAGAAACTGGTTCTATAAATGGATGCTTACCAAAACGTCAAAGACTGATGTTTTTTACAAGAGTAAAATTATTTCCACCACAAGTGCATAAACATAATCGATGTTTGGTTACAACTTTCTGAAGAAGATCACCGTGAGGAGGCTGGATGATTAAGAATACACCTTCAGTGAAGTAGACTATCGCAACTTGCACATCAACGATATTGAAGACATGTATCTCTTAAGAGTTCAAGGAAAACTGATGAACTCAAATACGAAAATCTTCCAGGGCGTCTTCAGTATGACATCGTCAACTCACTTCTGATGTACATCCGCAACATTGTCATCAGATCAAGGGTTGAAGACGTGCATCTTGGGGTAGAAAGATACCAGAAGAAACTGAATTTAGTCAAGCCTAATCTCAGACCTCCGGGAATCACAGAAAAGAAACCTTATACATTCGGTGATAGACCATTCGGGGTAGCATACATCAGACGAAATTCCACAAGGTTCATGGGTTATCAAGATCTCCCCAAGTTCAGTGATGAAACTTTTCTATTTGTCATGTCTTCAAAAGATTATGGAGAACCATAGAAAGGGGTTGAAATCAGGATGGCTAAGGCATATGAGTTGGGGTAATAATGATGTGAAGCAAGCTATCAAATTCATGGAGAAGATAGATCGAAGAATCAAGTTTCGGGCGAAGATGAGAAGATTGGAAAGCTATGTGGGAGGACGAGCTAGAATCCCTAACATTCCCACTTTACGTCGACCTGAGCAGTAGTCACTGGTATCATTGTCATATTTCATCATTTTTCATCACTTATCATCATTAACAATGGCTTGTGCATAGATCACAGTGCACAACCCGTTCTTGTAAAGAAAGGACCCTGAGGTACGCTTCAGTGCCTCAATCCTAATCAAAGGAGTGAAAGCTTCTTACTTATGAGTAGAATTAAACCAGAATTTTTCTACGTTTATTCAAAATTTTGCTCATAAGGACAAATATTCCCTTGTTAAGGGGGAGTATTTGAAACATAATCTTTATTCTAAAAACAAAAGTTATTGAAATTTTTCCCGTAAACCTCAAAAAGAGCATATTTTAATCAAAATTTTAACAAAAACAACGTAAGTATGCTATTTTTGAGGGGGAGAATAAGTGAATGATTAAAATATAGTAAAAGTAAAGTTGTAATCTCACGAGAGCTCGACTCAGATTTACCCTTGAATTGATGAAATATCGAAAGTTAGTAATCGAAAAGACATGTCCTGGACGGGTAATAATTTCAAGCTGAATTTATTCAGTGATGTAAACATGTCTCGCAAAAGATATGACTGAGTAGAATGTGCCAATTCAAGATATCACCCATGAATTGATGGAAGAACAAATGTTAGTAATCAAAAGGAATAGTCCTGGACGGGTAATAATTTCAAACTGGTTATTGATGCGTTAGCACGAGGTTTTAAATTTATAAGAAGAATTACCGATTAACTAGGAACACATTCGGGCAAGTATACCCTAGTCATATGTAGTATAGGAGTTGGTAAGTCAAGGTCGTCCCAAGAGACTTGGTTGCACTCAAGTGTCGTTTGTTTGTTTAAGCAAGTAACAAGTTGATGTTTATGATTGTCACGGATCAAACCAATAAGAAAAGCAATATAAGAACAATTACACAAAGAACATACATGTTTGGACAAATGATCACATGGATATCAGGATGGTTAGTTTAGAAAACATATTATCAAAAGTACTCCTTACGACCTTTAGAACCAATAATAATTTAGTGTTTTATAAATCAAATATGTATAAGCCTCAATCAAATGGTCATGTCATGAGCCTTATGAATATAACAAGAAAGAATCCTTTCGAACCGTAGACTTTGATGTTATTAATTCGTGAAGTTCCATTTACTTGAAAAAATGATGAGAACACATATTCAAAAGATGCCTTTCGACCCTTAATCTAGGTTAAACTTTCACTTGTTATGTTTATTAAGTTTCTCATACAATCGTCACAAAGTACAAGACCAAAACATTCGTCGACTAATGAATTGAAATCAACCACTATTGAGAATCCTTTCGACATGTAGACCCAACAATGATTAATCAAAACAATAAACAATAACAAGATCCAATTTAACCAAATATGATGTTATCATCATAATCCAAACAAACACTACAAATATCCAAACATCCTTTTATCACAAGTTATCATATGAACCAAACAAATATTAAGACATCATTCACAAGACAAAGCACATAAGAATAATAACATCATCAACACAATCATAGAACCAAACATGCTTAATATTAAAAGAGAAGATACCAAAGTTCATAAGATGAAATACAAAGTCCTAGGATTCACACATGAATTCTCCAATGTTCCACAGCCCATTACCAAGCCAAAGACTTCTATTACAACCCATAACTTCTGGAAATCTTAACTAACAACATATAACAAGAGATGAGGGAGTTTGGTAGCAAGGATTGATGGAGATGTATGGATTGTTTGATGGGTTATACTTTGTTTCCTGTGAATTTCGACCAAGCCAACCCCCCAACACCTTTGGAAAAGGGTGAGGGTTGGTTAAGAGAGATAATTTGAGAGTTACATGAAAGTTATATGATAGATGAGATTGGTTTTTTGAGTTGTATCTCCAAAATGGCCAAAATGGGTGTATATAAGCTTGTGAGAGACCCTTGGCCAAACTTGTCCTCCGAGTGTCATAAAAATGACAGGGAATTGAGTTATTAGGGAGACATGATCGGAATTGTGGCTTAATGATACTTAAATAAGCATTAAAAATGACTCGGAGAGGTCAGATTCATCCATCCGGTCGGATACGGGGCCATGCCGATCGGTTGGATGAAAAAGTTAGCTCCATCCGATTGATTTTGGGCCAATACTGATCGGATGGACCCCTCTGGTCAGACATTATAAATACCAAGTTTAGATCTTTCTCTTAGCTTTCCGTGGCCGCTTGAATCAACTAAATCCGAGTTCGTATGCTCAAGTTATGGCCGAAATGGTGGAGGTGTGTCGGGAACAACGAATCTTCCATTATTTCTTCGTTTTAGCTTCTTTTCTTCATTTCTTTTCTCGTTTTCCCTCTTGTGCTTTATTCTTGAGTCTTTGGAGTGACAACTGTATGACTTTATCTTCTCGAATATACTCCAAGAGACTCGCTTTTGTCGGGAATTCTTCGTATATGCATAAATCTTCGTTTATTGATCGTTTCTTCGTCTTTTTCTTGGTTTTCTTTTCGTGAGCTTCCATTAACCTAAAATAGAAATTATACTTCATTAAGTACCATAAGTTCATAAAAGTGATCAATATATATGCATAAAATCCACGATAACGCTCCTAAAAACATGTACAATTTGAGCGTTATCAGTTATCCAGTGATGTAAGTGTGTCTCGCAAAGGACTAGTCTGAGTAGAGTGTACCTTATTGAAGGATTTTCTTTGAACATGACCAAGACGGGTAATAATTTCAAGTTAGTTTAACTAGTGATGTAAACGTGTCTCGCAACGGTCATATTCACGGAAAATCAATCAATTCAAATTGGTTTGTGGCAACATAGGAAAGTCATGGAGTTATAAGGTGACTAGGGTTCAGGAAACCGTCCTATGATCTGCCAGAGCCGGAGGGATCTACCCAAGGACAATACCAATAGTTTAGAACTAGAAAGTCCTATGTATGATGAAAAAAGGAGTAAAGAAATGAAAGAAGAAAAAAGGGGTTGAAGAATTAAAAAGAAAAGTAAAGAAAAGGGTGAAAAGAAATAGCCCTCCATATGATCAACCTTAGGGCAGACACCGGGTTCAATACATATGCTACTGGTTGTTACTAAGGTGACACCGGTATTGAAGTTTAAGCCATCATGGACCCAGTGACGCACTGCACTAAACCTTCTATCCACTCAAGTGTCTCTCAAAAGACACTTGTTTCATTTCACACGGAGAACCCTTCATTATCTATCGACCTCTCACTACGAGATGTATTGATATTGAAAAGGAGGCAATCTGCTCCATGCCTCCGACGACCAAACCAATGTGCACAAATCGAGTCTAGAGCCAAGAGATACAAAAAAAGATCTCATAGGAACACTTGGCATTACACTGGTTGTTCTACATTATGGACGCCAGTTGGAAAATATAAGAGTGTCCTTCGCAGGTCTTAGTAATATGCCGAGAACATTCATGAGAGAATTCACAAATTGTGATTCTCAGTGATTGAATGGAAATCCTGCTAGGGTCAACATCAAACAGCCCTGGCAGCAGGTCATTTCGGTAATCCCTTGTGGATTACGCTTAGTGTTAGATCCAAAAAGGGTCTACAGTCGTGAGGTGATCTTCAGCGACTCACTGAATCGTGGGTGCACTTTGGTGTGTCTGTGTAAGCCCTTTCGGGGGTATTCGATTCAAAACGGTCTGGGCTAGGATTAGAGAAAGACTTCACACTATGCTGTTGACGATCTCAAAGTCCGAATCTGTAAGTGCCGGTTGATTTATTGCTAACTGTTTACCTGCATCGAATCATGGAGGCCTGGAGTTCCACCACCATTCCATCATGCTCATATCACGAAGAAAAGTTCTCACAAAGACTAAGAGATAACAAAAGTTCAAAAAAAAAAAAAAAAAAAAAAAAAAAAAAAAAAAAAAAGTCAAAGTTCAAGCTTTACAAACTTTCACAAGTCAAAGATTAAAGCTTATGAACTGAGAACCCTTTGAAGAACAAAAGTCAAAAGACATATGGGAATGATGGAAAGACGTAAAGAAACTACCATTAAAGAACGTTGGTGAAAAGGCAGATCGAGACGATACCATATCATATCACAACAAGAACCAAGAACAAAGATTCCAAAGACGTTAAAGCCAATGAAGCAAAGATGACGTCAAGCAACCTCGATGACCAATACTTAGAGGGAGATTGTTGGGAACACGTTATTAATATATCAAGTATTGATCATTTATGTGAGACGTTGCTTAGGCCTTTAGGTTAGATTTATGCTTCGGCCTATGTAGAAGGTCCATGGGCCGTGACGTTTTATTTATATTAATTATGTAGTTTATTAGGGCAAAAGCCCCATCTTGTAAGAACACTATAAATACTCCATCCCATTCAAGGGAGAGGGTTGGTTGGTTTTCATTTTATTATTGTTTAAAATAACCTCCCATCTCTTTCTCTCTCTAACTTTCTCTCTCTAGTAACATCACTTTTTTTAAACACGACCGTATTTGATAAACTTATGCGTTTAACGGAAAGAAAAACCAAAACAACCAACCCCCCCCCCCCCCGGCCGCAACGCGTGGGCGCCCATCTTTCTCGTTTATTAACATTTGCCAACTTGCAACATTCTAGAACAACATTTGCCGATTTGAGAATTATTATCAAGATTTGTCAATGATATGATGATATTTATTCCTAATAATCCTTTTACTTACAGAGTTCTGACAAGTGAAAAAATTGACGGTCTAGTGGATGAGAGATAATGAGTGAAATACAAATGTCAGATTTTTATGTGGGTAATAAGATAAGTAGACAAAAGATGTAGGAAGATATATCAATGCTCTTTGCCAATTTGCAAATTACTTTAATAAACTTTTACTCTTTAAAAAAAACCTTAAGCATATTAAGTTTTCATACTTTACTAAAAAGAAAAATAAATACCAATAAAAATAATTCTTAAGTTTAACAATTAAAAATAGTTCTTAAACTCATCAAAAGTTAATATCCACGATTAAAAAAAAAAAAAAAAAAACACACTTTAGATTTGCTAATAAAATGAAAATGATTCTTAAATCTATTAAATTTTATATTTAAATAATTTTCATACCCGTAGCGAAGCGCGATTCTTGTGTACTCGTTTATCAACATTATAAAGAATTTATAGGGTAGTAGCTCTAAAGAATGATTTTTATGTTGATATTATAATAATATTTTTTTTTTTTTTTTTTTTTTTTTTGAGCTTTATATAATTTAGTTAACTATGCTCTTTTATCGTCACAGATACGTTGATGTAGGAGTTTCCATTATATTTCCATTATCATTACAAAATTTTGACTTGACTATGGCTAGGATATTTCTTTATTGTAAAAGAAAAAGAAATTCGTGTGTAGAATTAAATGTTAAAAAAAATAGTCCTAATCAAAAGATAAGGAAATTTCTGGCCTCTTTCCGAATTATTGTTGCAGTAATTAACGCGTTCGACGACTCATGAAAGCTGAAAAAGACTTTGAAAATATGTCCAAGAAAAATACTGTAACATATTCAGATCTTGTCTATTTTAATATTCTATCTTACAACCTTTTTCATTTCTTATATCTCAAAACACACAATCACCATCACCATCTCTTGCAGCCACCATCACTTTGACCACCAATACTTTTCTCAAGTTTGGTTTGTTCATCTTACGAATTAACCAATCTAAGATTACAATCCAAAAAAAAATAAGTTTGGTTTGTTCATCTTACGAATTATTGTTTTTTCGGCATTTAAACACCACCTCTAACCGACTCATTTTAAGCCCGGTCACGCGCGGGTGTTAATTTCCGGCTACACTCAGTTTTTCTTTCTTATTACACCATATATTTCAGTTTGTAGTAATGTCCTTATTACGTTTCTCCTCCGATGATCCTTCATCCATAACTTCATTAGGAATTACACTGATGCTAATGCTAATGGGCTTTATCTATTACTACTACTTTTATTCTAACCCATCGTCATCTGCAACAAAAAAACAAAAATCTTCATCTGAACCAAAAACAACTTCATCCATTCAAAAGAGGTTTCAGTATGATGTTTTTATAAGCTTCAGGGGTGAAGACACCCGTAAAAACTTTGTCGATCATCTTTATCATGCTCTTAAGGACAAAGGCATTTACACTTACAAAGACGACGAGAAAATCCAGAAAGGGAAAAGGATCAGGGATGATCTCTTCCAATCCATTGAAGACTCCAAATTTTACATCATTGTTTTTTCCAAAAACTACGCGTCTTCGTCATGGTGTTTGGATGAGCTTGCCATGATTATGGAGTGTCACAAGATGAATGGGCACACTGCTTACCCTGTATTCTATGATGTGGAACCCACTGAAGTGAGAAAACAAAGCGGGTCGGTTAAAAAAGCCTTTTCCAAGAATAAAAACAAAGAGGCTGCCGAGAAATGGAGAGAGGCTTTGAAAGAAGCAGCCGATCTGGCTGGTTGGGAGCTGAAGAACACTCTTGATGGGTAATTTCTTCGTCATATCTATGCATGATATATTCTTTACTTTTGTTTAAAAAGGACAATAGATAAAATATCATTATTACAGTACTATGCTTTTACTTAACATATATATGATTATGTTATAGATCTAAAACACTCTTCATTTTCTATAGTGTATGCTAATCAGATCTTGTTTTTACATACACACAGGCACGAAGCTAAATTCATCCAAAAAATTGTTCAAGAGATTTCACTAGAGTTACGCTCCATCAATTTCGGCTTTGATGAAAAGTTAGTCGGCATGGAGACTCGAGTAAAGGATGTTGTTTCATCTTTAGAAGTTGGCATTGATGAAGTTCGCATGATAGGGATCAAGGGCATGGGAGGAGCTGGGAAGACAACTACAGCGAGAGCTGTTTTTGATCATCTATCTGCTGATTTTAAAGCTATAAGCTTTGTTGAGAATGTGAGAGAAGTTACAAACGCCTCTATGTTTGGTTTGAAGAAATTGCAAGAATAAGTCCTTTCAAAAGTGCTAAATGAACACGTCTATCTAGATAGTGTTACTGATGGGAAAAACATGATGAAGGAGAGGATGTGCGGTAAAAAGGTTCTTCTTGTTCTAGATGATGTTGATCACATAAAACAACTTGAGGCGTTAGCCGGTGAGCGTAAGTGGTTTAAGTCAGGAAGTAGAATTCTCATTACAACAAGAGATGAGCAAGTATTGGTAGCTCATGGAGTGAAATTCATTCGTGATATTGTTCTCTTATCGGAACAGGAAGCAATTTCCCTCTTTAGTAGGTACGCATTTGGAAGAGATAATCCACTTCAAGGATACGAAGAGCTCTCAGGAAAAGTTCTACGTTATGCTGCTGGTCTTCCCTTAACGATCAAAGTTTTGGGTTCATTTCTATGTGGTAAAGATAATGATGAATGGGTAGATGCCATAGAAAGACTAAAAAAAATTCCCTTAGAGGAGACTCTAAAACAGCTAGAATTAAGCTACGTCAGTCTGGAAGATGACTATAAGGAAATATTTCTAGACGTTGCATGCATATTGAAACGAAAGAGCAAAGAAGATGCAATCAGAATTCTTGAATGCTGTGGATTTTATGCTAAAATTGGTTTAAAAGTTCTTGAGCAGAGATCTCTCATAACTGTTGATAAATGGGGGCGTTTGGACATGCATGACCATATAGAAGAAATGGGAAAGAACATTGTTTGTCGATCGCATCCCAAGGAGCCTAACAAACATAGCCATTTGTGGATTCAAGAGGAAATTGAAGATATATTGGCTAATGACATGGTAAAGATCAGTTTACTTATAAGGTGGATAAAACTAATACATTTTTATATGTTCTAACTTCTGACACTGTTTTTGTTTTTGGATTGCAGGGTACTGAAGCAACAAGATTTCTAAAACTTGATATGTCGAGAGGAAATTCGAGAATTGTTATGAAAGGTTTTGGAAAAATGAAGAAACTTAGATATCTTGAAGTGAATTATGATTTGAAATATCTTGACTCTGTAAATGATGATGAATGTCTTGCCACCCAATACTTTCCAAATTCTTTGGAATATCTAAAATGTTCGGATTACCCTTTCTTGTATCTACCCAGAACATTTCAAGCAAACAATCTTGTTGGACTTCATATGAGTGGCGAATTGGTACAACTTTGGGAAGAGGGAGAAAAGAAGGTAGAATAATTGTTGACTGTTTGTTTTACATAATTCGTAATAATGCTATTAATTTATTCGTTTGTTAATACACTAATATCAATCTTTTTGTCTTATTTTTGTTTGTAGGTTCTCAAAAAACTTAAATTCCTTTCTTTATATTCATACTTGACGACCTTCGACTTTGGGATGACTCCGAATCTCGAGACGTTATCTCTTAGAAGTCCTGGTAATTATAAATTAAAAGAATTTTGCATGCCAGATACTTGTCAAAAGCTCAAGCATCTCCACATCTGGTACTCAGAGTTAAGAAGTTTTGACCTTGGGTTGACTCCGAATCTCGAGACGTTACGTCTTGGTAATTGTGCTGATTTTGAAGAACTTTGCATGCCAGTTAGTTCTCAAAAGCTCAACTACCTGTATATCAGCGTCTCAAAGTTAAGAACCTTTGACCTTGGGTTGACACCGAATCTCGAGACGTTATATCTTGATAATTGTGCTGATTTTGAAGAACTTTGCATGCCAGTTAGTTGTCAAAAGCTCAACTACCTGTATATCAGTGTCTCAAAGTTAAGAACCTTTGACCTTGGGTTGACTCCGAATCTCGAAACGTTATCTCTTTCTGGTTGTGCTGATTTTGAAGAACTTCACGTGTCTGTTGCATGTCCAAATCTCAAATTTCTCGACCTTAGTTTGTTGGGGTTGAAGAGTCTTGACCTTGAGCTGATTCCAAATCTTGAGAGTTTACATATTACATTTTGTAATGAGTTGGTAGAAATTAACGCTCCCGTCGGATGTCTGAAAAAAGTTGTTCGCTTAAACTTAAGTGGTTGTGAACTTCTTGAGAAGCTACCTGAAGATATTGGCCGATTAGAATGTTTAAAAGAGCTAGATATAAGAGATACAGGCATAAGTCATCTTCCAGAAAGCATATTTGGGTTAAAAGGTCTACATATCATTGCATCTTCGGAGGTTCTACAGTTGTATGATTTTCCTTCAGAGATAGAGACTACAACCTCTCCCATTCTGTGAGTAAATAACAAGCACTTTCTTTGTTTTCTCAATTCATTTTTCTCTTCGTTTAATATCGAATTGGCCGACAAAAATTATTCGAACAAAATAATAATCTTTTTTTTAGAAAGAAAAAATAAAGTAAATTACACGAATGGTCCTTGAGTTTGTACGAAATTACAAATTTGGTTTCTGAATATCAAAATTTACATGAATGGTCTTCAATTTAAAACTTTTTACACTTCTGGCCCCTTATTGTGTTAAAGATGTAAGAGTTTCAAAAGGATGCTAGATGGTACATAGATAAGACAAATATGGATTTTCTTAACTGTGTAACCTCTCACATGTTTTCATAAATTTTTCATTTTGTCTATTGCATTTTATTTTCATACTAATAGCGTAATTTCATATTAGCTAAAGTAGTTTCTTGGTTTTTAAGGTTCTGGAGATAGATTCACTTTTAATAGAAGATTCTTGAAAGCAGATTATGGATGCTGCAAGAACAACAAATGCAAAGACAATTGGCCGGTTTGATTACCCACCGAGAAGAGAATCTACTGTGTGTTGAATTCCCCTCACGTTCACAAAGAAGCGAGATTTCATTTTGAGATCAGGCCGCATCAAAGGCTCATTGATATCCTACACCCAACTGCACAAACCATTGACTTTTTGATGCAACTTGATCTTCGTGCTAGTGTTGATGTTGAGGTTACGTTTTAGAAGTGTATTTCAAGGGCCATTTTTTTATATTAAATATTGTTATTTACACTTTTGTGTAGTAGATTTGTTACTTGTATCATTGTTGATTAAAGGAATATCATTGTTGATTAAGGAATGGTGTTTAGTAAAATATTTTGTAATGTCATAACCTTGAAATGATGCTTCCACAAGTAACAAATGGTTCTGGTTATTGTTTGCAATTGAAACATGGTCATGCCTTTGCATTATGAAGTTGACGTTGATTACGTGACTTTATATGAGCTGCTTACTTGAAATAACATCGGGACACAACTTGTAAACTTTGAAATACAACTTAACTTGAAACTCTAAAACCATGATCAAAGCTGATGGGTTATGAATTTGATTCCTACTAGGTGCAGTTGGGTGTCTCGTTTTATCCGGTTTGGGTTTGAGTGTGTGTGCCTGTTTTAAAATTACCATGTTCTTATAGTAAAAGATAAAAGATAAAGAGGTTTGCATTTTACAGTACTTTTGTATATCAGTCTGAAGAGGACGAGTAGACAATTAATTGTTGCATTCACAAACATTCCACCAAGCATACCTTTTTAAGAGGTTGAACCGGCTAGAACTGATCAATTTATGAAATATTCCGCAAAGATAACAAACAAATTATTACTTAACAGAATTCCATACTCGGCCACTTTTACTCATGAATCACTATAAGAATCCAACAAAATTACTAATTTCATGGTTACATGACTTCCGTTGTAACTTAAAACCGCAAAAAGTCCAGCAACTACTATATTGGTTGTGCTCTAACATGACCCGGCTCTAAAAATTATCAAAGGCAACAAACTAATCTTTGCAAGTCCAAGTACAGAATGGTGATGATTTGAATATTTCAACTAAGGTCCCAAACATGAAACAAAATATTTGTCCCGACACATTCGAGTTGTTCCATAAACAGAAATCTGGCAAATCAAAAACCGTCTAACGCTTGACCCATTGGAAGCTCTTCCTTGCTTTCGCCTTACCAGGTTTCTTCCGCTCCACAATTCTCGAGTCTCTTGTCAAGAAACCAGCTGCCAAAAACACAAATTACACGTTACGATACAAGTTCAGATATCAATGAGCTACATAACTACTACAACTGGAACTTTGGTCATGGAATGAAAGAAAAACCTTAGAATGTGACATTTCATTTTAGAGGTAATATTTGAGTTTCATAAAATTATTAACTCTTGCTAGAAGGCATAAAGTTTGTCCCAGAAATGACAATTTGACCCAATATACTTAGAACAGTCGATATGGGCTACGTTTAATCTCTAGCGAGCCACATGGACAAAATGAAACCATAGATAAAAAGCAAACAGGTTAGATGGTTGGTCGAAAGTCGCTAAAGTTCAACTTTTATTGAATAAAACCCACTAGATCAATCTTTTTGGTAACTGACAAATACTCCATCAATCCCCACACATTGCAAGAAAATTGAGCACATGGTTTTATAAAATTGATGTTTAACGATTAACTAAATATCTTGCATTATCTTTAATGATAATAATACAAAAAGATCTTGCGAGTCCAAATGAATATCCTTAATTCTTTGTAACAATGATATTAGACAAGAAATTTTAGATTAAGGTTCTTCTAGAACAGGAAGGGCTAAAAACTATAACATGCATGATCCCTTTTTTGCCTAATATGGGTCAATCCGGGTTTCAATCTATCTCCAAAGGCTTTAACAGTACATTTTCTACAGTTGGTTAAAATGGAAACAGGCCAAACGCGTTTTCAACTGCTAAAACCTCCTAAATAACTTTATTAAAAGAATTGGACTATTATTTTAACATTATGGTAGTAGCTACAATCTTACTTAATACATTGATTATCTACGAAACTGGAAAACGACAAAATAACCATTGACTGGTCGATCCAGCTCAGCCTGGAACTGTTAAAAACGACACATTTTGACCTGTTACACAACCCACCTAACCTGCCAATTTGCCACCTCTACTGAATCCCCCTTCAAATATTATTATATGAAAAGATCAAAAAATAAATGAGATCACCCGGCGTCCCCCACACAAACAAACAAATGAGAAACTATAAGACATAAAGAGCATGACTATCACTAGATTGGGCCAAAATAATCTCATAAAGAGGTGACTATTACTAGATTGGTCCTTCCATCTCATAGAACTGTAATGATCAACTTTCGAAAGCACAAGTGACTCATTTGTTAAGCAACTTTTAAAAAAACTGAAGGAACCGTGTGGACTTTTATCAAATAACTCAGAGTTTCAAGCATATGCAAAAGAATGAAGGGTAAATAAAAGCTATAGTTACCTTCTTTCAAAGGAGGACGGAACTGATCTGGCGCCCAGTTTTGCAGTGCCCTACTCATACCAAAACGAATTGCGCCTATTTGACCTGTTTCATGCACTTATGAAGTTTAGATTGGTGTCCCCAAACAAATGAAAGAAACAAAAAATAATAATACCATGCATAATCAACTGAACTAGAGTGAAGTTGGAGAAAATATTATGGAATTTGAGGAAAAAAAAAAAAAAAAAGGTAACATAAGATACAATATTTGCCAATATGAGAAAGAATGATTGAAAGTACAGAGTTGCATTACCTAACTAAAAATTAACTGGTATAAAAGTAAGCATGAAGTTCAATATTCAAATGTTTAAGGAAAGCAATTTTGAAAGTACAGTTGCATTACCTAAGAAGATTTTGACATGATAGTTTACATCCAGGATTCAGAATCATGTAAAGGTGGCATTTTAACACATACTTGAATTCAGGGCTATCTGATTTAGATTCTAACTTTGACGGTGAATGAGTGAAACTTACAAACTAACCTAAAAATGAAAATGTGTCCAAATTTGCCGAAGGTAGTAGTCTAATGTTTTCAACTTAATTTGTAACCTATCGTAATTTATAATCAAATTTAATCGAAAAGCATTTGAAATAATGAACAGAAAGAAAATAATAAAGATAGTTGGTGAGCCAATCAGACCACTTTTGACCTGCATTAGAAAATTATCCATTTACAGCACATCTAATCATGCATTCAAACAAGAATAAACAATGTAAATTTAATGCTTCAAACCTGATACACCACCCCCTTTCACAGTACAATTAACATCCAGAAGACCCAATGTTTTTGTCTCAGTGAGAGGACGAAGAAGTGCAGCTCGTTGATCAAGCATCGGGAAATAGACATCGAACTGGTTGTCATTTATGAGAAATTTACCCTCACCAGGTTCAATCCAGACACGGGCAATACTACATTTCCTTTTTCCAGTCCCATAAGCCCTACCCTGACTATCAACTTGTCTAACGCGTGCATTGGCAATTTCCTCTTGCTTCTGCCGCTCTATGTCAGCTCTTGTGGACTTACGGGTGTTCTTTTCATAACGCATATCCTCAATTGCGCTTAGTGGGGGCAATCCTGGAACATCGTCCAAGTCCTTGAGGGCCATTAAACTGTCAAGCATGTCATCTGTAATTCCCGAGGCAGCAGTTAAGTCGCCAAATGCATGATCTGGGCCTGTGGTCAAGCATTATGATTAAACATCTTTCATGAGAGAATGCACCATATATAGACAATAGTTAAAGAGCATTATACTGCAATAGCAAAAAATAAAAAAATAAACAAAACAAACCAAAAAAAAAAAAAAAAAAAAAAAAAAAAAAAAAAAAAAAAAAAACAACAACAACAACTAGAGCCAGCTGGAATGAACTTTGACCTCTCACTAAGTAAGACTTTTGAGGTGAGCGGACATGTTTCCGAGAAGGAAATTATTAATATGTATAGCTCGGTTTGAGCTGTTGAACCTAGTAAGCCAACCCAGAACCTGACCAACCATACAGAAACACGTGATGTATTGTTCATTTATTTTTCTTTCAATTCTACAAAAAACGGTCCTTGGTTATTTGTTGATGCACTAACATCACGAGAGTGACAATACCTAATAGTTTTAGGCATTATCCATTTGGATGTTACCTAAAACATACTTGTTTAGTATTTTGCATTCCGAATGTTACTTACGAAAAGCTGGCATAGATAGAACTCTTGACTTTTAGAGTCATTATAAACTAAGATATGTGAGTAAAAAAAAAAGTAAAGTAACTCCCAATACCGTCTTCCACAGGTTATGGGTCCCAATACCGTCCAAGACGGTGTATGGGGGAGGTTGAGACGTAGACAGCCTTACCCCTACCTAAGGTAGAGAGGCTGCTTCCGGTTCTACCAAAGGTAGAAAAGGACCCCCGGCCTTTTGTAAGGAGTGAGGATCGAACCCTTGACCTCTCGGTTGAGAGGCAAGGGGTTTACCAACTGATCCAACCCTACTTGTTAAACTAAGATATGTGAGTAATGGTCAAAAAAGCAAGGAATAGAACCTTAAATGTTCAAGTCACATGCATATGAATCTAGTAGGAGCATACATATATACAATTTACATGTTGCATAGACCTAGTTTGTGAGCTGCCCAGCAACAATTTGGTGGAGCATACAGCCGCACAGTAGAACTAAAAATCAGCTTATGGCACGGGTGGGATCAAACCAATTGTAAATCAACACAAACACAACCAAATCAGAACATAAACGAGACTTCAGAGTAACAGAAATATATTTAGAAAAGGTCATGATGGTGTAACCAAAACTTGAAACCCTTTCATATAAGATCTTTATGGCATATGGATACATACATGCATACATACATATGCTGACATGCATATGTTCCTAGATTGATTCAGGAAATTTCCCCTAAAAAACATGCACAAGGTCAACTTCACCCGTGTGCATGACCCTGCTGCTGCCTGCCGTCCAGCGGGTATGACAATTTAGAGGGTGACAGTCATGCCCTGTTATGCTTTACATTACAAGTCTCTCTTTAATAGAATGCATACATCTTAAGGATCCTTAGACTATGCCCACCATTTCATTTGACATTAAACCAAATAATCAACAAACAGCACTAAACACCATTAACATCACGTGGTCCTCTATATTAGTAGTAATTAATGATATACAATCAATATTTAAACATTTCAATCAACATCAATCGTGTAAAATAGACAGGTAATCAACAACCATGTTGCCCTTACAAGCATCAATGACGTGTAAACCACATCAGATAAAATCGTCTCTTAGCAAATAGGTTAAACAGCACCATCGTTCTTTCAAGTTCACCCGTGCACACTTGTTATTCATTTTTGACCTTACTTAAAGCTATCAGATTTGTCAAGACTTGTTTGGAGTTCAAAAAACTATGATCCAAATGATTGCAAATGGCAATGATGTTGTTTGAAATAGCATCGTTCCCCAAATCCGAAAGCAATGGACTAGCCAATTCCATGAGGTTTCAACTAAAAATGTTGAAATTTCTTATACCATACCATTACAGGGACGGATGGGCCCAGAGGCCAGAGGACACCCAGTCACCCATGGATATTTGCAGCGTAGCGTTAATTTTTGTAAAAGACTTCTATATTTTCCCGAAATGCACCTGGTCCAAAGAAATTGTGTTTTCATTTGTTGTTTAGTGTATTTTTTTCCCCTTAAATGCACCTGGTTCCGTCCCTAGTGTTACCAATGTGGGTTGGATAATCATTTGTTTTGTTAAATAAGGTCCACAGCCAATCATTCTACATGGCACAAATCACTCCTAGTACTAGTATATGACATTAATCTTAGGCTAACAACTTTAAATACGCAAATTCTCATCCTATACCAATGTGGAACAGATAATGTTTTGTTTTGTTAAACAAGGTCTGGCCAGAGACAAATTAAAGCTAAACTAAGTTATGGAAAATGGCTCCTAGTACAAGTCTATGACATTAATCTTAGGTTAACAAAAATTTGAGCATAGTAGTAAGGTACACGGATAATGTTTTGTTTTGTTAAACATGGTCGGTCCGCAGCTAATCATTCTACATACCAACATTGCACAAATCAACCTAATACTAATTTAAAAAGGCGGGGTATACCTTTAAGAACATCAGTTAAAGATTTAGCTTCTTCATCCAACAATCTATTTTCTTCTTCTTGTTTCTTTATATTATCCTCCAACGCGAAAACCCCATCATTATCATTATCATTATCTTCATTCGGATTCTTAGATACTTTGGAAGATTGTTGTTCTTGGATGATAGTATTAAACGAAAATAGAGATTCGATACTTTCTTCTCCTCCTAATGATGATGATGAAGAAATGTTCCACGAAGATTTGTTATTATCAGTGGAGAAATAACGATGACCACCCTTGTTGATTGTGCTACAGAATCTACTTTTAGGGTTTTGGTTTTGAGATTGAGATGAAAATAGGGTTTTGATGAAACAACAACATTTTGCTGCTGGGAGATCCTTGTTTGTCTGCAAATCAAATGAGGGTTTTACCCCTTCTGGGATTTGCTTATGTGGTCGGGTCGGGTCGGGTCGGGTCAGGTCGGGTTGGGTCAGGTGGGTTTAGTTGTTTTTGGATCTAAACAGATATGAGCGGCAGTGGTGTATAACACAATTCAGTGAAGTTGTTTATTTTTTTCTTTAAAAAAAATGTTTGATGATATATTTTTAATGGGATAATGACCTGTGGATATATTTTTTTATTTTTTTATTTGTGAACTAAAAAGGGAAAATGGGAGGGAAATAAAGAGGGAAAATGGGAGGGAAAAAGGGGAGAGGGAAATAAAGGAGGGAAATTTGACTTTTTATTGTTTTTTCATCAAGTGCCAAGATGACATGGAAGCCCACGTGGAGATTTTATTATTCAACCGGCTAATTTCAAAGTTTAGCCTGTTACATGCATCACTTAGACGGTTTTGGTAAGTTCGTTACATAGCATAGACCCCCGATTAGATCAATACATAACATAGTCATTTTGTCATAGTTCACTACATCCACAGGTCATTATCCCAACATTTTTTAATTATGAAAAATGATAAATAAAAGGGTATAATGGTCATTTTATATTTAGATTTTAATTATTATGCATTTTTGTGTTGTAAATATATATAAAATAACTATTTGGATATATATGACTTTTTTTTTTCCTTAAGAAGAATATATATGCAATTTTAAGTTTATGTTGGATATATATTCAATTTTTAGTGTTTGGAGGGATGAGATGAGATCAATATAGATCTCATATTTGCCATAGAACCAATGGACCAATCATAGCCACTCATTTTTATTTTTCATCTTTTTTTTAAAACAACATATCTTGCAAACGGTAAATCTTCAAGCTATAAAAAAAATACCATCGCGACGAGAATTAAATGATCTTTCTATAGATATGCATTGTTATATACTTTCGACGACTTTTTTTTTTCGACGAACTTTTTTTTTTTTTTAATTTCCGCCCAGAAAGAATCATATATGATTCGTAAAAATCATATATGATTCCGTACGAATCATATATGATTTGATTTTTACGAATCATATATGATTCGTAAGAATCATATATGATTCGTAAAAATCATATATGATTCGTACGGAATCATATATGATTTGTTAAAATCGAATCATATATGATTCTTACGAATCATATATGATTTTTCTGGACGGAAATTTTAGAAAAAAAAAAAAGTTCATCGAAAAAAAAGTTCGTCGAAAATATATAACAATGCATGTCTATAGAAAGATAATTTAATTCTCGTCGCGATGGTATTTTTTTTGTAGCTTGACGATTTACGGTTTGCGAGATATTTAAGTTTTAAAAAAAGGGTGGAAATTAATTTTTTTATTTTGATAAGAATAATGAGTGGCTAAGATTGCTTGATGGGTTCTATGGTAAAAGTTGGATCTATAAAGAACTTTTGCCTTGGAGGGATATATATGCAATTGCCCCTTTAGTTAATTTTCTGGCGTTAATAACATTTTGTAGATCAAATTATGTATAAAATGGCTAGCGCTTCAATACACTTTGCTCACCGCTCACAACTTTTTAAAGAAGCATTGGAAAAATGAGCTTTCCTAAAAAATAGCAAAGCTCACAGCTCTTTTGCCAAACGAACACTAAAAATCAAAAAGCTCATTGCTAACCGCTCATCACCTCAAAAAGCTCCAAAAAGCTCTGCGCCAATCATAACCCAAATTTGAACAAAATATAAACATCTGGTAATCTTACAGTCTTTCTATTTGTCTTTGTTATGACTGTCACCTATTAACCCGTCGTCATGCTCCATTACCGGTAGGTCCCATGCACGCTCATACTACCACCTATCATCTCCTCAGGTTCAACAAATCCGCATAACTCATTTTGCCAACATCATTTGGAGCTCTTCCATAAGGTTTATAAACTATCTTTTGGTTTTTCATTGGTTCGCTTATTATATTGTTCGATTTCTTTTACAAGATGATGATATATAACCAGATTCTTGAATCTTTATTAATGGCGCACTTCCTTGGGCCGCTTACTTTCAATTCCTTGTTTGCATTTTGCCTAGTTTTAGTTGGTATTATTGTTTCTTGTTTATGATATTTTGGTGTCCAAGTGAGATGAATTTAGGGTTTAGTGTTCGATCTCAAGTAGATCATTTAGGTTATGTTTGTTTTTTTTATTCAGATCTGAATATGTCTGAAGTCTGATTCGGTTAGACATTTTCAGATTCAGACTGTTTGTTTTTTTCAGATCTGAAGTCTGAATACATCTGAATAGGGTCTGATTCATTCAGACATTGAATACTATCTGATTACGTATGAAAAACCTAAACTTTACAACTACTTCTTTTCAATCCTTATCTCCTCATCTTGGTCTTGATTTTTTATTAATAATCACGAATGAAGTGTCTTTTGGTTGTTTTATAGCGAAAGGATTGTTTTTTGTTTATTCAGACATTCAGATTCAGACATAAAAACAGACAGTCTAAAATAATTCAGATTCAGACTTTTGGACCACTCATTCAGATTCAGAAGTGGTATTCAGATTCAGACATAAAACATCTTAAAAAAACAAACAACACCTTAATGTACAACTCAAGAACGCATAGGGAATTAATTTTATATATATATATATATATATATATATATATATATATATATATATATATATATATATATATAGGGTGACTTTCTTGCGAGAACCATCTTATCTGCGAGAACTGACAGAACCAGCAAAAACATACATGCACGCCTTTTAAAATAAAATAAAAATACATGCAAATCATCAATAATCGTAAGTATCCACCTATGTTCTTCAATATCATCATGAACTCATCATCTTTTTTCACAAAAACCTTACACACGGCCGCAATATTGTCATTGCACGCCTTATAAGAACATACATGCACACCTTCAAAGAAAAATTTTGTATTTCCAATTTCTTATCAAATTCTTTAGAACAACCATTTAAAAAAAAACATATATGTTGTTTTTAGAACATATGTGCAAAAATACAATTATTGAAGGCGTGCATTTATGTTTTTGGTGGTTCTGTCAGTTCTCGCAGATAAGATGGTTCTCGCAAGAAAGTCTCACTATATATATATATATATATATATATGGAGTATGAATGATAACGAGAGTAAATTGGGGTTTGAACCTTTTGACCCGACTAATACACGGGTTTAATTTTGAACCACGGACTCAAATTAGTTAAAGACCTCCCTTTTCAAAGGGAAATTGAAGTTGAAACCTCCCAATTTTAGTGCGATATATAGTCACATGACGTTTTTAACAACATACATGCAACATTTAAAATAGGTGGATTAACACCAACTCTTTGGGACCCATTTTTTTAATTTTCATTTCCATTTTTTCAAACAAATTAATTTTTCATTCGTTAAATTAAAATACAAATTACAATATGGAAATAAAAAAAATACAGAATATATTCATCAAGTGGCGTAAATTCTTTTTGGGATTTGGGATCGTTATCTGGCGGGAGCTTTGATGTTTCACATTTCTACATGTTTGATGCTCTTGTTCTTCCATTTGATCAAGCATTTGGTGACAGAGTTGGCGGTCCACCACCACTGTTTGATTTTTCTGTTGGTTTGAAGTCGTTGCGGGCCCCACCACGAAGAGAAGGGTGTAGTTGCTTGGATTTGGTGCCGTGCTAGCTGGGATTAGCGTGGGTCTCCTGTGACCATACCAAATGCTCTAAGACCACTTCCAATAATAACTCAGCTTTAAATTTTAAGGAACTACCACGTCAGCTTTAACACACTCACCCTTAACTCAGCTTTAACACACCCAACAATAACTGAGTTTTAACACACCTTAACTCACCTTTATATCAAATATTTTCAACCCATAACTTATAAATTACTTCATTTTTAAAAAACGTAACATTCATTAAAAACATAACATTACATACTTAATAAAATAAAATTACAACGAAATTAAAAAAATAATAATAATAATAATAAATAAAATAAAAAACATAACATTACATGTGATGGATTATCCACATCAGACGATCTGAAAAAAGTTAACTTGAATGACATTTTTATGAAGCTACCACAAACCGATCTGCATAATCTATGCAGCCTTCTTGGCCACGAGGGGTAATATTTAGTTCGCAGTTATATCATTTACGTGTTGCATAACTTAAAGCTTAATACTTTGAATATTCTTTTCATTAGGCTATCCGACAAAGTTTATCTGCTTACCGGGGAAGTTCTAAAGAAGTTGGCCTCAGTTGCTTCATCACATAGAAAATTCTTTATTGTAGAGCTTTCAGATTTAGCTCATAGTTTAAGTGGGTCCGCCATTAGTGAACTCATCACACTTAGAAACACACAAATGCTAGGTTTGAGCTCGGGTTCCATGGCTGGGGCTGCTGTTCTTAGAATCCTGCTAACACTTAGCTCACTCACTGTACCCGATATAGATGACAAGATTGCAAAAAACGATGACAATCAAGAGCATGTCACTATGTGGAAATTAAATCTTTCACATGAGCCATTATGGCAAGAACTGAGCGAGTGTATAAGTGTGACCGAGTCACAGCTGGCACAAGGCTCGTTGTCTTCTGTTATGTCAAATGCGAATACGAGTGAGCATGTGCAGGGTACCGGTGCTTCTTCTCCTCCTCTACCCCCTGGAACCCAGAGACTTTTGCCCTTCATTGAGGCCTTTTTGGTCCTATGTGAAAAGCTTCAGGCAAGTAGTTCTCTTTTACAGCAAGATGATGCTTATGCAACAGCAAGTGAAGTAAAGGAATTATCTGGAAGTTCATCACCAAGTGCGGCCGGAGTTGACGGTGCTGTGACGTTTTCCAGGTTTGCTGAGAAGCATCGCCGGCTTTTGAACGCTTTCGTGAGACAAAATCCAGGCTTGTTGGAGAAGTCACTTTCCATGATGCTTAAAGCACCGAGGTTAATTGATTTCGACAACAAAAGGTCCTATTTCCGTTCTAGAATTAGGCAGCAACATGATCAACATTTAACTGGTCCATTGAGGATTAGTGTTCGAAGAGCATATGTTCTTGAAGATTCCCATAATCAATTGCGGATGCGACCCACTCAAGACTTGAAAGGATGTTTAAATGTACATTTTCAAGGAGAAGAGGGTATTGATCCCGGTGGTTTGACTAGAGAATGATCAGTTGCTGTCTAGAGTAATATTCGATAAAGGAGCTTTACTTTTTACAACTGGAGGAAACAACGCAACCTTCCAGCCAAACCCTAATTCTGTATATCAGACAGAACATCTCTCATACTTCAAATTCGTGAGCCGCGTGGTACATTTCTATGAATCTTTTCTTTTAATATATATAATTTATATCGGTTCAATAGTTGTGTCAATGAGGCTTTATGATGTTGTTATAGGTTTGCTAAAGCTCTGTTTGATGGGCAACTCTTTGATGTTTACTTTACCCGATCCTTCTACAAGCATATTCTTGGTGTGAAGGTAACATATCATGATATCGAGGCTGTTGATCCTGATTATTACAAGAACTTGAAGTGGTTGCTGGAGGTAAGTATGTTCAATTTGTGATTTATACATTTATTATTTTATTATGGTTTTCTAATACTACTGTTTTCCTTTGTATCAGAATGATGTTAGTGACATACTTGACTTGACGTTTAGCATGGATGCAGATATAGAAAAGCAAATCCTCTATGAGAAATCTGAGGTGTATTCGGAGACAAAATTGTCATTAAATAAAATTATTAGATATTGTTTGCGCTAATTGATGGTTTATTTTTTTAATAGTAAAAAGGTTACTGATCATGAGCTCAAACTGGGTGGACGGAATATAAGGGTAACAGAAGAAACAAAGAGTATGTGGATCTTGTTGCAGAACATATACTTACAAACGCGATACGTCCTCAAATTTAATTCTTTTTTGGAGGGTTTTAATGAGTTGATACCTCGTGACCTCATTTCTATCTTTAACGATAAAGAGCTTGAGTTGCTGATCAGTGGACTTCCAGAAATTGATTGTGAGTCAAGCTTAATATGCAATTTGAATTATATACTGTTGTATTTCAAGATCATTATTGAAATTTTGTAACCTTTTGTTATTGCAGTGGATGATCTGAAGGCCAACACGGAATACACAGGATACACTGTAGGCACAATGTAGTTATATGGTTTTGGGAGGTTGTCAAAGCATTTGACAAGGAAGATAGGGCTAGATTGCTTCAATTTGTGACGGGTACATCAAAGGTATAGTAAATATCGATATAATTATTTTGCCATTCTTTCTCATTTGTCTAGTTTTAACCTGTGTACTTCTCTTTAGTACATTTGAGTCATTAAAAGATGGTTTTGTGTCCCAGTTGGGTAATTTTGTGACCAATAATCTTGTTAATTATGTAAAAAGGTATCATCATATATGAATTTAGCATTTTTATTTACAAGTGTAACATTTCTGTATATAAATTTATCATTTATAAAATAAATCAATTTTGAAACTCAGTTATTTACTGAACGACCCAAACAGGTAACAAAAACATCTTAAAATGACTCACCCGTATAAAAAAAAAATTGAATGACTAAAACGGGTCATATGAAGAAGTAGGTTAGTATTTTATTCAGAAAACCCTTGTCGTGATTAGTATATTATTAAGAAGATATTTTAATATTTGCGTCTAATGCATGTTTGACTTGTATATGTTTTTCTTAGGTTCCCTTGGAAGGTTTTAAAGCATTGCAAGGTATATCGGGGCTACAAAGATTCCAAATTCACAAAGCTTATGGAGTGCCTGAGAGGCTGCCATCAGCTCATACATGGTTAGTGCTCTTTAGTTTTTTTTGTCATCTGGATCTTACATTCTTAACTCACAGTTTGTTTACCATTTTATTCTCAGCTTCAATCAATTAGATCTTCCTGAATACACATCAAAGGAACAGCTGCAAGAATGGTTGCTACTTGCGATCCATGAAGCTAGTGAAGGTTTTGGGTTTGGGTAGACGTATTCTACCCAATGTTGTTGTGTGAGCAACGCCAGCAATTGTTTCAGCCATTGCTATGCTATGTAGATGTTAGTCTCTCCTCCTATTTTTCAATTTGTGGGTCCATCTTTGACTCGGTTTTATTATATTTGGTTAACACAATGAACAATTTGGTGATACCTTTTCAGATACAGATGAACATTGATTATGCATTGAGGGATGCCATTTGAAGAACAAGAGTCCCTGTGAAGAAAGGAGTCATGCATATGCATGTACAAGAAAGATGAAGAGCAAGTGGTTTTTGTCTGGCCCTATTTTGAACATGGGAATGCGGTCTTACGGGTTGCTTTCGCCTCCTGCAGACTAGAATAAATTGATGAAACCTGAAAGCACAAAATATCCATAGGCTTCATGTAAATCCTAGCTAGCTCTTTTTGGTTGGTTGGTTGGTTGGTTTGTAGCTTTTGGCAAATTCAGTTTTCTGATTCATATTACAAAGTATTTGAAGCTTTGTGAAACCATATTTATTTCGTTTATGTATTCTATAAGCTCCGATAATTCTTTGCGAATAGAAATAAATAAAGGCAATGCAAAGTAAATTTCAGTCATCTCATGTCAAAATATGCTAAAACTGAGAAAGTAGTAAAAATCTGAAAACGGACAATAAATTGGTGACGTTCATAACCAGGAGCTCAAACAATTATCTCTGTTATTTTTGGATGGCCAAGTTCCCAAACATGAAGTCAATATTTATATGCCAAAAAATTTCTATTATGACTAGAAATCTAACCTTATCACTACAAACACTACTATATATTAAAAATCCTTTAAAAACGTATAGAAATTGTCGTGAAAATCGGTTTTTCGTGACGAACAAAAAATCTTTAAAAAATGACAACTTATATCCCAAAAACACACTTAATTGGGCATTATCTTACCTCCCCAACCTATTGCCACTTTATTACTCAAAAACCAATATCAAATAATTCCGCCTGGACATCTTTCCCAAAAACCAGTGTAGCTTCCAATATCAAAATAACCACAGGAACACCACCACTACCAAATGACACCACCAACGAAACCCCACCACCACCACCACCACAGAGGCGACCAAAAAGAACTAATTACTTGATAAACCCAAACTTTATCAAACCCAAAAAGAACTAATTACAACTGATACAATCTTGATCTCTCAAACCCAAGAACTAATTACTTGATAGAACAATGTTTCAATCTTGAGGCGCCGATAGACTTTTGGTTGTGGCCTACCAACAACTTGTAGTGAGAATAGGAGGTAAAGTTAATTTCATAGCAAATAGATGGTTTTAGTTTGAGTGTACTCTGAAATTCGAAAATCTTTGCATCCAGAGTTATGTACGTTTCTAGGATTGACCACCAAAGATGTTGCGAACTCACGATTTTATGTTTAGAAGGCTCGACATGTTATTTGTAGATCGTTGTGATCAATGAGTACAGTTTAATTCGAAAATGGTAGTTAATTTAGGGTTCTTTTCATTTTTATTTTGGGTTTTGATTTAGGGTTTTAGTTTGAGTGTTGATTTTCAATTAGTATTTCTAGTTTAAAGGGTGGTGGTGGCAGTTGAATGGAGGTGCAGGGTGGTGGTGGTGGCTGCTATGGTGGTAAAGGGGAGAAGGTGAAGGGGGTGTTTGGGAATGAGTTTTAAAAATGTGTGGCGGATTTTATATTTTGACATGGCATATTCATTTTGGCACATGTGGAAAGTAAAAAACAAAGAAAAAAACACTACCTGACACAAACTTGCTGAGGCGCACGAAACCTGCTGGGTAAGTCAAATTGTGCATTTTTAAGTGTGTTTTTGGGAGATAAGTTGTCATTTTTTAAAGATTTTTTGTTCGTCACGCAAAACCGATTTTCATAACAAGTTTCATACGTTTTTAAAAGGATTTGCCTATATTAAACTAGTGACACTCAACAATAGAGAATAATAAAGATGAAAGAGATGGTGTGATGGATCGTATGATATAAATTTCAACCGAATGTTTATTAGATTCAAGTTAAAGAAATAAAACAAGCTATTAGTGCGCACACACACCTACACACTCTCAATTTTACACTACTTTGAGGCACCCACAAAATGGGGTGAGAGTGTGGTATATATAGATGAGTGGGATGCCCTAATGGGTCTTGACTTGGGCTTCGTGGGCTTTGTGTTGGACTTAGGCTTATGGACATTGCATGGACTTTTTTAAATAAAGTCCAACACAAATCCTTCTTATACATAACCACCTACACGACACACATATTACAAATGACCATCACTTTACAAATAAATTAAATGCTAACAATCTCCCCCTAAAGGATGGTCATTTCAATGATGCTCTGGTGATAGGTCTTTTGTCTTCAATGTCTTGAACTTTGTGTGTCGATGTAGAATAGTCTTCATTCTTCATTCCTTCATTCCTTCATGCAATGTGATCTTCAAAGTATCGTCTTTTTTGGTTGTTCTTGCCTTGATCAAAATCTTCGTGTGATGATGCTACGTGTCCTCCAACATACTTATACATCTTGGACAGTATACTTATGCTAACAATCTCCCCTTATACTTTCATCATTTGATATATGAACTTGTTCTTGACATCTTGATTAGCTTTTTGACTTAGTAGTTACACTTTGTCTTAACTTGATCCTTTTGTCTTGAACTTTTACACTTGAGCTTTGTTGGGGATGGTCTTCATAAGTATGAGTATGCTGAGGTGAAGATGTTTGATGAATCTGATGATGGTTAATGGATGTTTATAGGTAGCTGCATAAAACCGTTAGTAATAATCATCCAACACTTACAGGTTAGGACTTTGAGATTGTCAACAACATAGTGTGAAGACTTTCTCTAATCCTTCCCTAGTCCGTTCTGAACCGGATACCCCCGAGAGGGCTTACACGGACACACAGAAGTGCACCCACGATTCAGTGAGTCTTTGGAGATCACCCCATGACTGTAGACCGTTTGAAGCACGTAACCATCATGATATAAATGGAAAGATCCTTGGATCTCATTAAGACTCTTATACACCTTGTGTCCTTTTTGGTGAACACAAGGGTATTCTTATAGAAGTGTTCCTAAGAGATTTTTGATGAATCTCATGGCTCTAGACTCTATTGTGCGTTTTGGTTTTTAGTAGTCGGAGGCATGGAGCAGAGTGCCACCTTTTCAATATCAACACATCTCGGAGTGAGAGGCCGATAGATTATGTAGTGTTCTCCATGAAAAATGAAACAAATATCTTTTAAGAGATATCTGAGTGGCTAGGAGGGGTGGTGCAACACGTCACTGGGTCCATGACGTCTTGTCTTCAATATCAGTATCACTTTGTGATAACTGATAGCAGATGTACTGACCCGGTTTCTGCCCTAAGTTTTCATGGAGGGCTATTTCTTTTCACCCTTTCATTAAACTTTTTCTTTTTAATTCTTCAACCCCTTCTTTCTCGTTATTTTACTCCTTTTTTCAATCTTACCTAAGGAATTCTAATTCTAAACTATTGGATTTGTCCTTTGGTAGATCCCTCCGGCTCTGGTGGATCATAGGACATAACCTGGCGGATCATAGGACATAACCTAACAATAATCACCTTATTAGTCCATGATTATCCTAGATTATTGATCACATACCACAAAACCTTTTGAAAATCTCTCAAAATGTTTATGAATAAACACATTTTAGTTAACACTTCGAGAGTTTTACAATTTTGAAATACTCCTCCTTCACATGTGCTCATGCATTTTTTAAATAAAATTGCACATGTTGGGTAGAGTTCGCACATTTTGAATTGATCGATTTTCAATGAACATGACCTTCGCGAGACACGCTTACATCACTAGTTAGACTAGCTTAAAATTATTACCCATCCCGGTCATATTCAATGATCATCTCTCAAATTGGTACATTCTACTCAGACAATTCTTTTGCGAGACACGTTTACATCACTGGATGAACCAGCTTGAAATTATTACCCGTCCCGGACAAGTCTTTTCGATAACGGACATTTAGTTTCGTCAATTCGAGGGTTAAAACTGAGTCTATCTGGTGAGCTCCTCTGAGATTCAATTCTACGAACGTTGATCACATTTAATCACATATTCTCCCCCTCAAAAATAGCACATAGTGATATTTTTGATATCAAGTGATTAAATGAGTATCCTTGGGAAGAGATGGATGGATTTGCATGAAGTTGGAATATGTTGTCTTTGATTACGAGTTTTGATCAGCAATAATCAGAAGTCTTCCTTTAAGTGCGGGTTTTGTACTGATATATACGAAAGCCATCATTGGAGTGCGGGTCCGAAACTGAATTGTTCCGAAGCCATAGAGAAGAAATTGAGAGAAGATATGTTCTCGCTCAAGCATATGTACACATCCATATCATTGTTGAATGACATTTCTAGACACGTACAGAATATTGATTATACGAGAGACATATCGGAAAAAGAATGTACATCATTTTTTTTAATTTAACTATCTAACTATATCTATATATTTACAGCGAAATAGTTTCAAGAAGTTTCGAGAAGACTTTCTAACTCTTAGGGAGTTAGGCTCCGCATGCCAATTCGTCGAACCAAATTGTCGAATCTATTTTTTGGAATAGCTTTAGTAAACAGGTCGGTGAGTTGGTATTCAGTCTTCACGAAGAATAGTTCCACAGTTCCCTCTTCTACGTTTCCTTTATGAAGTGATAGCGGACTCTAATATGCTTGGTCTTTGAGTGTTGAACTGGATTGCACGAGATGGCTATGGCACTTTGTTGATATAAATAATGCCTAAACACGTTATTAATATTTTTCGATATCTCTACGTTTTGATAATCACAAAATGTAAAATCATTAATCGGAAAATTATGACGTAAACAAGTATTTAGTTGTAAATATTTATTTCTACAACTCAAATCACTTAAGGTATGAATGAACTAATGTTTAATGCATTGTATGATCAAAGGAACATTTTCTTAAACACTAGATTTTTTATAAAATGTCAAAAACATTTTATATCTTTTAGAAAAACATTTTTGGTAATAAATAAAAAGGTTTAATTCATTATAAATATATGAATTCAAATTTTCATCCAAAATCAGTAAAAATGTTCCAGAAAAATCTTCCCCACAAAAAGACAAAACTGGGCAACGGCTAGGGAGAGGCGGCCCCCTTAAAATTAAGGGGGCCGGCCACGCTCCAGTAGGCTCCAGCTGTCCAGATTTTTCTCCTATAAATACCAGACTTCCCCTGTATTTTTACTCACCTTTTGCACACCCAAACATTCTGTTTTAAATCTTGTAAATCCTTTCAAAAACCCTTTGATCATATTCTCTTAAGCATTGGTTTCTAAGTGATCCAAGCTTCCACCATCAAAGTGCAAAAGAAGAATACTCCTTCAACTAGAGAAGAAGTATTATAGTTTAACTCATATCATCATTGTAGTTGTGTAAAGTGTTGTATAGTTGTGATAAGTAGATCTAAGTGTAAGTAACTAGTTGTGTTGTAAAGAAGTAGTGTAGAAGTAGTTGTGAAGTAGTCGTGAAGAAGAAGTCGTGAAGAAGTCGTGAAGCCGTCGTGAAGAAGTCGTGATTAAGTTGTGTACAAGTCGTGAGATTGGTTCTAGCTACGATTAGAACTCGACATCTAGCTTTGTGTCGTTAAGCCGGTGTAAGCTAAAGTTGTGTAAGGTTTTCTCCGCCATAAGGGAGTTTGTTGACATAGTGAAGAAAACTCTCGAGTAGGTGACTCGAGGAGTGGAGTAGGGCAAGGAAGGTGTCCTTGTAGCCGAACCACTATAAATCTCCGTGTTGTGGTTTGATCTTTCCATCTCTTTCTTTCATTTCATTATATTTACTTTACTTGCATTGCTTATCTATATTTGTTTATATTTGTTCATATTGATCAAGAGTTGAATTCACATAAGATAGAATCGAAGTTTTAAAAAGTAAACAAAAGTTTTCATAAAACAAAGACGTAAAACTATTCAACCCCCCTTCTAGTTTTCCACAATTGGTATCAAGAGCCACGTCAAACAAGATTTTTAAAATAAACTGTATTTTAAAACTTGAAATGATCTATGGAATCTGAAAAATATTTAGAAGGGCAATCTATGCAAAGACCACCACTATTTGAAAGTGATGGATTTTTATATTGGAAAAATCGATTCGAAACTTATGTGAAGTCAAAAGATCTAGATCTTTGGCATGTTATTACTAATGGTGATTTTTTACCTATTCAACATAATCTTGAAACTAAAAAGGATGAAGTTGTACCTTTTGAAAAACAAAGTGATGATTTAAAAAGAAAACTTTCTAAAAATAATGAGGCTAAAATGGCTATTTATAATGCGTTACCACGTAAAGAATACGAAAGAGTCTTTATGTGCGAAACCGCAAAAGAAATTTGGAACTCTTTACTAATAACTCACCAAGGTAATAGTCAAGTCAAAGATAATAAAATAGATCTTCTTGTTCAACAATATGAACAATTCACGATTCCGGAAGAGGAATCAATTGATAATGCGTTTGCTAGGTTTAACACAATCATCACAAGTTTAAAGACACTTGATGAGAGTTTTTATAGTAAAAATTTTGTCAGGAAATTTCTTAGGGCTCTTCATCCAAAATGGCGAGCTAAAGTTACGGCGATTGAAGAATCGAAGAACTTGTCAACTCTTCAACTTGACGAGTTGATTGGCAACTTGAAAGTCTATGAAGCAATAATCAAGAAAGACTCTGAGATGGTCAAAGGAAAGAAAGAGCAAAGCAAGTCAATCGCATTGAAAGCTAGGAAAGCATCAAGTGACGAGGATAGCTCAACCTCCGAAAGTGATGATGAAGAATATGCCATGGCCGTAAGAGACTTCAAGAAGTTTTTCAAAAGACGAGGAAGATTCGTTAGACAACCACATGACGAAAGGAAAACACTCGAAAGAAAAAAAGACGACAAAGGTAGCAAGAGCGAGAGGAAGTGCTTCAAATGCGGTGATCCAAATCATCTTATCGGAAGATGTCCTATGATGTCAAAAGAGCAAAACCAAAAGGCGTTCGTTGGAGGAGCATGGAGTGATAGTGACGAAGACGAGAAAGAAACTACAAAGGAGGAGAAATGTCTTATGGCTAAGACATCAAGTGAGGTACATTCCGAAACCGAATACTTTAGTGATGAATATTTATCATTAGATGAAAAAGACTTAGATAGTGAATATAATAAACTATGCAAACTAGGTCAAAAAGTAATGAGTAAAAATAAATCACTAAAACAAGTAAATAACCAATTAGAAAAGGAAATACTAGAATTAAAAATTAAACTACATAACTTAGAAAAAGGGAAAGAAATTTTTGAATGTAAAACATGTCAAGAAACTAAAAATGAAAACGAAATACTTAGGAAGGAAATTTGTAAACTCAACAAATTCCAAAATAGTAGTAATTCACTTAGGGAAATAATAAGTATTCAAAGAGTATCAAGTGATAAAACCGGATTAGGATTTAATTCAACTGAGGATTCAAATAGTAAAACTAAAAATGTAAAATTTGAATGTGAAACTAGTGAGCAAAAACCTTTAGAGTCAAAACCTAAGTATATACTTATGAAAGATAGAAAAATACCCATAGCTAGTGATGAGGAAGTAAAAACCTTTTATAAACCATCTTTAAAAAATGAAGTAGAATACTCTAAACCAAAGTTAAGGTCAAAAACACCACCTCCTCCTAGAAGACCACCTAGTCCTCACCCTCGGCCTAAAACTCCTCAACCTAAAAGAAACCAAAATAGACCAAACCGTCATAATAATAGTTACCCAATGTGGAATTACCCAAATCCACCAAGCTTCAATCCTTGGGGAATACTTCCACCATACATGCATCCTAGTCAACTACAACCCATTTTTGGTTCAAACAACTTTGGATCAATGAGACACTGGGGACCAAGTGGCTAAATTGCTATCTCATTGGATTATTGGCACCTCTTCCTTGATTGACTTCTACAAGTCAAACATAAACGCTTTGAAGCGCTTGAAGATCACATGTTGAAGACTAAAAGGTACGCCCCTCTTTCATGCTCATCATTATATGCGTAGATTAATGTTCTAACCAATTGCATGCCCCCGTAAGTTTTTAATGCCTAGTTTAGTTAGTACTTATATGTTAGTTAATAGATAATTCCTTATACATATACATAATATAAATACATATATATATATATCCATATTACTATATATATATATATATATACTATATACATATATAAATATATCCGCACATAACCTTGATACGTCATTTGTTGACTATCTAGAACTAAAAGAAATTGTTCATCCTCGAACCTTTTCTTCCCCCTTTGCCTCTTTTGAACTTTAACGTTCAACACGAAAATCTTCCGTGTCCACTATCACATAACTCATGGTGATGAAGAGAAGTGAGTTAAGTGGATTAACGTTGAAGTAGCACTTCGACCGTCGCGTCAAGAAATCTATGGATGAAACAAACTCCCGTCGCCGTCAGCACCTATCTCCGTTATTACCTCATCATTTCCCTACACCATTCAACACTCCACTTTCACACAAAACAAATATATATATATATATATATATATATATATATATATATATATATATATATATATATATATATATATATATATATATATATATATATATATATATATATATATATATATATATATATAATATGCACATTCACTCTCATTTCTCAAAACCTTTTTCGACTTGACGTCTTGATTATTTTATCCAAAATTCTCAAGAAATATTTTCTTAACGAAAGGTTAACAAAATGTCAAGTATTCCTTCCTCGTGCCAATAAAACGCAATATATTTTTGATATATAATTAATCTATCTATATACATAAAAATATTTTGAAATCAGAAACAAAATTCGACAAAAATTCCTTTTGGCAGGCGGCCCCCTTAATGTTTAAGGGGACCGGCTAGTAAACGGGGGCGGCCCCTTAATAATTAAGGGGACCGGCCTACTGTTGCCACCAAAAACGTTTTTCTTCCAAAAAATTTTGCCAAACACCCCACTTTTCAAACACACCCTTCACTCCATCTGCTGTGAACGAACCTCAACTCCAAGACCACTCACCAAATCACCATTTCCGACTAATTTCGCAAGGGGCAAACACTTGTATCTTGATTAGCAACACATTTTGTAAGTTTTCCAATACATATTTCATTTAATTTCATGCAATTTTGAGTCTAATCACTATTAGGTCTTTTATTTATTTTTCTTTCTTTTTCGAATTTTGTTAAAATTAAGTCTAGAAATCTTGTAACCAAATGCTCCCCATAGGATTAGAATGCTTAATCAACCTAGAAACTAAGTAATTACAAAACCCTCATGTCAAAGTTTTTCAAAACTAACCACATTATTGAATTATGCCATAAACACTTGTTAAAACTAATCACATTGTTTTATTACAACTTCCTAATCCTAAAAATATACTTTTCAAATCATAAAAAGGTTTTTGTTAAATATAAGAGGATGTTTGGATTAGGAGTTAAGGTCATCAAAATTTAATCAAAATAAAGTTCACAACTATTGCCAAGTTTATAAACACGCAACTAGTTGTTTTGAGTCATCAAGATACATAATTCATATGTATATTGAAATATTAGTAGTTATTTTTATAGTTAAGGGAGCGTTTGGCGTAACATTTTGAAACAAATTTTTAAGTCAAAATCTACATTTTCATCTTTTTAACGAGTCACTTAACATAAATACTCGTAAGAAATAGCTAGATATACAATCCAATGTTTATCTAGCCACATTTCAAAGTAGATTATGACGTATAAAGGAGCGTTTGGATGGTTTTAATTCCTTATCATAATATCCCTATAACTACTCCCTAACATCATAAAATACATTTTAGCGAGTTAAAAATTAAAACCAAGGAACATTGTAAACTACTTCTTAGGATTTAAGTTTTAGAGTCGAAGTATGTTTACGTTCCACATAAGTAGCATATATAATATATGCAAGTCATTTTCTTATTTTTCTTTGTTTGTTGCTTTCTTGTATAGGTGAAAATGCCCAAAACTACAGTCGGTGATGTCTCAAAAACAAAAGACTACATTCCAAAAGTCTCTGCCACTCCGGGCATTTCTCCCACTATTGCTTGCTTCTATCGTCCCATTGAAGATAGAAACATTCATGAGGGGAGAATTGTCTATCCATCGTTCTATGAATCCGACTATATCGAACGGATGTTCTCCAACGTCAGTCTCGATTGTCTCTACAAAATCAATGAGCCTATCATTCCCCGCTTTGTTCTTGACTTCTATAGCCAAGTGATGGTGCAAACCGATCCCAATGGCTATATCCTCATATCATTTATGATTCAAAATGAATTCATTACTCTTACTCTAGCTCAATTCGGTCAAATTCTCAAAATTCCTTACAGCAGTCAAGCCGTTTTCTCAAATGAGTGGGATCTTTCATCTCTTGAGCAACATCGACCTCAACAGGGTCCTTATTACTCTGAGATTCCATCTTCCGAAGAAATTCGTCAATATCTTGGGTTAGCTCGTGGTACGACTAGCCGGAAGATCAAGTCAAAAGATGTTGACATCCATGCTAACCAAATCCTCCTCAAGGAGTTACGCCCCGACATGAAGCGTTGGGAAGAACTCATTCTTGAGAATGCGTTCGGTACCGGTGGTCACCGTGATCATGTCACGGCGAGCATAGCTCACATGTTGTATTGTATTGTCGCTGAACAGCCGTACAATTTGGCATATCTCTTTGTCTTCCGCATCATGTATGCCAAAAACACTCATAATGCAAATCTTCCGTATGGCATGTTTCTCACTCGTCTCTACAATGATGTCATGGTACACTATCCACATCTTCAGAGTCCAATTTATGAGTCTGTTCAACCGGTCCTTAATCCACTTGTTCGTGTCCGTGCTCGTCGCTCCCGAAGCGACAAGGGAAAATCTCGTAAATCTGTATCACTCCCACCTCGTGGTTCTACGTCTCATCAAGGAGACGATGATGATGATGATGCGGAGGAGGGCACATCACGTGCTAGTACCCCATCACCTAGGACCTTCGTTGAAAACCTCCCGGATCTTGATTACACCGAGTATCAAGTTCCTTCTTATTCCGAAAGAACAGACGAACTACTCTTCAGAAGACAAACCGAGCTACTCAACACCACACAGTAGATGCACCAAGAAGTACGAGGCGGTTTCAAGTCTATTGGAAAGACAATTGGAAAGATGTTTGGAAAGAAGATGAAGTAGACATGTTTGATGAGTGTTTAGTTGATATTGTTGATGTTATGTTTAGACATTTATATGTAGTAATATTATCTTAACATTTGCTTGCCATGACTTTTATTATGTTAGATGTTAAACTTATGTCATGTTAGTACTAAGCTACATATTTAGTTGATATAATATGCCTATGCTTCTAATATATTTTTTTTCTTTCTAGTCATAAATATGTATATTATTTGTTTAATATGCTATTGATAATATTTAATCATTCTTGATGTACATGATCCAAATGGAACTTGCTGCAAATACACTCTAAAAATGACCTTTTCTGGAAAATTTTCAAATCTGGTCGCCTGGGAAAACACCAGATGGGCGGCCCCCTTAATTTCCTAGGCGGTCCCCTTAATTTTAAGGGGGCCGCCCAACAATTAAGGGGACCGGCCATCTGGACAGTAAAATTTACTGTTTTCTTTTGCATCTTGTGACCACTTTTACCTAGCCCCAGCTACCATTTCTCTTAAAGGATGAACTGGTATTGGAATCTTAACACAAAACCACATTTTCATACTATAAATCCCCTCCAAATAATCACCTCTTATTCCATCATCCTTCACCATCCAAAACCACCATGTTATCACCAAAATCCTCCATCTCTAAGACTCCAAGGAAGCAAAGACTTGTCATCATACCACCAAAACAACCTTTCATAGACCTAACCCAAGATGACATCAAAACTCCATCACCACCACCTCAATGTTCATCCCCAAGTGCACCAAATGCTCCATCAAAAACACCCTCTACCCATGGAGCATCCTCTTCCTCCATACCATCCACTTCATCCATCAATGACTACATCAACACACACCTAACATCATCACCAAGAGCATCATCACCACCATCCACTCAAGAACCTTCATACACCCAACTTGCCATTTCCTTATCACCCATCACACCTCTTGATGCTCACTTCTCACCATCACCAACCCCACAACCATTCTTTCCTATACCTTGGGCATTGCTTGAAGCCCATGGTGACAATTGTCTTTGTTGCATCCATAACCGGACCATAATCTTTGGTCTTAGAGATGAGATACACTACATGTTTTCATCACTTGAACACATGATTACCAACCCACCACCACCACCTCCACCACCTTCACCCACTACACCACCACCACCTCCATTTTCACCCAATTAAGCATATGCAATGCTTAAAAATAATTTTCAAAACCTTTTTGTATGCAAGCTCCATGGAAGATCATGTACTCCTAGGACGATTATGTAGTATCATTAGTTGTTTTTGTTTGAATGTTTTGCATGCCTTATGTTGTAATCTACTTGGTTGTGTATTTATACACAACATTTTTAAATGAATGTTCTTATTCTATATGCTTGCTTATTGTTGTTACATATACTTGTGCTTCTAACATTTTTCTTGCAAGCGTTCCATAGCTCATTTCCTTGGTGCCCCCAAACGAGGGGGAGTACACATCAAGGGGGAGTTCTCATACGACACTTTTACACTAAAAATTTGTCGGTTTAACCTTTTTGATTCTACAAAAAGGGGGAGAAATAGATGTAAACTCACTAAACACTTGTCTAAAAACTAATTTTTATATTTAATGAGTTTAGATTTTGTAATCATCAAAAAGGGGGAGATTGTTGATATAAATAATGCCTAAACACGTTATTAATATTTTTCGATATCTCTACGTTTTGATAATTACAAAATGTAAAATCATTAATCGGAAAATTATGACGTAAACAAGTATTTAGTTGTAAATATCTATTTCTACAACTCAAATCACTTAAGGTATGAATGAACTAATGCTTAATGCATTGTATGATCAAATGAACATTTTCTTAAACACTAGATTTTTTATAAAATGTCAAAAACATTTTATATCTTTTAGAAAAATATTTTTGGTAATAAATAAAAATGTTTAATTCATTATAAATATATGAATTCAAATTTTCAACCAAAATCAGTAAAAATGTTTCAGAAAAATCTTCCCCACAAAAAGACAAAACTGGGCAACGGCTAGGGAGGGGCGGCCCCCTTAATTATACTAGGCGGCCCCCTTAAAATTAAGGGGACCGCCCCCCTATTTAAGGGGGCCGGCCACGCTCCAGTAGGCTCTAGCTGTCCAGATTTTTCTCCTATAAATACCAGCCTTCCCCTGGATTTTTACTCACCTTTTGCACACCCAAACATTCTGTTTTAAATCTTGTAAATCATTTCAAAAACCCTTTGATCATATTCTCTTAAGCATTGGTTTCTAAGTGATCCAAGCTTCCACCATCAAAGTGCAAAAGAAGAATACTCCTTCAACTAGAGAAGAAGTATTATAGTTTAACTCATATCATCATTGTAGTTGTGTAAAGTGTTGTATAGTTGTGATAAGTAGATCTAAGTGTAAGTAACTAGTTGTGTTGTAAAGAAGTAGTGTAGAAGTAGTTGTGAAGTAGTCGTGAAGTAGTCATGAAGAAGAAGTCGTGAAGAAGTCGTGAAGCCGTCGTGAAGAAGTCGTGATTAAGTTGTGTAGAAGTTGTGTACAAGTCGTGAGATTGGTTCTAACTACGATTAGAACTCGACATCTAGCTTTGTGTCGTTAAGCCGGTGTAAGCTAAAGTTGTGTAAGGTTTTCTCCGCCATAAGGGAGTTTGTTGACATAGTGAAGAAAACTCTCGAGTAGGTGACTCGAGGAGTGGAGTAGGGAAAGGAAGGTGTCCTTGTAGCCGAACCACTATAAATCTCCGTGTTGTGGTTTGATCTTTCCATCTCTTTCTTTCATTTCATTATATTTACTTTACTTGCATTGCTTATCTATATTTGTTTATATTTGTTCATATTGATCAAGAGTTGAATTCACAGAAGATAGAATCGAAGTTTTAAAAAGTAAACAAAAGTTTTCATAAAACAAAAAGACGTAAAACTATTCAACCCCCCTTCTAGTTTTCCACACACTTTTCGAGTCACAATATATATGAATGCGGTCGAAAGAGTAGCCATAATCTGTGAGTTGTGTCCTCATCCATAAAACTTGGGCACAACATGCGGATAGAGATACATACTCGGCTTCTGCGGTTGAGTCGTACAGTCTTGTTTCCTCGATGACCAGCCTACCAGCTTTTCTCCCAAGAATTGTGCTCCCCCGGATGTACTTTTTGCAGTGACTTGACAACCAGCATGGTCGGCATCTGAAAAGGCTGTTAGTGTAAACTCCTAATCCTTCGAATACCAAAGTCCCATGTTAATGGTTCTTCGTAGGTACCGAAAGACCCGTTTAACCTCTTGGAGGTGAAGTTCGGTAGGCCTTGCTTGAAACCGTGCTAATAAACAGACAGCAAAATGTATATCGGGTTGACTAGTAGTTAAGTACATGAGAGACCCAATCATGCTCTGATATTTATTCGGATCGATGGGTTTCTCATATAAGTCAAAGCCTATTTTAGGTGAAGTGACCATTGGTGTACCAACATAGTCACAATTTTTCATTCCATGTTTCTTTAAAATCTCAATAGTATATTTAGCCTGATTAATGAAAATGCCACGATGGGATTGATGGATTTGAAATCCAAGGAAGAATTTTAATTCCCCCATCATTGACATTTCAAATTTACTTTTCATGAGATTTGCAAAATGTTTTGAATGTTTCGGATTAGTGGACTCAAAGATTATGTCGTCCACGTAAATCTGAACAATCAAAATGTCATATTTGAATTTTCTGGTAAACAAGGTCGGGTCAATTGTTCCTTTGGTGAAATTATTAAGAAGTAGGAAAGATGATAATTCATCGATCATACCACGCCCTTAGGGCTTGTTTCAAACCATAGATAGCTTTCTTTAGCTTGTAGACATACTCTGGATGATCTTTGTTAACAAATCCATCTGGCTGACTCACGTACACCTCTTCTTTCAAAGTACCATTCAAGAAATCCGTCTTGATATCCATCTGATAGACTGTGATGTTCTTGTGAGCAGCATATGCTAAGAAAATCCTGACCGCCTCAAGTCTAGCTACTAGCGCGAATGACTCATCAAAATCTACTCCCTCTTCCTGTCTGAATCCCTTGGCCATGAGACGAGCTTTGTTGCGAATGACATTCATCTCTTCATCATTTTTGTTCTTCCATAACCACTTAAGATCAATGACGAGTTTGTCGATTGGTCTCGGCACTAAATCCCAAGTGTCATGTAATTTATATTGGAGAAGTTTTTCCAGCATCGCTTCGATCCATGCATTGTCTGCCATTGCCTCCCGAATGTTCTTTGGCTCTTTTAGACTGACTGAACAGGCGAAGATGCACATGTCGCAATCGGTGGCTATTTGTCTTCTCGTCTGAACTGGCCGTGAAGGTTCACCAATAACATGTTCTATTGGATGGTCTTTAGTCCACTGTAACGTAGAAGGGTACCTTGGGTTTGACGAATGCGTGTTTGTTGGTTCATGTAACCTAGAAGAAGATTCAGCAGATTCCGTTGCAAATGGGTTTTCACATGGTTCTTCTTCTAACACAGCATCATTTTGTTGGTGTTTTTCTTGAATTGGGGTATTTTGGTTTTGATCATCAACTCTTGGTAAAACAATCTCAATTACTAGAGTTGCTAGACTAGATGTTGATGAAGTTGGTGCGTCAGCTTCGATTGTTGTTGATGCATGATATGTGTCAAATTATAGTCCAAGGAATTGCAAAGGAAATATGCAAGACCCGAGTCGTAGTCCCAATGAAGATTGAATGGAATTTAGTGATTCGGGATTTGATTCGTGAAGTGAATGTGAAAAAGTGAGTGATTGATATGGATTACACTACTAATATTAAAATAACAATCAAGATTAACAATTAAACTAAGCCAATAGAACAATTAAACTAAACATTTAAACGAAAATTGAATTTTTAAAAACGAACGCGACGTAATTTAAAAATGTATTTAAAAAGCGAATTTCTAAATCTAAATCCTAAATTTATGAAAATAATTTTCCTAAACTCTAAATATTAAAAGATAATTTTTGGAAAAGGAAAAATATATTTTTTTTTTTACTTTTTATTTAATTTTTATGAATTAAAAACTAATTTAAACTAATTAAATGATTTAAAAATATCAAACAGTTTTGGAAAAATCTGAAAAATTTAAGGTAAATCTAAAATTTAATTCTCTATCTAGGAAAAATAGAATCAGAACTTAAATCATCCTAAATAAGCAGAACAGTTGAAATAAGCAGTTTGCAATAAGCCAAAATTAAGCTAAACTGAACCAGAAATTCCAAAAAGCTCAAATACCAACAAACACACTATTTTAAGCTTAAAACAACTTTTAGGAACCAAAGAAACACTCAGAATAAGCAGATAAGCATATGAACAGTAGCTATGATGAGACAGAATCAGGGGCTAAACAGCCAACTGTAGAGCACAATTAAGCAGTCCTAATAAGCAGTGAGATTGAATCTTAATGGGGCAAAAGACTCTCAGAACTACTGGCTACCTAAAAATACTTCAAATTCCAAATTCCAACATCATTAGCTTACTGAAATCAGCCCTTGAAAAAGTGCTTTTGGACTGAATAAGGAACAAGCTCAAAAGCAGGTCTGATGGGGGAGTATTCAGACCTAGAAAAAGCACTCAAATAAGCTTAAATCACAAATACCAGATGATGCACTAGAAGCTGGCTATGCTGACTATCCACAAACCAAAAATCAAGTTCTCAGCTTATCTAAATAAGCCAAAATTTAACCCTAGAACAGCAGTAAAAACAAGTGCAGGTCTGCACTTTAAATCCCCTGGTGCAGCAGCCTAGTATTTTGGCGCAAAACTTAGGCAAACCTATACTACTTCAAACCAAAACTTGCACACTCACTTAACCAACTATCTAAAACCAACTTTTGTAAAAATTAGTGATCAAATGAGCTATAGCTTATATGAAGCTTGTTGAGGCAGATTCAAACTCTAAAAAGCACTAGTCAACACCAAAACCTTCACAGGCCTTAAATCCACTAAACTCCTAACACAAACAACTAGTTTATCTTGTAATAAGCTAAATCAAACCTCATCAGTTGGCACAAGTACAGTATCAAGCTTAATTCACTTAGCAAGATCTTAAACCAAACACCACTGTTAAAACTGATTATGTTAATTTAATACTGTATCTAACTGAATTAAGCTATAATACCAACTGAATAATAACTAACTAAGATGCTAATCAACTATTAAGCAGAATTCAATAAGTAAAAAGCACTAACCAAGCAGTTTATCAAATTAAGCTACTAAAGTGAACCAACATAGACTTACAAGTAAGAACTAAGTGAGCACAGATCTGAACCATACAAGGAACACCCAGGCTTCTTCTATTAAGCCAAAAATACCCCAAAAAGCTCCTTAGAACAGCAGCTTATCATCCAGAGCTTATTGCACCAGCTTGTTGACTTTTTTTGACTTTTTGGTAATTTGAGACTAAAATCAGTTTTGATCTAACCAAAAACCTACAATAAGCTATTGAGCTTATATAAGCTTTTACACTTGAGAAAATAGCTTATTGAAGCTATGTTTTAACATTATTTTTTGTATTTTCTAATATTTTTCAATGTTTTTTTTTTTTTTTTTTTTTTTTTTGGGAGAATTTGAACATCAATCAAATTTGAAGTTTAAAATAAGCTAAAGTAATTTTTAACAAGCTACTTGAACACTCTGAATAAGCTAAAATAAGAGATAACACATAAAAGTTTAAGATGAAAAGTGGAATAAGACTAAATTTTCATTAACTAAAATTAAGAGTTACAAAGAGAATTTTAAAAACTACAATTCAGAGGTAAAACTAGCAGCATAACAATATAAAAAACTACCCTCAAACACTGAGATCAACCCTCTATTTATAGACTCCTACTGAACCTTCTAGGCCTGCCAAGCTGGCAATCCGTGCCTAATTTGTGCTAGTTTGAGTCATCATCAGCCCTTAGATCATTTCCCACTCATCCACAGCCCTCGGATCAAAAATTGTGAGGTGTCGTGCCCAATAAGCAGGTGCCACGTATCATTCTTGTGCTTCTTGACACTCTGACATCACTGAAATCTTCTAGAACCCCATTGATTGTACGAAAGTGCCCTTAATTGTGGTTAATTTTTGTACGGGGTGAATTAGGGTTCGTGTAATAGTAAAACTGGGTAAAAGGGGGAAGAACAAAGCGCGCGTGTGAGTGTGAGTGTTATTTTATAATTGTTTGACTTTGTATTATATTTTTGACCGGGGTAAAAGGTTTTGGATCGGGTCAAGGAGTTAAGGGTGTGGGCTGGGTAAGGTTTTAAGGTGGGCTGGGTTTAGTTGTTGGGTGGGATTTGTTTTATGGATCCAGGTTTAAGGTTTAATGTAGGGACTTATTGTGTAATTTTTGAATTCCAAGGGACTGAATTTGCCAATCTTCCAAAATTGATCTAAGGGTGGTTTTTGACTTTTGGTGAGATTTTAAGGGTTGATTTTGACTTTTTTGACCAAACATGTCTTTCCCGGCATCGGCTTTGAGTCTTTTCCATATCTCGTGCTCGTTTTCCTGGTTTTTCCTCGATTTTGTCCTATTTTTGTAATATCCTTCCCTGCACAATCAAAAACACAAAAACACAATATCTTTTGGCATTTTGGTTAGTTTTCACTACGCTAGAATGTGGATTTAGTCACACATGCTGTTTTTCGAACAGCCACACAGTCGCTTTTTTATGTGACTAAATGTACCAGAATAAAATAAACAGCCACACTTGATCCGACTTGTGTGACCATTTCGGAATTACATCCGAGGGTACAGCCACACATTTGAATATTTTCGTGACTATACGTATCTGGTAAAAAAAATTTTGATTTTTTAGTCACTTATAATTTGAAACGTGTGACGGATACAAATAAGGTTGAAACATTTGTCACACTATATATATACATATGTGACAAATATATGTCACGCAATTGAAAAGTGTGACCAAAATCCATATATGGTCACACGAAGTAATTGTGTATGTGGCTAAATCATATGCTCAAGTTTGTCACACATTATTTAAGCGTGACTCCTAGTTTTTGTTGAAAATTTAGCCACATATGAATTTGAAATGTGTGACAACTGAAAAGTAAGTTTGAAGCATAGTCACGATATGCATTTAAAAGTGACAAATATATGTCACACACTTGAGATGTGTGACCAAATGTCATATATGGTCACACTAAACCATAGGCATACATGATTAAGTGTGACCAAAATTCGATACAAATAGTCACGTAAGTTAATATGTGTGTCTAAAGTTAAGTGTGTGTTTGCCTGCCAATTCCTAATGTGTATGGTCACACTTAATTGTAGCACAATCATGTGACTATAGGCTATACAATAGTAACACCATACCACAAATGTGCATCTAAATTATGTTTATGGCCACATTATAAGGGTATTATATGTGACCAATACATTGAAAATAGTCACACTGTGAAATATTCATGTGACTAATATGTATAGCAAAATGTGAACTCAGTTATCATTAACCTTGATATTAGTCACATTGAGTGTTTGTGTGACTAAATTCAAGATGTTACATATGGTCACATGAAGTATTTATTTAAGTGTCTAAATCATAGAGTCATATTTTGAGTTCAGACTGTTAGTCATGACTCTTCATTTAATTTGCCCCATTACAATGCTGGGATTTTATAGTCTATCTAGTTTAATGCAGTAGTATGTAAGTATGTTACTTGCCCCTAGCTGGAACCAGATTACTTGACTTTCTAAAGTCAATTTTCAACTTTATAATGAAGTAACATGTTACCAAAGTGCCTGCAAGTGCATATACATGATAAATGGAAACTGCAAATACAATAAATTAAAGCTTGACTGCAAGTGGACATATAACAGTGAAAACCGCAAAAATTTTCATTGCCATTGAAAAGCTTGACTTTTTTGAGTCAAAATCCATTACAACAGGCTAAATTACAGGAACAACTATTTAATACTAAAACAGCTATTCATCTAACATTACTAACTTTACAATACCAGTAGTAACCTTGCACTTAGCCTTGAGCAGCAGTCTTAACTTCATGCAGCAGGGTTAACTATTACACTAGCAGTCTTATTGCATAAAAAAAATGATTTCCTAATTAAAAAAATTACCTAATTTAGATCTAAATGAACCTCCCTCCGTTGTTGATGGCCGGACCGGCGAGTGGTGGCTGTGATTGGTTACTGGTGAACGGTGGATGGTGAGTGGTGGCTGTGATTGGTGAGAAATGTGCGAAATTTGAAATTTGCTGAAAAAAATATGGGGGTCTTTAATTTTGAAATTTGCTGAAAAAAATATATATGGGTGGGATTTTAAAAAATATATATATGGGTGGGTTTTTTAAAAAAATATGGGGGGCTTTAATTTTGAAATTTGCTGAAAAAAAATGGGGGCTTTTTAAAAATTTTGGGGAGGGAAATACCAAAAAGGAAGCAACAGGTATCGAACCTGTGACCTCCCCTTCACAACACCAACAACTCAACCATCTCCGCCCTTGGGTCTTTTTCGATTATACCTTCTTTTGTATTCCTCTTATAGACTATCTACTTTATTAAAGAAAATTGTTACAAAATCCAAATATCTTCTATACAAAGTTAAACCTGTTAGTACAACGTTAAACCTAGCAACACTAATAGAGACACAAGCAGTAATAACATTATTTCCTTTTTGCTTGTCTGAAGATCTTTCTCAGTAACTCTCTTGCCATTACTGAGTCTTCATCAGTAACTGTCAGCTTAGCATCTAACATAACAAATAAGCTAGCTGCCCTTAATGGATAATCTTTTTCTATCAGCATGTAGACATCCACTCCATTCTTTGTAGATACATGGTGAACACCACATGTATCATACAGTCTCCATTTTGTACTCAACTCATGAGCTCGAAAATTCCATAAGTTATCTTTTGGATCAGGTTCATACAACCTCTTCAATTCCACCCATAGCTCTTTCTCTTTGTCTTGTATACGATATGTAGATCTGAACATTTCTTTAACCAGACTCCATAGATTGTCCAAGTCTTCTCAATAAAAAATCTTCAGCATATCTTCAAAATACTTATAAATTTCTGAGTGTCCTCCTAGCCTGATTATCTTCCAAGCTTTCCCAAATGTATCTTTGTGTATCTCCAAATCAATAATTGGACGTTTAGCTTGAATAGGATGATGAACATCCAATGCTTCTGGGATTATAACAATCATATGCTGCTTGAGTCTTTCGTCAGTTAATTCCTCTGCTGTTTCTTCTTCATCTGCTGTAGGTACTTCTTCACCAATCTTCTGTTTCTTTGAAGATTCAGACTCCAATATTATACCATGTCTTCTTGTAGTTCTACATGGTTTTTCTGTTCCCATGGGAGTAAATGTGTTCACTCTTGTGTAAACCCTTTCAAACTCACTCTTGATCTCCTCAAAACTTCTACCTTGGAACTGCTTCCTTTTGTATCCAGCCATGTTCATCATGTAAACACACATGGTGTGTCTTTGCTGAGCTTTACTAGGTGGTTTACTCCTCTTTTCTTTGGCTTTTTGTTCTGCAGCAGACTTTCTTCTGGAATTTATTAGTTCAACAAGTTGTCTTGACTTCTCATCAATGGACAACACTTCATCTCCTCTGAGTTTACCTAACTTTTCCTTTAAAACTTCATCAGCATCAATCATATACTGAACTTCTTGAGCGTGATCAAACATTGCTTCAGTTGCTTGATTTGCAAGTCTTGTTTGATCAAGGAAATATGCAATATCAACAATTTCTGATGTTTCATCTTCCTGTGCTTTATTAGCTACCTCTGCATCAAAACTAATCTGAGCAAGAACACTCTTCTTGTCCTTCTTTGGTGGCTCTTCTTCAATCATAATGCCCTTTGCTTTATCTGCCCTTTGCCTTCTATCATACACATCCATATCTTGTTGATGAGAAGTACCAATATTTTCAGCATCCAAATCTTCTTCACCCATATCTTGCCTCCCCTGAAACTCAACATTCTGTTCAACCAAAGAAATATTGGGGTCTTGATCAATATCAGCTGTCTTCCTCCCCCGTTTGGAAGAAACATCCATGTCATCATCATCTGAGCTTGTAGACTCCACAATATTTGCCTTTCTCTTTGCTTCAAGTGACTTGACTTTAGACTGCAATTTCTTCACTTTTTCAATGACCTTCTTGTAAGCAGTACTATACAACTGCTTTGTCTCCTTGAGTGCTTGCTTTGTCTCCTTGAGTTCTTGCTCTGTCTCCTTGAATTCTTGCTTTGTCTCCTTGAGTTCTTTCTCCAACCCAGTCACCCTTTGAGTCAATTTGGTACAAATATCCATCAATTCCATTAGTGACACTCTGCCCTCATCACTTCCAGGTGTGTTACCTCCCGATCGAGGTGAATCGTGGGGCATTTCCCCCATATTTGGTTGTGAGGCTGATTGAGAACCAGATGAACCTGTGGGCGTGTGATTGGACTCAACTGGGCTTGTTGATCCTTCACCCTGAATGTTTTGATTTTGAACCAACATTGTTTCAAAAAGTGGAACTACTATCCCATTAAACCCCCTAGAAGCCATGCTCATGTTACTGAACAGTTTTTGAGTAAGGCAAGGAGTTGGATAAACAATTTTATGAGATAGAAGCAAACTTTTCCGTATATTCAAAACCGTTTGTATAAACCTTGGATACATTAAAAACTTGTATTTGTTATCCACATTTTTCACCATACCATCAAAAATTAATTTTGAAAAGTTAAAAGTCCTGTTTGTTGCTAAACAAATGAGAGCAGTTGCAATATTGCTGCTGAATTGCTCCCATGCGGTTTTCTTTGGACTTAAACAATGAAGGATGGTATGTATGAAGAATCTCCATTGGGGGTCAAAACATCCTTTTTGAAAAGTCAGAATTTGAGAAGATGTGTCATACCCCATTCTGGAAAGGTTATGAAAAATTTCAGTATTAGGCAAAGAACTAATACCATTTTCATCTGCTAAATGGAGATGCCTCCTAACAGATGCCTCAGTAATAGTTATTTTTCTGCCATCAACTGTTGCAATTAACTCTTTGTCTCCATTCTCAAATGTATTGGTAGTAACAGACCGCCAAAACTGTTTGATTTGAGAGACATAGATAGTAGGATCGACTGTAAGAGCGTACCTGATGTGGGTATTGTTTAGAAAATCTATTATCTGGTGGAAGCGTTGACTCCCTTCTGGTTTCTCCAAGAATGCAACCTGGTTATGCGTATCACAAAACTCTAAATTTGCCATGAAAATTGAGTAAATGCTTGATTAGAGTGCTGGGTTATGATTGGACCTACTTCAATTAATTGTTTCTCAAGTTTGAAGAAATGGTATAAATTGTATAAAGAAAGAGAGTTATCCAATTTATGAAACCCTACTCTGTTATAGAGTTTTTTTTTAAGAGGTAAGTAAAGTAAAGTAATGTAATGTAAAGAAATAGGGAAGAGCGGAAGTAAAGTTGATGAACTCAAATAAGTACATTTTATTACTATCATTTATCCTATTAATTTGACTTGTTTTACTATATTATGTATGAGGATTGATACTTAATTGTTTACTTTTGTAATTCTCAGGTAAAAACAAGCATTTGGTGAAACTTAGCTATTTTGGACTAATAATGGAGCAAAACGTGCATAAAGTGAAAGTCTACTGACATGGACAAGATCAAGTCAATTCTGCTCCAGATGCGCCGCATCTCACTCTCGACATGCGCCGCATCTCTATCAAGATATCACCAGATACGATCCAAGGTACAAGAGAACATGCGCCGCATCTCACTCTCGACATGCGCCGCATCTCTATCAAGATATCACCAGATACGATCCAAGATACAAGAGGACATGCGCCGCATCTAATAAAGGGTTACGCCGCATCTTCTGGCGGTGTACGAATATTCCTGAATATTATAATCTTGGACCCCACGCGAAGTTAAGTACATACGCCGCATCTACTTAGTAGATGCGCCGCATCTTCCCTCAGACAGAAACTATAAATACCCCGTAGACCAGACGAATTTAAGAGTTCCGAACCTTAACCGAAGACCGAACAGTAGGAACAAAGGACGAATTCAGTCAAGGAGGCAGCACAAGACACACCCAAATCAAAGATACAAGAGCTGTAAGAAGGTGCTGCATGTATTTAATTCATTAAGTAGTTTTGTTTTATTGTGTTAGCAAACTTTAATTCATCAGGATTGGTGGCTTGTGTAATGTGACAACGGAAAGATTGCACTCCCTTTAATACTTGCTTTCCCATTAATTAAAGTTTATATGTTGATGTCTTTGGTTACTACTTATTAGTGCATTGATAACCTCTGTGTTTATTAGTGGCTTGCGGGCATTTGACTGCGGGACATAATGTGGCTCCCACGGTTGTTTCTAAATTGATCACTTAGGAATAACTTTTAGACATAAGTAATCATTAAGGGTTTACTCGCCGATAAGAATAGAACCAACGAGAAAGGATTAACTACATACACTTCATATAAAGCTATCAATAAAACAAGTGACAAACTACTTAATCATAAGGACAGCCCTCTTATTGTCTCGAGTATTTATCTGTGTACGTGTGTGCTACTTGCTGATTCGTGCCTATTGGTTTATTTTATTATTTAAATTGCAACAAATCGTGCCAGTCTCTCAGGCTGAAACCCCCTTGCGTTAGGATATTAAAATACTGATTAGAATAACTAGATAATACGTTCCACTCTTAGTGATCGACACTCTACTTACCATTATCTTCATACTGACCGGGTACACTGCTCGTTAAGTGTGTGTGTTATTGATAAGTCGGCTAAATATAAATTTAAAACTTGAGTAGGCATTAAAACTGCTAAACCGCAACGACACATCACGCGCATCAAGTTTTTGGCGCCGCTGCCGGGGAGTGAATTGTTATTATCTGTTAATTTGATTAGTATTTTAATTAGGTTTTTCTTTTTATTTAGATTAATTGCATCATTGTACTATTTTGCATATTTGTTGTATTGTGTGTTAATTGTTTTCTTTTTATTTTTGTGTGTTTATTTTTGTTTGTGTGTTTAATTTTTGTTTTTATTTTTCGTATTTTTCTGTTCTGCTATCGTTGTACTGTGCTAAATCAAACGATATAGCGCATCTGATCTCTCAGATACGGCGTATTGCGTTTAATTTTTTTTAATACAACGCGTTTAATTAATTCGATACGACGCATCTTTTCCCCAAGATACGGCGTATCTGTTTTTAATAAGAAAATTTTTCTAAGCGATAAAGTAATACGACGCATCTGCCTTTGCAGATACAGCGTATCTGTTTTTAATAAAAAAATTTTCTAAAAACATTAACGCCATACGACGCATCTGCTTTCGCAGATACGGCGTATCTATTATTTTAATTAAAAACAGTTTGCGAATTATTAAACAGATACGGCGTATCGATCTCTGTCGATACGGCGCATCTTACTGAATCAAAAATCTTTTATTTTTAAACATAACGAAAATACGGCGCATTAACTTTCGTTAATACGACGCATTTAATTTTAATTAGATAAGCTGATTTTTGATTGATTAATTCGATACGGCGCATTCTTAAATTCTAAAGCGGCGTATCTATTTTCTGAATAAGTCTGATTAAATTTTAACGATTATAAGATACGGCGTATCCAACTTTTTGGATACGGCGCATCGTCTGCAGATATCAGTAACTTTAATTTTTCGTATTCCGTTTTCATTATTAATTATCTGATATATTACTTTCTCGAGCATACCCTACTGATGCTTTTGTGATTGATTTCAGGAAGTGCATGACCAGGAGTTCTACGAAGAACTTGATTCAACCTTTCGAAGATCCTGAACGAGCCCTACATTCGCTTAAAAGGCTTTTCAACACAAGAAGCTTTGATCTTTCAAGTTCACTCGAGCTTGATTACTTTTCTGAAGAAAAAGAGGAAGTTGAAACAGAAACAATGGGCGAAAACACTACTATGGAGGAATACATGAACAATACCCGTGCTGATTACACTTCAGGAGTTGCTAGACCTAAGTTTGATGACAAGTCAAAATTTGAGTTGAAGGGACAATTTCTCAAAGAGCTCAGAGAGAATGCTTTCAGTGGGACGGAACAAGAGGATGCTAATGAGCATGTTGAAAAGGTCCTGGAGATTGCAGATTTGTTTACTACAGAAAGTGTCAATACCGATCAACTCATGCTAAGAATCTTCCCAATCTCACTAAAAGGAGCTGCTAACAAGTGGCTAAGGAATGAACCTGCTAGTTCAATCACTACGTGGGAAGGTTTGAAGAGCAAATTCCTGAAGAGATATTGTCCACCTGCTAAGACTGCTAAGAAGATGGAGGCTATCAATAGTTTCAAGCAAGAGCCTGATGAAACCCTTTATCAAGCTTGGGAACGATTTAAAGATTTATTGATAAAATGTCCTCAACACTATCTAACCCCTATGCAGGAAATAATATTGTTTTATCAGGGATTGGACGTGCCTACAAGACAGATTTTGGATGCTAAGGGAGCTGTACCTCAGATGAGTGCAACTAATGCTAGGAAAGCGATCCAAGAAGCTACTGATCATTCTCAGAAATGGCACGATGGGACCTCTACTAGATCTAAGAGCAGCACTAATTTTGACGGGATTGCTGCTATTCAAGCTCAATTGGATAAAATTAGTAGAGAGATGAAGAAGCGAGATGAAAGAGCATATGCTGCCCAAGTTGGATGTGAAAAGTGCGAAGGACCTCACTACACTAAAGATTGCCCGAACAAGAATGAAAGTGAGACATTTGAAGAAGCATATTACACCCAATTTGGACAACCATTCCGACCTTCAGCAAGATTTAGGGAAGCTAGTCCGGGATTCTATCAAAAGAACAACTTCAATCCCGCTTATCAAGAGAGGAGGCAGACTTTAGACGATACTTTAAAGCAAATTATGGCCGATGCTTCTAAAAGACATGAAGAGAATACTGCTATGATCAAGGAAATTCGAGCTTCAACGGACACTACTACAAGAAATCAAGGAGCTTCGATCAAAGCATTGGAACAACAAATTGGTCAAATGAGCAAAGTTCTTCAAGAAAGGGGATATGGAAGTTTACCGAGCTCAACTGAAACAAATCCAAGAGATCATGTCAAGGCAATAAGCACCACTGAAGAAGTCACTCCTAATATACCTAGAAGGTCGATGAATGGTAATGATGGTGCAAGACCCGAATTTTTCTTTAACTCTTCAATCAGCTTAAGGAGACTACTAAAAGAGAAGACAAAAATTGAAGAGGAGATCAAGGCAACAATGAAAGAAGAGAGCCCTGCAACCGATTCAAATGCATTGCCTCATAAAGAAAGCGACCCAGGAAGTTTTACTCTACCTTGTTCTATTAATAATATATCTTTCAATAATGTGTTGGCTGACTTAGGAGCTAGTGTTAGTGTTATGCCTCTTAAGACATTCGCTACCCTAGGACTAGGAAGATTAGCACCAACTAAATTACTTATTGAATTGGCTGATAAAACAGTAAAACGACCTGAAGGGATTGCTAATAATGTGCTAGTTAAGATTGAGCAGTTTATTTTTCCCGTAGACTTTATTATACTAGACATGCCCGAGGATGTTAAGATTCCTTTAATCCTCGGAAGACCTTTCTTGTCTACTGCCCATGCTAAGATTGATGTGTTTAAGAGAAAAATTTCATTAAGGGTAGGGAATAATAAACTAGTCTATAAGTGCCAAGATCCGGTTAAAAGCATAATTAGAGGTGTTTATGTGCTAGGATTAAGAGAGCGTATGGACCTCGATCTTGAAGCTAGACTTATGGGAGAAACATTGATTCAAAACAACTCAACTAATCCTAATCATGAAGACTTTGAGGAATTCATTGACCTTAATGTACCTACCGAACTTAGACGCGATATTGTTAGTGATTCTGATGATGAGTGGTATGATTGTGTAGTAATTAATAAACGTAGGAGAGTAGTTGAGAAAACGAATTTGAACAATGATGTGTTTATTGAACTACCACCCCACCTTGCTTATTTGTGCCTATATGATAATAAGAATTTCCCGTCTATCATTTTGTCATCTCTGCCCGAAAGGGACAGGACTTTGTTTATACATATATTAAAGAAGAACGGCGTGGAAATTAAGGACGAGCAAGGAGTGTTCAATATTACTAAATTGGGGATGAAGGAGCGTGATGTTTCCGACTCCTTCAATGATCGATACTAAGGAGCTGAAAGTGAGTCTAACTTGAAGACTCTGGAATAAAGACAAGTGCTTACCGGGAGACAACCCGAATTTATCTTTTATTATTCTGTTTTCTGTGTCGAGTCAGTCCAGGCCGCACGAGGATACGGCGCATCTCAATCCTGAGATGCGACGCATCCTCTGCAATGGTCATATCTTATTTTATTTTTCTGCATTTTTATTTTCGACTTTAAAACTATTTATCAGTTTATTTTAATGCGGCGCATCCCTGGTTAAGGATGCGGCGCATCTTTATTCTGATCCGTACTATTCCAGGCTCGATACGGCGTATCTTCTTCAATAAGATACGGCGCATCGACTGACCTGATGATTTTCAGTTTTCATTTTTAAGTTTTATTTTTCCTAACTACTAATGTATTATGCAAGTTTGAACCTTTCTTATCTTAGGTGTGTTTTAAAGTGTTGGTGGTATTATAGTTTCCTGGATTTCCTGTGGATACATCAAGTATGAAGCTTTAACGTTCTAATCCACAAGAAAGATGATTTTTGCTCTTATACTAATGGAGGATCATACCGAGCAAATCTCAGGGGAGTTTTTCTGCTCTAATTCTTTTATTTTCCAGTTTTTAACCTTTTATACAAACAACGAGGACGTTGTTTAACTTAAGTGGGGGGATTGGAGAATTAGAACACTTAACAATTACTTGTCCTAAACTTTTTCAAAAATTATGCTTAAAATGTGCTTAATATATCAAACTTAAAATTTTTTTTTAGCATGTTTTTGTTTAAGATCTAAGTTACATAACTGCACACATGACGTTATTTTCAAAAATTGTGATTTCTCAAAATTCACAAATCTATGAGTGTGCCGGTGACTTGTAAACTTTAGAACTTGGCTTGTATACTATTCGAGACCACCATAATGAGTATTATTTATATAATTGGAATGACTTGTCTAAATTGGTAAAATTCTAGGATTACACCAAATAGCCTTTATATGTTATGTGTTATTAGCTAACTACACTGGTTAGTTAACCCCCGTATAAACCCTTTTGTTACTCTCATTTTTAGAGTAAGATACCCCTAGAAAAACCCTCAGAGCCATTCCTTTCGTTTCTTACACCTATGTTTAAAATGTTTCGTTACACCCTTACACCTTAGCCTACCCTGTAGATTAGAATCCGTGGTTGGTTAATTGCTATAGGCAAAGTGTGTTTCCTTACATTACCTGTGTTCGCGTGCGTAATTCATTATCTTTGGTTAGGTCGGGAAATTGCACAATGCAATTGGAGTGAGAGTAAATATTGTATATTTTGGAGTTTATTTTTCGTGTGTTTACTACTTTCACTATTACCATTATTTCTGAAGTATGAAAAGTATGAAAAAATTATCCGGAAAGAAAGTTGTAGTGATGTGGTGAAATTTTACACATCTATGTTTATGTTTAAAGTTGAAAAAAAAAAAAAAAAAAAAAAAAAAAAAAAAAAAAAAAAAAAAAAAAAAATCGAAAAAAAATAAGAAAAGAAAAAGAAAGAAGAAAAGTTGGATGTTAGTTTTAACCAACTTATGTAAAGTTATGTAAGTGGTCGATATCACCACTATTTGTTGTATTATATCTATGGATTGAATGGGAATTGGCAGTTATGGGAACGCCAATTAAGGTTTATTCTTTGATTAAGATTTTGTTGAGTATAATTCGTGTCTACCTAAAGCGTGTGTTTCAAGTGTTAAAGCGTGAGTTATTCAATGATATGAGTCTTATTCATGGGATGGTTGGGATAGTGATTAACCACACTTAGGATTTTAATTTATTTGTTTTGTTTTGTTTATTTTTATTTTTACACCAATTTATATCCCAAATGTTATCCATACCCTATATTATTCGTTATCCAACCAAACCTTTGATTTATTGAGATTAGGGATTTGAGCAATCTTAAGTATCGTAGTCGTGGATTCGGCTATGTATTTATGATTTTGTCGCCCTTTTTGATATATTATTATTGGTGAAGTTTGGACCTATCTTTAGCCTATTCGAGTTAAGGATTTGAGCAATTGCAAGTATCGTGTTCGTGGATTCGATCATGTATTTGTGATTTTGTCGCCTTTTCTGGAATTTGAGATCGATAGTGATTAAGAATAATTAACCCTTAAGCCTAAAAACCCTTTTTACCGCTTTAGACTTGTTATTCCTTAGCTTTAGTGGTGGAGATGTGTATACTTGCCAAGCTTATGATAGAATATTCGTCGCGACTGGACAGTTAAACGATTAGATTTGATTTTATCGACTTATTTTATTTTACTTCTAATTCGTTAAGTGTTTAGTTGTGTGATTATGAAATAAACGAATACATGCTTAAATATAAAAATAAATCCTAACATCTTTTAGGATACATTTTCATAAATGAAATTCTAAGGTTTACTTGGGGACAAGTAAAGTTCAAGTGGGGGGATATTTGATGAACTCAAATAAGTACATTTTATTACTATCATTTATCCTATTAATTTGACTTGTTTTACTATATTATGTATGAGGATTGATACTTAATTGTTTACTTTTGTAATTCTCAGGTAAAAACAAGCATTTGGTGAAACTTAGCTATTTTGGACTAATAATGGAGCAAAACATGCATAAAGTGAAAGTCTACTGACATGGACAAGATCAAGTCAATTCTGCTCCAGATGCGCCGCATCTCACTCTCGACATGCGCCGCATCTCTATCAAGATATCACCAGATACGATCCGAGATACAAGAGAACATGCGCCGCATCTCACTCTCGACATGCGCCGCATCTCTATCAAGATATCACCAGATACGATCCAAGATACAAGAGGACATGCGCCGCATCTAATAAAGGGTTACGCCGCATCTTCTGGCGGTGTACGAATATTCCTGAATATTATAATCTTGGACCCCACGCGAAGTTAAGTACATACGCCGCATCTACTTAGTAGATGCGCCGCATCTTCCCTCAGACAGAAACTATAAATACCCCGTAGACCAGACGAATTTAAGAGTTCCGAACCTTAACCGAAGACCGAACAGTAGGAACAAAGGACGAATTCAGTCAAGGAGGCAGCACAAGACACACCCAAATCAAAGATACAAGAGCTGTAAGAAGGTGCTGCATGTATTTAATTCATTAAGTAGTTTTGTTTTATTGTGTTAGCAAACTTTAATTCATCAGGATTGGTGGCTTGTGTAATGTGACAACGGAAAGATTGCACTCCCTTTAATACTTGCTTTCCCATTAATTAAAGTTTATATGTTGATGTCTTTGGTTACTACTTATTAGTGCATTGATAACCTCTGTGTTTATTAGTGGCTTGCGGGCATTTGACTGCGGGACATAATGTGGCTCCCACGGTTGTTTCTAAATTGATCACTTAGGAATAACTTTTAGACATAAGTAATCATTAAGGGTTTACTCGCCGATAAGAATAGAACCAACGAGAAAGGATTAACTACATACACTTCATATAAAGCTATCAATAAAACAAGTGACAAACTACTTAATCATAAGGACAGCCCTCTTATTGTCTCGAGTATTTATCTGTGTACGTGTGTGCTACTTGCTGATTCGTGCCTATTGGTTTATTTTATTATTTAAATTGCAACAAATCGTGCCAGTCTCTCAGGCTGAAACCCCCTTGCGTTAGGATATTAAAATACTGATTAGAATAACTAGATAATACGTTCCACTCTTAGTGATCGACACTCTACTTACCATTATCTTCATACTGACCGGGTACACTGCTCGTTAAGTGTGTGTGTTATTGATAAGTCGGCTAAATATAAATTTAAAACTTGAGTAGGCATTGATATGTGTCTAAAAACACATATAATTTACCCGGAAAATACCCACATAAACGTCCAAAAACACACAAATATTATAAATATCATTGAAAATGTGTTTTTATCTGTTTCAAATGCAAAATAATTGAAAACCAGTGAAAACGAACCAAGTTTGCATAAATTACAAGTCTAGTCCCTCAAGTTACAAAAGTTGTCAGATTTAGTCCCCGGGTGTTCTAAAAATGGAAAATCATGTTTTTAAACCCTTGTACTATTGGAACTTAACAAGAAATACCCTTGTAATAACTTTTGGAAATTTACAAAATAAGTCCCTCAAATATCCAAAATTACATTTTAGGTCCCTAAAGTTTTAAAACTATAAAAATATACAAAATGGTCCTTGTATAATTATTGTATGGCAGGTTTAGTCCTTGGAAGATATTTTGGAATTTGGCATAATCAACCCCTCAACTTTCAGCAAATTACAAGAATGGTCCCTATGCTTATTTAACTACTAAATCCGGATCAAACTACCCATTAAATCCCAACTAAACCCAACCTATTAACTAACCCAGCCTATCCACCCACTAAACCCAACCCAGTCTATTACCCATAACCCAAGCCCAAAACCCATACAAGCCCAACTGCTTAACTGAGTTTAAACACTCAGTCAAACAACCCTTTGACCCGTCTCTTTCCCACTCACCCCAACCATAACCAGTCATCCCCCAGCTGGCCTAAACACCTCACCCCCCTCCTCCAACACTCCACCTAACACATCCAAAAACATTTAATGCATCTTCCCACTCTCCCACTAGCAAATTCAGAGGATTTAGTCAAAAACCACTTTTCCCGCCAAAATGACAAATGGACTGAGGAGATTGAATCAGAGCAATTGGATGGTGGGGATTTGTTCAAGATGTCGACAAAGGATTATCCCAGTCAAAATATTGTATATATAGTGTGTAACTTAGCTAGAATCAAGTGTGTGGAAAAATAGTTTAGCCGTATTTCCATTCCCAGTTTGTACTTTGTAATTTTCAAGTTCCATCAATCAATACAAGATAATTTTAGTGTATTCTTTGTTGTTTCTTTGATTATTGTCAGTAGTTGATAATTTATACCAAGTTCTGATTTTCACTTGACACTGAGAAATAGAACTTAATAAGTAGTAACAAGAATAGCTTCTAAGCTGTTTGTAATAACTTATATAAGCTTCTTATAGCTTAGTATAAGTTATTTGTAGTATAACTTGTTCTAAATCTCAAGATTGAAGAAAAGTCAAACAAAGTCAACATTGAAGCAATAAGCTGATTCTGGGTGATTAAGCTAGTTCAAGAAGCTTCTCTGGGTTATTTAGCTTGTATTTGACAAGTTTGATTGGTCCTTGGTTCCTTGTTCTTTGTGTATCAGTCCACCTCAGTGGTAAGAATTTCCTCATTTTTTGCTTTATTTCATTAAGTACTGTTTAAGTGCTTATTTTCTGCTGATCTGTGTTCTTATAAGCTTATTGTTAGTTTCTTAGTGCATGTGATCAGATTTGTTAGTAGTATAATAGTTTTTAGTTAATTTGCTCAAAAATCTTAGAAAAGACCAAAAATAGCAATATCTAGTTTAGCTTAATAATAAGCTTAAGTCTGAATTAAAAGTTGTTTTTTAGTGTTTATATAAGTTATTAGATCAATAATCTATAGACTTTTAGTTTAAAATTTGGTTTTTCATTTGTTAAATCAAGACAGTCATTTGATAAGGGCTGTTTGGATTTGTATCTGTCATTAGGTAATATTGTGTGTACTGTACATTTGCACTTGTCCCAACTTTGAATCAGCTTTTAGTAATCATAATAAGCTGTTTTCAAAGCCTCATTAGTAGTATAGCTAGAGAATCATATTTCTTGTTGGCTGTGTGAAAATTAAGCTGTCATAAGCTCATATCAGCCATCAGCTGTCATAAGCTTGTTTTGGTGCTTTTTCTTGGTTGTTCTAAGTTTAATATAATCTATTTAGTGTAACCAATATAGGTGCTTAGGTCTGTTTTTGTCTGTGCACAAGTTTGTGCATGTCTGCATAAAACAGACACATAGGCAGTCTGACCCATTTTTATCAGCTGTGCATTAGCTTATTCCCATAAGCTGAGCAGCTGAATTTTGGTTCCCAAGTAGTTAGCCTAGTAGGTTTTAAGTTCCTGTGTTCAATATCCAAATCACAACTTATTCAATAGCTTAAATCAGTCTGTGCAATTTCCCCAAATATTTGCCCTGATCCTGAATCAGTCCATAACTGATTCCAGCATCTGAACTAGGGATCAATTGGACATCAATTGGTGTTGTTGTGATAGGGCTTTTGTGATTTTTAGATAGCCAGTAGTGCTGCCTTGATTTTGCCCCCCTTAGGTTGCCTATTAGACTGCTTATTGTGTGCTTAATCTGTGCTTAAAGTCTGCTGTTTGTCTGAGAATTTTCTGTGCATAGTTCCAAATCAGCCCAAGTGCTTATCTGCTCAATACTTGTGCTTATTTGTATTTCTGAGTTGTTTTGTGTTTAATATTATTGTTTAATCCATTCCTGAACTTTTGGGAATTTTTGGATTCCATTTAGCTTATTTTGGGCTTATTAGCTTATAGCTTATCTGCCCAAATCAGCTTATTTGGCCTAGTGATCTTTTCATTTTATTTTTCCCATCTTCTAAATTTTATTTTTGAATTATCTGTAAATTTTCATAATTTCCTGAACAGTTTTAGTATTTTTAATCATTTTAATTAGGTTTTAATAGTAAATAAATTATAATAAATAGAAAAATAATCAAAAAAATATAATTCCAATTTTCATAATTTTCTTTTGTCATTTTTAATCTAGGAAAAATATAAAAATATTTTTAGGCCTTAAGAAAATATAAAATAGAAAATAAGTGATAGTTTCTATTTAATTAATTTTATCTTTTTAAATTTTAATTAAGTAATTTTTATTTTTATAATTTTCTTAGTTTCATTTTATCTTATAATATTTATAGAAAAAGTTTTAGAATTTTCTTTGTTTATTTAGTATTTTTTTATAATTTAAATTAGTTTAATAATTAATTAAATAATTAAATAATTAATAATAAATAAATAAAAAGTATAGAAAATTATAATTTAAGTTTTTAAATAAGTTTTAAGTAATTTTATATTTTTAGGTTTGAAATTTTATAAATTTTAGTTTTTGTCCCATTTTTAGCTTTCTCGTTGCGCGTTTGTAGTTAATTTTAATCGCGTTTACTTTTAATTTGTATATTTTTTAAATTGTTAGTAGAATTGTTAAAAAAGCAAAAATCCAAAAATATCTTATCATCAGTCACTATAATCCAAATTCTGAGCAATCGTCAATTTCACACTTCGTTGGGAGACGACCTGGGTGATCACTTGCCCAGTATACACACTACACACAACACAACGTGAGTCTTTGCAATTTATCCTTTTTCACAAAGGGGTGGTTTGTACTGATTCACGAGCATCCAGTTCCGAGTCTGCATTTGTTTAAATATAAGTGTTGGTTTGGGGCGGATCAAATTTTGGCGCCGCTGCCGGGGAGGTGTGCTGCGACTATTGTTTAAAGTTCAGGCGATTAGTGATTCGAGATCCTTCTATCAGAAGTTCCTATTTCCCATAAACCATATAAAATACAAAAATATTTTTCTTTTCTTTTCTATATATATTATTATTAATATTATCATATAAAAAATAAAAACACCAAAAATAAATTCCTTTTTCTTTGTTAATAATAAATAAACAATAAAAAATTACCATCGAAAACCAAGACAGAGTACTACCTAACTGGGGGTACGACCATAATAAGTTCCCAAACCAAAGATTTAAAACTTGCCTTTGTATCACTTGCGAATATCGGCTCACCTTTAATTGATAAACAAACTCTAACGGAGGTTCTAGGATAGTCTGACATTAAATTGTCGGACTGAAAGAAGCGGGTTTTTAAGGAGCGTAATTGCCCACCTTTGCTTCTCCGCCACTCTGTGCGTTTATCATTTAGAGAGCTACCGTACGCTTGTTGATTGTTGGTTTAAGTTCACTTGTGTTTTGCTTCTGTCTTGTTTTAATTGGAATATTTTACTTAGTGCATGCGCACTCGTTCTTCCACGTCATCAAGCCCTTTACGTGAACTCGTAGAAATTCCGAGAAGACGTAATCGTAGACGTGCTGCCCAAATAGTCGAACCCGAGATTCGTACTGATCCCACTGAAAATATGGCAGACGAACGCACAATGGCTGAAATGCTCCAGGCACCCACCGAGGGTTACGGAGATGCCATCGTTTTACCAGCCATCGATTCTGATCATTTTGAACTGAAAACACATTTGATTCAGCTCGTTTCTACCAACCAATTTCACGGGTTTGAACGAGAGGATCCTTATGCACACATTCGTTGGTTCAACAAACTGACATCTACAATCAATTACAAGAATGTGCCACAAACAGTGATCAAATTGATGCTATTTCCATTCTCACTTGAGGGGGCAGCCCGAATTTGGCTGGATAAAGAACCCCCTCGATCCATTGAAACCTGGGAAGATCTTGTTAAGAAATTTGTAAATTATTTCTTCCCTCCATCAAAAACGACGAATTTAAAAAATGAAATAGCTGGATTTCGTCAAGGTTTTGATGAAAGTTTCGGAGAGGCGTGGGATAGATTTAAAGATCTTTTAAGAAAATGCCCACATCATGATTTCAATGTGTTACAACAAATAAATACGTTTTATAATGGGTTGACCCAAAACGATCAAGATGCACTTAATGCAGCCTCCGGTGGCAATATCTTGAATCGTAAACCCAGAGAGGTGGTTGAAATTTGTGAAAATAAATCAAAAGTTCCTATTTCAAGAAACAAAGTGAATGTTCCTGTCACTCCTACTGCTTCTTCTTCATCCGGTAACTCCTCAGAGTTAGCCTTTTTAACGGATTCAATGCGTTGTATGATGAAAGAAATGAAAGAATTAAAAAGTGAGATTCATAAACCGGAACAAATCAAAGCAATAAACAAAGTGTGTGAAACTTGTGGTGGCCCACATGCGTATTATGATTGTCAAGCAACCGATGCTTCTGTTTACCCAGCTCCAGTAGCTGCAGTAAACCAAAATCAGTACCGTCCGCATGTTGAGACTCAGTACCGAGCACCGAATGCTATGGTCCCACCTGGTTTTCCACCCGTGCCAAATCAGAATAATCAAAACCGCTTTGTTCAAAATCAGGGACAAAATTTTCACAACTCTCAAAATTTCAATCAAAACCGAGGTCAGAATCAGGGTAATTTTAACCAAAACCGTGGTCAAAATTTTAATCAAAACCAAGGTTCAAACCGAAATCAGACATCCTCAGATGAGTTGCTTATGCAATTCATGAAAACCCAAGAGGAAACAAATAAGACACAACGTGAGACAAACCAGTTATTGGTTGCCCAATTAAACCAGATCAAAAAGTCTTTAACTGATATACCTTCTACCTCGGGAGGTCTCCCAAGTAACACTGTTACCAACCCTAGGGGTGAACTCAAAGCTGTCAGTACACGTAGTGGTAAATCTCATGTCGAATTCAAGGTGATAAAGGACCCGGTACTTCCCACTAACAATGGAAGTGCTAAATACGTCCAACCTTCGGTCATCCAACCTTCAGTCATCCAAAAATCTACACCCACAATTGCTCCTCAGCCGTCTAGAATCGATCCTACTCTTTCACGATTTACGGTTAAAAGTTTGTCAACCAAACTTAGTGAGCAAAGATCAGCCAGATATTATTCCGAAATGCTCAATGCTGTTCCTGTCAGTGTACTTGATGACAGTGATGATGATGAAGATACCACTTTCGTCAAAGCTATCACCACTCGGAGTGGTGCTTCTTATAAGGGGCCAGCTGGCCCTATTCCTCCTCCGTTATTTGAAATGGAAAAAGAGACGGAGGATACAACGGACAAAGTGCAAATTCCAATCCCACAAAGTACAGCACATGTCTATCCTCCGGTTGTCCCGAAAAAATCCAAACCAGGAGTTGTCTTTGAGACTCCTGAAGTGGTTGTCCCTAAATCCAAACCTCACATTCCTTACCCATCGCGCTTAAATGAGCAAAAGCTCCGTGAGAAGGCTAGTCAACAAAATGATAAATTCTATCAAATCTTTAAAGAATTACACTTTGACATAAGCTTTGCGGATGCTACTATTCTGATGCCCAAGTTTGCAGCAGCAATCAAACACTTGTTAAGCAACAAGGAAAAACTAATTGAAATGGCTAAAACTCCAGTAAATGAGAACTGCTCAGCAGTTATCTTGAAAAAGCTTCCGGAGAAGCTTGGAGATCCTGGAAAGTTTCTACTACCTTGTGTCTTTCCAGGAATGGTTGAATGTTATGCCTTAGCAGATCTAGGTGCAAGCATCAACCTGATGCCTCATTCAGTATGGAAGAAACTTTCTCTTCCGGCTCTTACTCCTACCTGCATGACTCTTGAGCTTGCAGATCGAACCATAACTCATCCCTGCGGCATTGCCGAAGATGTATTTGTGAAGATAGGAAAGTTCCATTTTCCAGCTGACTTTGTGGTTGTTGACTTCGACGCAGATCAAAAGGTTCCTCTAATTCTTGGACGAGGATTCCTAAAAACGGGCCATGCTCTGATTGATGTATTTAAGCATGAGATTACTTTGCGTGTGGATAAGGAAGCTGTTACTTTTAACCATGATCAAACATCGAGTTACTCCTCAAATTTTAATTCTGCTTCGGTTAACCGAATCGATGTCATTGACATTGCTTCAGAGGAGTACTCTCAAGAGAGTGTTGATTGTTTTCATAATTCTGTGAGTGGGGAACCCACCACATCTTCTCAACATATCATAGCAGACTCTTCCCCTTCTCTCACTTCGGTTGAGGGAAGTGATCCCTTTTGGGATGAAGTCGATGCTTTTCTTGCTCTAGATAGTCCACCTCAGCATGAGGTTGATGATGACTATCTTGATCCTGAGGGGGACATTCTCTTTCTTGAAAATTTGTTAAACGAAGACTCATCTTCCCCTTTCCCACAAAAACAACTTCATAATGAGGAAACTGATAAATTTTCTGAGATCAAGTTTAAGGACTTGCCTCCTCCACTTGCAATTCTTGAGGAGGAAGTTCTTATCTTAATTGTTGTTCAGATCTCTCTTCTTCCCTTCACCTACCCGGTGATTTCCCCTATCTTTCACTCATTCGGGAGTGAGGATATTACTTTTGACCCCGGCATTGTCCATCTAACATTGGTTTAAATGCCGGATTTCCTGGTCTCTTACTTCCCCATAAACTTTTAAAATTGCTTTTTCTCCAAGGCTGTTCAGGAACCCTTTGTTACAGTTAACCGTTCACAAGCGGTTAGCTTGCGTGATAAACCTGTCTGTTCGGGAGAAATCAATTCAATTCGGGGTCGAGTCAAGCTAGCGACTCGGTTATCAAAAACAGTAGCAAAATATGGGTTTTCACCCATGTCTCACACTAGTGTGGGGGAGATGCCCCACCTGTTGTAAATATGTATAATGAAAAAAAAAAAAAAAAAAAAAAAAAAAAAAAAAAAAAAAAAAAAAAAAAAAAAAAGAGAGAGAGGGAATTTGCATGCCTTAACGGCTTAAATGCAAATTAAATAAAAATAAAATAAAAGGCTATTAATATTTCCCTTTCACGTTCTAAGTGTTGGTTTCACAACCGGTTCTTTGAATATTGAGGGCAATATTCAGTTCTAAGTGTGGGGGGGAATTCTCGCGAATTTGATCAAATGTACCATCTAGCACCCCCATTTTAGCCAAAATTTTAAAATTTTTTCTCACTTAGAACTCAATAAATGGTTATCAGTCCGCCATGTCTAACCCACATAAGGATTGGCTAATCCAGGAGCAAACGGCTCTTGGTAAAGATATATCAAATCCGTTTTTGGCTTGCAATTTGCCCAAAATTGTATGGTTTTCGACTCACCATATCCTAAAAAGTGAAGAGTTGGCTAGTCCAGAAGCAAACGGCTTCTGGTAAAGACAAATCAAAACCGTTGACAGCTTATGGTTTGCTCAAAATCATTTGGTTATCGGTGTACCAAAGTTCTTACTTGAACTAAAACATTTGGCTACTCCAGAAGTGATGGCTTTTGGTAAAGAGACATAAAATCCATTAAATCTTCATAAAAGATTGCTAGGGACTAGCAATAGTTTAGTGTGGGGGATTTGATATGTGTCTAAAAACACATATAATTTACCCGGAAAATACCCACATAAACGTCCAAAAACACACAAATATTATAAATATCATTGAAAATGTGTTTTTATCTGTTTCAAATGCAAAATAATTGAAAACCAGTGAAAACGAACCAAGTTTGCATAAATTACAAGTCTAGTCCCTCAAGTTACAAAAGTTGTCAGATTTAGTCCCCGGGTGTTCTAAAAATGGAAAATCATGTTTTTAAACCCTTGTACTATTGGAACTTAACAAGAAATACCCTTGTAATAACTTTTGGAAATTTACAAAATAAGTCCCTCAAATATCCAAAATTACATTTTAGGTCCCTAAAGTTTTAAAACTATAAAAATATACAAAATGGTCCTTGTATAATTATTGTATGGCAGGTTTAGTCCTTGGAAGATATTTTGGAATTTGGCATAATCAACCCCTCAACTTTCAGCAAATTACAAGAATGGTCCCTATGCTTATTTAACTACTAAATCCGGATCAAACTACCCATTAAATCCCAACTAAACCCAACCTATTAACTAACCCAGCCTATCCACCCACTAAACCCAACCCAGTCTATTACCCATAACCCAAGCCCAAAACCCATACAAGCCCAACTGCTTAACTGAGTTTAAACACTCAGTCAAACAACCCTTTGACCCGTCTCTTTCCCACTCACCCCAACCATAACCAGTCATCCCCCAGCTGGCCTAAACACCTCACCCCCCTCCTCCAACACTCCACCTAACACATCCAAAAACATTTAATGCATCTTCCCACTCTCCCACTAGCAAATTCAGAGGATTTAGTCAAAAACCACTTTTCCCGCCAAAATGACAAATGGACTGAGGAGATTGAATCAGAGCAATTGGATGGTGGGGATTTGTTCAAGATGTCGACAAAGGATTATCCCAGTCAAAATATTGTATATATAGTGTGTAACTTAGCTAGAATCAAGTGTGTGGAAAAATAGTTTAGCCGTATTTCCATTCCCAGTTTGTACTTTGTAATTTTCAAGTTCCATCAATCAATACAAGATAATTTTAGTGTATTCTTTGTTGTTTCTTTGATTATTGTCAGTAGTTGATAATTTATACCAAGTTCTGATTTTCACTTGACACTGAGAAATAGAACTTAATAAGTAGTAACAAGAATAGCTTCTAAGCTGTTTGTAATAACTTATATAAGCTTCTTATAGCTTAGTATAAGTTATTTGTAGTATAACTTGTTCTAAATCTCAAGATTGAAGAAAAGTCAAACAAAGTCAACATTGAAGCAATAAGCTGATTCTGGGTGATTAAGCTAGTTCAAGAAGCTTCTCTGGGTTATTTAGCTTGTATTTGACAAGTTTGATTGGTCCTTGGTTCCTTGTTCTTTGTGTATCAGTCCACCTCAGTGGTAAGAATTTCCTCATTTTTTGCTTTATTTCATTAAGTACTGTTTAAGTGCTTATTTTCTGCTGATCTGTGTTCTTATAAGCTTATTGTTAGTTTCTTAGTGCATGTGATCAGATTTGTTAGTAGTATAATAGTTTTTAGTTAATTTGCTCAAAAATCTTAGAAAAGACCAAAAATAGCAATATCTAGTTTAGCTTAATAATAAGCTTAAGTCTGAATTAAAAGTTGTTTTTTAGTGTTTATATAAGTTATTAGATCAATAATCTATAGACTTTTAGTTTAAAATTTGGTTTTTCATTTGTTAAATCAAGACAGTCATTTGATAAGGGCTGTTTGGATTTGTATCTGTCATTAGGTAATATTGTGTGTACTGTACATTTGCACTTGTCCCAACTTTGAATCAGCTTTTAGTAATCATAATAAGCTGTTTTCAAAGCCTCATTAGTAGTATAGCTAGAGAATCATATTTCTTGTTGGCTGTGTGAAAATTAAGCTGTCATAAGCTCATATCAGCCATCAGCTGTCATAAGCTTGTTTTGGTGCTTTTTCTTGGTTGTTCTAAGTTTAATATAATCTATTTAGTGTAACCAATATAGGTGCTTAGGTCTGTTTTTGTCTGTGCACAAGTTTGTGCATGTCTGCATAAAACAGACACATAGGCAGTCTGACCCATTTTTATCAGCTGTGCATTAGCTTATTCCCATAAGCTGAGCAGCTGAATTTTGGTTCCCAAGTAGTTAGCCTAGTAGGTTTTAAGTTCCTGTGTTCAATATCCAAATCACAACTTATTCAATAGCTTAAATCAGTCTGTGCAATTTCCCCAAATATTTGCCCTGATCCTGAATCAGTCCATAACTGATTCCAGCATCTGAACTAGGGATCAATTGGACATCAATTGGTGTTGTTGTGATAGGGCTTTTGTGATTTTTAGATAGCCAGTAGTGCTGCCTTGATTTTGCCCCCCTTAGGTTGCCTATTAGACTGCTTATTGTGTGCTTAATCTGTGCTTAAAGTCTGCTGTTTGTCTGAGAATTTTCTGTGCATAGTTCCAAATCAGCCCAAGTGCTTATCTGCTCAATACTTGTGCTTATTTGTATTTCTGAGTTGTTTTGTGTTTAATATTATTGTTTAATCCATTCCTGAACTTTTGGGAATTTTTGGATTCCATTTAGCTTATTTTGGGCTTATTAGCTTATAGCTTATCTGCCCAAATCAGCTTATTTGGCCTAGTGATCTTTTCATTTTATTTTTCCCATCTTCTAAATTTTATTTTTGAATTATCTGTAAATTTTCATAATTTCCTGAACAGTTTTAGTATTTTTAATCATTTTAATTAGGTTTTAATAGTAAATAAATTATAATAAATAGAAAAATAATCAAAAAATATAATTCCAATTTTCATAATTTTCTTTTGTCATTTTTAATCTAGGAAAAATATAAAAATATTTTTAGGCCTTAAGAAAATATAAAATAGAAAATAAGTGATAGTTTCTATTTAATTAATTTTATCTTTTTAAATTTTAATTAAGTAATTTTTATTTTTATAATTTTCTTAGTTTCATTTTATCTTATAATATTTATAGAGAAAGTTTTAGAATTTTCTTTGTTTATTTAGTATTTTTTTATAATTTAAATTAGTTTAATAATTAATTAAATAATTAAATAATTAATAATAAATAAATAAAAAGTATAGAAAATTATAATTTAAGTTTTTAAATAAGTTTTAAGTAATTTTATATTTTTAGGTTTGAAATTTTATAAATTTTAGTTTTAGTCCCATTTTTAGCTTTCTCGTTGCGCGTTTGTAGTTAATTTTAATCGCGTTTACTTTTAATTTGTATATTTTTTAAATTGTTAGTAGAATTGTTAAAAAAGCAAAAATCCAAAAATATCTTATCATCAGTCACTATAATCCAAATTCTGAGCAATCGTCAATTTCACACTTCGTTGGGAGACGACCTGGGTGATCACTTGCCCAGTATACACACTACACACAACACAACGTGAGTCTTTGCAATTTATCCTTTTTCACAAAGGGGTGGTTTGTACTGATTCACGAGCATCCAGTTCCGAGTCTGCATTTGTTTAAATATAAGTGTTGGTTTGGGGCGGATCAGGCATTAAAACTGCTAAACCGCAACGACACATCACGCGCATCAAAAGTTTATAGATTTTTGCATGTTTGTAAAGTAAATGAAAGTAGGTGGCCTCATTTTAAACTTTTTATATTTGTGGAATTATTATTATAACCTTGCTCGATAATAAATACACACTAAAGACAAAGGTTGTTTTCGACATTAACTCATTTGATTTTTGTCTTTATTCACTTTACTTCACTATGAAAGTTGGGACAAAGAAAACCAAGAACACACATAAAATTTCACTCCATTTCATTCCCTTCATCTAAAAAAACTTGAGAACATAGTGTAAATAAAGCGAAGTAATTGACAATAGTTACCCCAACGGTTAGAAATAAACCACGGTTAAAACCCAGAAACGGCTACCCAGTACCCAGCAGTACAACGTTTTACTCTAGCAGAACAAACGTTTGCCTAGCAGTAATAACTTTGTGCATCCACTCCATTCTCAGACAATTAATTAAACATCAAATATTTCATTGATATTTTTTAAGGCTACAAGTATATACATCTAATTATCCAACCTAAATACTAAACATACTAAAAACAAACAAAAAAAAAAAAAAAAAAAAAAAAAAAAAAAAAAAAAAAAAAAAAAAAAACATCATCCTAAACTGCTTCACTCCATTTCACCCCAACTTGTTAGAACCAGAGCTCTCTTCCCTGCTTCCCATCAATTTCTGGCTTTCCTTGAGTCGTTTAAACACAATTTCAAGATCGCTAACCCTCTTTTCTAGATTATAAGGGTCCTGAAACCCATCTTGTTGCTCCCCCTGGTTTTGCAGCACAAACCCATTTTGCTGCTCCACCACAATTTGCTGCTGATCCTCTTCTTTTTGCTGCACCACCTCCTCCTCTTCACCTTCCTCCTCCTCTTCCTCTTCATCTTCTTCCTCCTCCTCCCCGTAGTCACACAATCCCCAAACCTCATCCTAGTAAAAGTCTTGCGCATGCAGCCAGTTCAAAATTTAACCCCTTATCCACGTATCTACCTTCCTATACGACCCATATTCCGCAATGGGTTCATCCCCGAAAGCAATTAACACTGCGTCAAACAGCAAATTGTTGTTTAACACCCACTCGTACTCTTCAGCATCATTTTGAAAGGTAACATTATTTGCTGCCATTGTTGAAGTTTTCTTTGAATTGAAAGGGATATATGTGTTTGTGTGTGTTCTTTGGTATATATATAGTCGATAGGTATAAATAGGCTGGAGAGGTAGATGCCAAGACTTTAGGCGGGAAAATGGATCGACGGCGCGCGCCAAAAGTAAAGTGTCAATTGAAGTTTTACGATTTCCTTTTACCAAGTATTGACTTTCCATGTACAATGAGTTGATGCAACAACAAGTTGTATATCATGCTTTGTGAATAATAAACTTCCAAACTCAATATTTCCAACTATTGATCAAGTGGTGGTTTGGTTTAATTAAGAGTGGCAAGATGTGTAGAAAAAAAAAGAATAGTAGGATCTTTACCATAGGATCTTAAGTAGGATCTCGATTTTGAAAACCTTTCGTGTGACATTTGGGATAAAAACGGAACACACGAGGGATATTGGACTATTCGAGACATGCTACCCGTACACTAACATATTTGGATTTATTGGACTATTCGTTTGGTTATTGTTTGAGTTACGGATTGGTTTAGCGTTTAGGGTTTAGAGTTTAGGGTTTAGGGTTTAGGGTTTATATAAATACTCGTTATATTATAAATTACTCGGGAAATTGATTTTCAATAAAGTCTTTTGAATTGGAAACGTTCGATAAATGAAAGGGTCTTGGCGAAATTTTGTTATTTCCAAAGATTAATTTTGTCGTAAGTCCAAACTTGTTTTAAATCATAAAACGAGTATACCTTGTACTAATAAACGGGATTATGGGAAAATACAGACGATTACCAATCGACTCGTCTTATTTGATATGTTTGTTGTTAGTTATCTCTTCGACTTGTTTTCGTCATCTCGTCTCTTCTCGAGTTATTGTCAATACTCTTCTCGACTATTAATTCGGTTATTCGTTTTTTTGGAGTGAGTACTCGTGAGTCCGTGTTCTCTACCGTCACACGAATGAGGATACCAAACCCTTTTAAAAGGCTAAAACGAGATTATCTTTTGAAATGAGAATGATTAACTTTTGAAACCTCTACTTGCGCATTTGATTTTTTTGGTGAATATCGTGCCGAGTACGTTGCATTGCGATATGTTGCGTTAAATCGTTTGATACGATATTTAACTTTTAATTATATTACGGATAACCTCGATACCCGCGGGGAAACCCGAAAAACCGATGGATAACGGGTATCCGGTGGGATATGGGGCGGGTACGGGTATATTATAAACGGGTTCGGGTACGGGTACACTAAAACCCGCCACGAACCCGAACCATCGGCTATAGTTGGTTTTCACCGCCACGTCAACACCATTAGATTTTTTTTTATTTTTATTTTTTAATTTATTTATTTATTTATTATTTTTTTTAACTATTATTTTTTTTTCTACACATCTTGCCACTCACCAAACCACCACTTGATCAATAGTAAAGGGGCAATTAATCCCTTTACCGATCAATTGTAAACAGACAAAAAAGTGAGTAAACCCTAATCAAAACACACATTCTTCTTACTCCTACGCCGGATTCCCACGGGTAACAGTAGGATCCTGGGGCAATTAAACCAAACCACCACTACTTGATCAATAGTAAAGGGCCAATTAATCCCTTTACCGATCAATTGTAAACCGACACAAAAAATCAATAAACCCTAATCAAAACACACATTCTTGATTCTTCTTATTCCCACGGCGGATTCCCACGGGTAACAGTAGGATCCTGGGCCACCTTTCATTTCATCTTTGTCTTTTAATTTAGCTAATGGTAATAGTTTGAAAAACAGACGTGGCAAACACAAAACACGCAAACAATGAATCCAAATGACAACAAAGGTATGTTTTTTAATGTTTTCACATATCAGTTGATGATTCATTGTACAATAATTAGTAACAGGCTTTTGATCTATAAATGGTGATGTTTGGGGTTGTTGTTACCAATTCTAATGTAAAGCTGTGTGAATTTATTGTTGAATGTAAAGCTGTGTGAAGTTTTAATTTATTCAAGTTTATGCTTTAACAGGTTCAAAGACAAAAATCCCTTCCAACAAGGTATATACTAAAGTTGTTATGTGTTTGTGGCTAAAGTTGTATACCTTAATTATACCATTAATTAAATTTTTTGAAACAAATGGTATGTTGAACTATTAGGAGGTATAGGAAAACACAGATTGGAAGAGAAAGAGCCCTTTCTATTTCTCTAGCGATGAAGAATCTGGTGATGCTGACATAAAAGGTGTGAATTTATTGTTGAATGTAAAGCTGCTGTGTGAATTTTTAATTTATTCAAGTTTATGCTTTAACAGGTTCAAAGGCAAAAATCCAAACAACAACAAACCCAATCCCGCCGGGGCAGGGTATGGGGGAGGTAGGCTGTAGACAGACCCTACCCCTACCCCAAGGTAAACCCGGGAGTAGAGAGGCTGCTTCCAAAGAGACCTCCGGCACTAGGTCCAAATTCAAAATCATTTCCAACAAGGTATACTAAAGTTGTTATGTGTTTGTGGCTAAAGTTGTATACCTTAATTATACCATTAATTAAATTTTTTGAAACACATATGGTATGTTGAACTATTAGGAGGTATGGGAAAACACAGATTGGAAGAGACAGAGCCCTTTCTATTTCTCTAGCGATGAAGAATCTGCTGATTCTGACACAAAAGGGGTAATAATGGTCCATTTAATAAGTGTTGTTTCGCTACCTTTATCACATTCTCAAGACTTAATCCATTATATAAACTCGTTCAACTTGTAGGTAAATGACAAAGATGAATCCTCTTAAGCTACTCCCAAACTTGGGACTACCGTATAATTAAGAAGATGTACCAACCGATGGCCGTGAAGAAGACTTCTCGTACATTAAATGTGTTGAGAATTATGTAAAGGTGGTGATCATCTCGACTATTATGAACTAGAGGATAATTAGTTTAATATGGTACGTAGTAGCAGTTATGAGTAAGAAGATGTACGTTGTATCAACCGATGGCCGTGAAGAAGACTTCTCGTACATTAAATGTTGGGCCGTGAAGAAGACTTCTCGTACATTAAATGTTGTGTTGAGAATTATGTAAAGGTGGTGATCATCTCGACTATTATGAACTAGAGGATAATTAGTTTAATATGGTACGTAGTAGCAGTTACGAGTAAGAAGATGTTGTATCAACCGATGGCCGTGAAGAAGACTTCTCGTACATTAAATGTGTTGAGAATTATGTAAAGGTGGTGATCATCTCGACTATTATGAACTAGAGGATAATTACTTTAATATGGTACGTAGTAGCAGTTCTGATATTTAATTTGGATAAATGTAATTATTAATGGTGCAGTAACTGGTAATTAACTAGTGTAGTTTAACTCTGTATCTATTTTATAACTGTAATGATAGTATTTTGGTTTGTTAAATGGTAGCAATTTGTGTTCTTGATGTGATGATTGCACAGTTAGATTTTATGGTAGCAGTTTCTGTTGTTGATTTGATGATTGCACATATTTATTTAATGGTAGCAGTTTGTGTTCTTCATTTTTCATGTTGGTTTATGATTTAATGGTAGCAGTTTGTGTTAAATGGTGTCAAGTTGTGTTCATGATTTTGGTGTAATTGTGTAAATTTGAGTTCTTGATTTGATATGCAGTTTGTGTTCATGATCTTTGTTCTAGATCTTGGTTCATGATTTGCGATTAAGATAATGAAACTATAACATTTGGAGCCAAAATTTTGATAATGGTAGCAGTTTGTGTTCTTCATTTTTCATGTTGGTTTATGATTTAATGGTAGCAGTTTGTGTTAAATGGTGTCAAGTTGTGTTCATGATTTTGGTGTAATTGTGTAAATTTGAGTTCTTGATTTGATATGCAGTTTGTGTTCATGATCTTTGTTCTAGATCTTGGTTCATGATTTGCGATTAAGATAATGATATATAACATTTGGAGCCAAAATTTTGATTTTTTCAAGTTTATGCTTTACTAAACAGGTTCAAATTTAAGGCAAATTTTTAAAATAATTCAATTGTTATTTTGAAATTAGAATTTGGAGCCAAAATTTTGAAATCGCCTAATTAATTAGAAGCGGGTACCAAGAATAAGGTACGATTCATCTTCTTCCTATACCCTCTTTTCTCTCCTAAAAAAAAAAAAAAAAATACTGCCAAGAAAACACAATAATCAATTCTTATATCACCATTACTCTCAAAGCCAGAATCATTTTCTTGTACCCATTGTTACTCAAGAGTCATGGGAATTCAACCCATTGTTGATAATCATCTTTTGCTTCCTGCTGATAATGAACATGATGATAACAACATAGACTATGAATCCGAAAAGTATTCTGATGAGGAAGATCTAGATGCGCCTGGAACCAAACAATCAGATCGGATACTAGCTAAGAGAGGCATGACCAGGCTATTTAAGTTTCGCATGAAATATGGCAACCCTGGTGGAATAAAGCTCAAGGTAACCTTCGATGCATTGAATAGGGTATCAGGGTTACACAGAGCACTGTTTACGAGTTTTTTAGGAGATCTGGTTCGTGAGCATATAGGTTTGAAGAATCTTTCCTGGAGGAATGTGAATAAAGAAGAAAGAGATAAACTATGGACTGACATCACTGTACATATATACTACTGTATTTTTTAACCCAGTACTACATAATTTTATCTATGCAGTTACATTATGTGCAACTAATTAACAACATTGTGTTAATCTTTGCAGCGATATTTTGATGTTGACGTGACATTCAGAAAATTGGTAATGACTCGTCTTGGTAAACTGCTAAGGACTTTCAGAACGAAGCTCAGAGAAGAATACATTTTGCCCCACCTAAATACACCTTCCAAACTGAATGAATTCCCGGCCAAGTATAGTCGATTTGTGAAATCAGAAGACTGGGTCGAGTTTGTAAACAACACGACCACCGATGAATACAAGGTTTTAATTAGTCATCTTTATTTAAGTCTATATGTCATTTCATAATTTTCAGTTTGCAGCATTACCACATGTAAACGCCTTATGATTTTGTGTTTTAGAAGATAGCTGATAAAGCTAAAATGTCGCGTTCCAAAAATATTTATCAGCATAAAATGGGACGAGGTGGATATGTTTATTTGAAAGAGAAAATGGTAAGATCACATGTGTATGCACCTTCATATTTTCGTTTATCTTATTTTAATTAACTTTACATGTGTATGCATTTGATGTTTATTAGATCAAAAATAAAGAGATTGAAGCAGATGAAGAACCCCCGTGTGGTATAATGTGGTTGAAAGGAAGGGTAAACAACGATGGCGAATTTCCAGATGATGAGATCACATCAGTGGGAGATACACTTGTAAGTTTGACTGCAAATTCTATTATTATGCTTATATACCAGCAGGATTAAATGTGTACTAGCAGTAGTAAATTGTGTACTAGCAGTGGTAAACACTAGCCATATTTGTAATTGAAGTTCATGAGCATCACTAACTCCATCTGAGCAGCATTGACACAAATAAGAGCATCAGTTACTCTAACAGCATCCAGAAGACTTTTAATCCCAACATTTCCTATATTTTTTTTTTGCAGAAAGAATCTGATGACCAGATCAAGAAATTGTCCAATGAGATTACAGAAACAAAAAGAATACTTACTCAACTGATGGCACAGTTGAGTCAACAAGGGGTGCAGTTAAATTTGTCATCTCAATTTCCAGTAGCCTCAAATGCAAGCCAACAAGGGTCTACAGATTCCCAATCGCAAGGAAATGTGTCTCCAACAAAAGGAGTACCAACAGTATGTATTTCAACATGTTTCTTGTTATTCTTTTGTTTATATAATGTAACGTGTTTTATATATACATATAGGAACCTGCTAAAACTGTCGGACCTGAGAAAAAGCCTAAGTCACGACAAAACGGGCCTCCAGATTCCCAATCAGAACAAAATGTGTCTCCAACACAAGCACTGCCAACAGTATGTATTTCAACATGTTTCTTGTTATTCTTTTGTTTAAATAATTTCTGATATATGTACATGCAAAAATTCTTTTTTTAAGCCATTTAACTGCAAACTGTGGCACTTAAAGAAATCAAATATCGTTGCTTTGGGTACATACATGTGTTTTTTCAACGTACATATATATAATTCTTGATATATAATTCAATGTTTGATACAAGCGTCGTCTTTTGTTACTACAGGTTACACTGCGAACTACAATGCAAAAGAAAAGTGACAACAACTGTGGACCAACAGCACCATCGAAGCGCAAAAGTAATGTCTCTATTGAAGCCCTAAAGCAAGCTATGCCGGCGAAGAGTCAAAAGTCTTTAAATTATGGTACTTGAGAATTTGATTATGTACGACATTACAATTGTATATTCTGTTCAGTTATATACATTCGAGTTTTATTCAATTTCAAATTTCTTTTTGTTTATGATTCTGTTTTATATATATATAATATACTCATTCCAGCAGCACTAGCATAGTACTAGCAGTAGCAACTCTGCTCCAACAGTACTAACTTAAAAATACCAGTAATAACCCTGTGACTAAAAGATGCAGTCATGTATTATGGTCACGCTTATCAACATTATTGGTCACTCTTTGTTTAATTCGATGTGTGACTAAATATTACAAAAGGTCACACAAACATAAAATTCAAGTGGCCATTGGATGATCAATAGTCACACAAAATACAAATTTCTTCACTTTAAACAGCATATGGTCACACTTATTAACACTTTTGGCCACTTTATGCTTAAGTGTATGTGACTAAATACCCAAAACAAACATGCTTTGTGTGACTGAATATTACAAAAGGCCACACAAACTAAAAATTCATGTGACCATTGGATGATCAATAGTCACACAAAATACACATTTTTTCACTTAAAACAGCATATGGTCACACTTATAAACACTTTTGGCCACTTTATGCTTAATTGTATGTGACTAAATACCCAAAACAAACATGCTTTGTGTGACTAAATATTACAAAAGGCCACACAAACTAAATATTCATGTGACCATTGGATGATCAATAGTCACACAAAATACACATTTCTTCACTTAAAACAGCATATGGTCACACTTATTAACACTTGTGGCCACTTTATGCTTAATTGTATGTGACTAAATACCCAAAACAAACATGCTTTGTGTGACTAAATATTACAAAAGGCCACACAAACTAAGAATTCATGTGACCATTGGATGATCAATAGTCACACAAAATACACATTTCTTCACTTAAAACAGCATATGGTCACACTTATTAACACTTTTGGCCACTTTATGCTTAATTGTATGTGACTAAATACCCAAAACAAACATGCTTTGTGTGACTAAATATTACAAAAGGCCACACAAACTAAGAATTCATGTGACCATTGGATGATCAATAGTCACACAAAATACACATTTTTTCACTTAAAACAGCATATGGTCACACTTATCAACACTTTTGGCCACTTTATGCTTAATTGTATGTGACTAAATAACCAAAACAAAGATGCTTTGTGTGACTAAATATTACAAAAGGCCACACAAACATAAAATTCATGTGGCCATTGGATGATCAATAGTCACACAAAATACACATTTCTTCACTTAAAACAGCATATGGTCACACTTATTAACACTTTTGGCCACTTTATGCTTAATTGTATGTGACTATATACCGAAAACAAACATGCTTTGTGTGACTAAATATTACAAAAGGCCACACAAACTAAGAATTCATGTGACCATTGGATGATCAATAGTCACACAAAATACACATTTCTTCACTTAAAACAGCATATGGTCACACTTATTAACACTTTTGGCCACTTTATGCTTAATTGTATGTGACTAAATACCCAAAGCAAACATGCTTTGTGTGACTAAATATTACAAAAGGCCACACAAACTAAGAATTCATGTGACCATTGGATGATCAATAGTACACATTTCTTCACTTTAAATAGCATATGGTCACACTTATTAACACTTTTGGCCACTGTTTTTTAAATTGTATGTGACTAACTTGAAAAAAACAACACACGATGTGTGACTAAATCATCACAAACGTCACATTTATTATATTTTTGTGTGGCCATAGGATGGGAAATAGTCACACATACTGATGAATCCAACAAAACTTGTGCCTAATTAGTCACACATATTCGGGTTTTGGTCACTCTTTTTCGATGAAAACGGCCACAAACTAAACAATGTGACTATATGATACCTACGGTGGTGCGACTTTTTGTCACACACACCCAAAAAAATGTGTGTGACTATATGCATATAGTCACGCATTTCCAGTGTGACGATAGGCAGAATCTGTACCAGTGTTTTGGTCTTTTTGGGTCCGGTTTTGGTTAAGAAAAGGTATGTGAATAAGCACATACCAATGCATCTTGTGGTGGTGGTGGTGGTTGATGTTGTTGAGCGGGTGCAGCGGAACGTTGTTGTGATGCATTTGTCGAAGCTCTACCATAGTACTCATCATATATAAACTCGAAGAAATTATCGAGTTCTTGATTTGTGGGTTTATCAGTGGTAGTTGACTGAGCTCCTTGGGGTACAAGTCCTGAACTGATATGTCCAGAAGTTTGACTGTTTGGTACGGGTCTTAATCTGGTATGGTTAGAAGCCATAGGTTTAAGTGTGGGTTCTAGAGCGAATCTCTCAGAAGCCATTTGTGAAATTTCATTAAACTTCACATTTATCGTGCCCTCGAGTTATCTGAATAACCAATGAAGATTCCAATATCACCCTTAGCTTTCAGCTTTTTCAGATCCTCTCTATCGTTCGTCGGATAGCACAAAGCACCAAATACATGAAGGTAAGAGATATCGAGTTTTCTGTTGTTCACTAATTCATATGGGGTTTTATTGAATCTTGGGTGGATAAGGGATCGGTTCTGAGTGAAACAAGCAGTGGAAGCAGCATCATCCCATAAGAATAACGGTGCACTGGAATAAATCAGCATTGTGCGAGCAGCTTCCACAAGAGTTCTATTTCTTCTTTCAACTACCCCATTCTGCTGTGGAGTTCTAACAGCTGATGTCAGGTGAGTGATTCCAGTTTCTTCAAAATATGTCCTTAACTCCTGATTAGTGAATTCCGTGCCATTGTCAGTTCTTACAATCCTTACTGGAACTTGAAGTAGAACTTGAATTCGCTTCAGAAAGGTGATGATGATGCCTGGTGCTTCGTCTTTTGATCTCAAAAACCTTACCCATGTATATCTTGAATAGTCATCGACGATCACTAGAATATACTTCTTCCCATTGATACTCTCAACTCTCATTGGGCCACATAAGTCCATATGTAACAAATGCAGCTTATCGACCGAACTGCGTACGGTTTTAGGTTTATATGTTGCCCGTTTGCTTTTGCCTTGCTCACAGGATGGACATAAGTGTTCTTTGGTGTATTTGAATTTTGGGAGACCGGTGACGATGTTGTCTTTGGCAAGTTTGGTTAAGGTGTCGAAGTTGAGATGGGATAGTCGTCTGTGCCACAACCAGGACTTAGTTTCATCAGCTCTTGTCATGAGACAAACTGGTGATGAAGAGGCCATTTGGTTAATGTCGATAGCATAGAGATTGGTTCCACGATTTCTGGTTAAGAGATCATCTCCAATCAAGTTCCTAACGAAACAAGTGTTTCTCCTAAATGCAACCTCTAAATCTGCATCACAAAACTGCCCGACTGAAAACATATTGTGTCTCAACCCTTCGACATAGTAAACCCGAGTGATTAAGAAATTTCCAAACTGTAGATCTCCATAACCCAGAATAGCTGCTACATGATCATTTCCAAAACGTACTGTTCCCATGAACTTCCATACAAAGTTGATCAGCAGCTTCAGATTCTCGGTCATGTGCTTGGAGCAACCCGAGTCAACGATCCAAAGACAAATTTCAATGACTTGCGAAGAACAGATGGTTTTGTATATGGAAACCGTTTAACATTTGGTTCCATGGGGTTAGCGGTAATAGATGAATCACACTTAGAGAAGGTTTCTATTTGTTCTGTTGGAACAATTTCTAATTTGCCATTCTTAAGTGTAAACTTTCTACCTGTTGGTTTCCATGTGCAAAACTTAAGATGGTCCTTAGGCAATATGCTAATAGTGGTTGATCTAGCTAATTTAATAATTCTTTTAATATATCTAGATTTAGCACTAGTTCATGAAGGAACATCTTTCTTAGCAGGCTTATCATTCACATTCACAGATTCAGAAAAAATATCATCACAAACATTTTCAGACAAAGATTTCTCGCACATTAAACAAACAGAGTCATTACATGCACTAGAAACAGTGTTCATAACATTACATCCATATGACATATGTTTCTTATTAGAAAGCGATAAATTCCTAGGGTGTTCTTCTACTTCTTCTGTTTTATTCTTGCTTTCACTCTTAGAGACAGGCGAGACTCTATTCCTTGTATTCTTCCTAGGCTTTGGTCTGCTGCTCCTTGAGGTACTTTCTATTCCTGTAGAAGGTAAGGCACACGCATTAAGATCTATCTTGTTTTCATTTGAATTTGTTTTAGCATTCCTAGTTTCTTTTGGATTCTCTTTCACACCTTTGTCTATCGCCCTATACGTTTGGGATGTAGAGGTAGACGCAGCAGTGGTACGAATCCTATAAAGTCCAGGTGCTATAACATTTGGTGTTTCGACAACCGCTTTCTCTTTTCCTTTTTCACTTATTTTAGGCAAGGGTGCTGGAACACATTGAGAAATAGACATTTTTGGTTTAACAGCCTTAGATTCCTCACCTTTCCCTTTTTGACTTTCAAGCTGAGACTTCAAAAGATCAATTTGTTCTTGCATGTTTTTGTAAGAACGTTCATACGACAATTTGTCATACTTACATTCCTCCTTTTTCTGATCAAGTTTTTTAAAATATGTAACATTTTGTTTTTCAAGTTTGATTAGAGCCTTTTAATATTTTGAAACAATTTCAGAAGTCTCAGCTCGAAGTGTTTCATCATCCTCTACAGAATATGTTTGATAAATAATGGACATAATATCAGTCGATAGAGCTACTTCGAAGAGAATGTCATTGTATCTTTCCAAAACTCTTATGTGTTCAATGTTTTTCATTAGCTTCCTTCACTAGGGATTTGTGGTCCTTGACAAAGTCGGCTGATTCTTTCAAAAGATTGTTTTCGACATTAAGAACTACCGCATAAATCGCAGTGATTTGAGGATTAATTTCCGTTTCAAACATCTTTTTCTGTTATGTATGAAAACTTGAAAACCAGTCGTTGTAGTTACTGTTTGTTTTGGATGCCATAGTCATTTGAATTGTTCCAATTCTCTTTTTAAGATCATCCAAAAATCGTCTAGTTTCACTTGTGTTACAAGTGTTCTTAGAGGACATTTGTTCGATGTTAGAAAGATGGTTTGAAACAACTTTTCGTTTTGCGACAGCCACTGGTTTTTTGAAAAACATTGGTGACTCTTTTTGAACAAGATGAACGCCAGAAATTGTGTTAAGCTTATTATAGTAAATTGGTCTGATTTCTGGGTTTTCATTTGTCGCATTTTGTTTCGACTCTCTTCGGCAAGCTCAATCGTTTCATAAGAATCCTGAACTTCGGGAGGGTCATGATTATCATTTAGCACACTACCATTAATAACACATTCTGTTCCTGCTGAGCTTTCTTGAGATTGTAAGGGTTTTTACAACCGATAGCCATTTTCTTCATTGTATGTAAAATCGGATTTGGATCGTTTATTAGTAGATTAATTGTTTGTGCAGACTGACCCGTTTTTACAAGCAAATCTTTCAACTTTTTAATGGTTTCTTGTTTGTCAAGGATTTCATCAAGAAGACCATTTTCACGTTTTGAAAACCTTGCATTCAACTCTTTCTTCTCTTTTTCAAGACCAGAACAAGTTGATTTTTTGTTCAGAAAGTTGGTTGGTTAATTCAGAAATTTTCGTTTTTAAGGATTTTATTTGCATGTTCAACTTAACATCGAGAGTGTCATATTTGATTTGCAAATGTTTTTCCCTCAAAACAGAATCTCTATAACCAATTTCAAGTTCTGACTGATGTTTGTTATTAAATTCAAAAGCTTGTTCATTCAACTTATATCTCTCAAGCTCAGCGGTCAATTTTTCATTCGCGGCCTTAACATCGCGATTGATCTTTTTTACCTTTTCAATTTCAATACTACAGTTATTCAATAATTATTCAAATAAAGCACGTGTTTCCTTATCATTCTCAGTATTTTGGGACTCGAGGCCTCCATTAGGATCCATATCTGGAGTAGCCAAATTAGTATTGCTACAACTTGGGGAGTCCACATATGTTTTGTATCGCAGGATGCTGTTCATTTTGAGGTGACATATCAAACATTTCATTATTGTGACATGTAGCATATGTTGGTATGTGACAAATCGCAATTTCAGGTCATTTTCCAAACCTCGACAATTTACTATTCATGAGTTACTATTCACATTTCACTATTCATCATTTTTGAGGTCAGTTTTTTATTTTGAGAAGCTTTCAAAAATTTTACTATTCACAAAACACTATTCATTCCCGGAGGGAAATCACTATTCATGGTCATCATTCATCATTTCGTAAACTAGGTTTACGGGCATTCAAAATTCGCGTAACCATTATGGTTTAGCTGCGTATTCATGCATCAACATTAAAGACAAGTCATATAAACTAGAGTAGTCTATATATCATCAGGAACATTATCATCATGTTAGGTCATTCACGGGTTGCATAATTTTCTATTCACGTATATTTATTTATTAAATAAACGCTATCACCCAAGTAATTACTACGAATAAAATACCCGACACTCCCGGCTATGATCCTAATATATTTTCACACTCATTATAATGATATATAAAAAAATTATATTATTAGTTTACCCGGTGTTTTTAAACCATTTACTATATATATCGTTAAAAGCTTATAACTGCGACGGTTTACAAAAATTCAACCCGATATTTTAACACCCTATACTTACAAGAAATGTGATTTCATAATTTTTACAACTTCGTCATACTTTAATTTATCCTGTTAAAATATATTTTTAGCTAACTCGGTACCCGTTAACACATTATACTAACTAAGACTACATAAACTGCACCAAAAGTCCAACTTACACTTACACACTCTTCCTCCCATCCCCATTTCCACGCCTCCCATGCCCTCCCCCATGCTTTCACCATACTCTTTCACTAACTTTCATTAATGCTTGTCAATTCATGTCTCAAAATATCCATCTCTATTATACTTATACACTAAAACATAACACATACACTTCAAGATCAAAATAAAATTTTCTCTCATCCTCTCCTTTCTCATATGATCGGCCAAGGAAACAAACACAAGAAAACTTCACCAAAAATTCAAGATCAAGCAACTTTCAAGCTCCATTAGTGTTTACTAGTTAAGGTTTTGAGATAAAAAAAAAAAAAAAAAAAAAAAAAAAAAAAAAAAAAAAAAAAAAAAAAAAAAAAAAAAAAAAACTCAAAGTTTCTTAAGTGTTTACTTCAAAAACTCATCAAATTTTCAAGTAAGTGTCTAAATAAAATTTCTACTCTTTCATACTTTCATTTGACCTATTTTCAAGATCTAGTAACAATCATGCAAATATATATGTTATATATACCACTTGACACTAGATCTTGTCACTATAATGAGTATAATGAATTTTATTAGTAACCTCATGAGATCCACCATTCTTGGTGATGATTAGGAACCCATGACACCCTAAGAAGGTGTATGGTAGGATTAGATTAGTTGTGGTGTTGATTGGAAGTGTTTTGAACAAGTCTTGAACTAGAAAAATGAGTTTTTAACAACAATAGAAAAGGATCTGTCCAAAATCATGAAATCTGGAAAAATCAGTAGCCTTTGGAACGTTTTGGCTTAAATATTTAGAAAATACTTTCAAAACAAAACCGTGGGCGTTGGAATGAGCAAAAACGAGCTTACGACGAAAAAGATATGATTTTCCTAAGTTTAACGACGAAAAACCCTTTCCTGAAAATTTAGCTTGCTGTTTGCCGAGATTCAAAGGCTAAAACGAGGAGTTAGACATGATCTAGATGAGCCGACCTACTGAAAATATGATAGTACATGTTAATAAGAAACCGTGGATATAAAGAATGTAGAAAACGGGCTTATAACGACCGAAATACACCCTTTTAAAACCCGACGAAACACAAACTATTTTGACAGCTTTTAGTATGAAAATATTTCTAAGTATAAAAAGTATTATTTTTACAAGGCACTATATTGAGAGCCATTTTTCTTATTAAACGAGACACGTATGATCAAAAGTTAAATAATACGACTTTAAGATATTGTTATAAGGTTTCTAAAAACGTCAAGTCTAATCACTAACACTTAGCGTACACTATTTCGCGGCTAGTTTTGCGAGACCATTTGGTCACATTTTCAAGTTGTGAACAATATTACAATTGCTACGAAAACACTATATTTGCCGGTAGAACACTAAACAAGGATCGTGGAGTAACGTTTCAACATATTTACTCGAAAAGTATTTTATAACGTAACGAGACGTCAAAAATGTATTTTTAGACGATAAATGTTATTTTCAAAACTGACGAGTGGTATCGATAACATACGTATTTGCATGTGCAACATTATATCGTTGCTTACATTAGTTCATATCATTCATATTAGGTTGCGGTTAGAGACCGAACCTCATTCCAGCATAATCACTATTGCAATTGTTGCTTTGCACCAGGTGAGTTTCATAGCCCCGATTTTTACATTGTTTATACATGATTTCTAAACCCTCGGGGTGGGAATACAACGCTTGTTTTACATACGGACACAAGTACTAAAACTGTTACTTTGCCTAAGTTACCACATTGCCATTAAAGTCCCCTACGTATCATGAACCGTTAATTATGTGTAAGCGCGGATGTTATGAATAGATCTATTTGGGTTGACACCCCCATCCGGGTTGGTCGCGCCAACTGGTCAAACGGACGCATATCATTCGGGACATTTCCGAGTGCCTGGCAAACACTTATTAGGGGCATTTATTATTGTGCTTAATTGCATACCATTACGTCGAGCTTCGGGGTCATGAGCTTAGGCACTGTATTTATTATTTTTGGCTGTGACACTATATTTGTCGTATTGTCTTGCTACTGAAATCTTGTGGTCCGCAATACTGTTTATTTAAACCTATGAGTCTCACCAACATTATTTGTTGACCCTTTTAGCGTGTATTCTCAGGTAATTTAGTGATGATGATTCACTCTTGTATGGAAGCACATCAAGTCACATTTTGGATGCACATCATGATGGAGATTTTTCTACAATATTTAGCGTTTGGTTTTGTATTTAAATCTTGCATTTTGATGGTGAACTCTGATAACTATGTTTTTTAAAACTCAACTTTAAATCAAACGCTTGTTTTTAAACGACTCACTTAGAGGTCGTTCTTTATTGCCTTGTACTTTGTGACCGAGAATATCATGCCCTCAGAATTCCATTCCGCTGCAAACACAGATTTTGGGGGTGTGACAGATTGGTACCAGAGCCAAGGTTATAGAGAACTAGGATTCATCATTGACCCTAGACTATAACCACTAGGTCACAAAACTTTACAATATCATGATGTGCTTAGGATTGCGATACGTGCTTTTATTCACTTATTTTGTATAAGTCATTTATACTTATACATATTTGTGTTGACCTGGTTACAGCGATATGTCTTCACCCAACCACCCTATTATCATTCCAGCAGACTCGGACATCGAGGATGCTTTCTCATCCACTAATGCACCTACATCACTACTCTCACCTTCCTATACCCCGAAATTCTCATATCACTTACCATTGTTATATGATAACCCCTACCCACTTGAGGTATTAGCACCACCTGAGCCAGACTTAGAAGAGACTACCAGATATGACACTAAGACTTTCGAGATTCAAGGGACTGCCCCTACCTTCCACTATCACCATTGTCATCCCCCTTTTCTATTCCCACATATCGGGAATTAGATGACACTTTGTGGATAGTACCAAGATCACCAACTCAACAGGAACATCAGCAGATTCCTCAAGAATGGTTTGGGATCTATACTGTCTCGGATATGATCGATGCACAACTCGAGGCCCCACATCAGAACTCTTCACAACACTATGATGCTACAACCTAGGATCCAATCAGAGGAGCACCAGGAAGCCTCTAGACTAGACATGTATCTTTACTAGCTTTTATTATTATCCTAGCCATGTGATGTGTGGCATAGTTCAAAGAAACTTGTAGTATTTTGGTTGTTGTACAACGAACTTACCAAGTGTTGACTCTACTATATGGATATAGTTGTGCTATGGTATGATATCGGTCGATGTGAACCGAGACTTTTCCTTTTGTATTCATGTATGTTGTGATTATATCTACTCATGTTGTGATATATTATGGTCGACGTGATCTATTCTTATTGTGGTTGATTTTTATCACGCCATATTCTCATCATGATTTATCCTTGTCGTGATGTATTTTTATCTTGTTGTGATTGTATCTACTCATGGTGAAAATATGTTATGATTATTATGGATTATTCTTATCACGTCATATGTCTATCATGATTTATTTTGTCATGATCTATTCCTATATTGTTGTGGTTGAGCTTGTTGTGATTTTCACATGTCATGGTTGCGTATATCTGATGCTCCTTACTACTTATATATTCTCATGGTCTCGTATGATTTTGAAGGAGTTATGTCGAAACAAGCCACTCCAGCCATGACACAAGCTACTGTTGAACAAATCCTTGCCAAGAGCATATCCTCAACCCTCGCCAAAAATCTTACTCGCGAAGAATTTATGAATGACAATCCCCTCACCTTCAGCGGAACTGAAGGTGCGAAAGGATTTTGCAAATGGTTCGAAGCAGTAGAAATAATATTTCTAAGTGGTAACTGTCACAAGGGAGACAAAGTTAAGTTCGCCACTTGCACTTTTCGAGAAAGTGCCCAGGAGTGGTGGACCAAATATGTTCAGTTAATAGGGGTCGACGCTGCTTACTCAATCTCTTGGGAGGAACTAAGAAGGATGATGATTTTAGAATATTGTTCAAGGAGCGAATTTCAAGCAAATGGAACGGGAAATCCTGGACTTTACCATGGAAGGAAATGATGTGGTCAAATACACTGACCGTTTTTACGAGCTAGCATGGCTATGCCCTGCAATGGATGAACTAGAATATAAAAACTTGAAAGGTATATCGGGGGACTCTCCCCTGAAATTCGTATGTTGGTCACCCCATTAGAACCCGATAACATGCCTGAAGCTATCCGTATGGCGCTTCAGGCAGGAGAACACGTAGCTCACACCAAGGTCATAGGAAACAATAAGGATAGCAAACGAAAATAGAACAACAACAACAATCAAGGCGAAAGTGTTGCACAACAACTACCTAAGAGACAAGAAGTGGTTAGAGCCCATACTGCAGGACCACTCACTAAGAAAAGATATGTTGGGAAATTAACCTACCACAACACGTGCAATTAACATCACCGCCCTAGGTCACTGCAGCGAACCGTGTGGGTTATGCAAGAAGCGCGGTCACCAGACCAAGGACTGTAGGAATCCCGTAAATCAGAGGATCCCGGGAGCTGCTTCGAATGTGGAAACATAGGACGCTTCAGGAAGGACTTCCCATAGCCGAAGAACAAGAAAACCAAAGTCTAAACCCCTTAGAGTTGTATTTTCCTATAGTACTTCACCTTAGGAAGTTAATGTAACCCAGTTGTAACAAGTACCTTTTATCTAATGTAATCTCTATCTTTTATTATATCCGCGATACTCACAACCTTTATCTATTACACTTTCTATTCCATTTATCACATTCCTAACCATTTTGTAACGACATACCGCTATCCTATTAGGGGTTAGACAAACTTCGTCTTTGACTATAGACTGTTACCATCCCATAAGATTCTCCCACTCATCCTATAAACCATTCAATAAAAATTTATACAAGATACTTTACTATAGAACTGTTTCACACAATTTCATTACAAGATATTTTACTACCACTCTATGGGACTATTTCACATAATTTTACTCGAAGCTATTTTATTACCATCTCAAGAAATTATTCCACGAGGTTTTAAAATGTGTTATATTACCATCACCTTATAAATTGATTTACCAACATTCTACCGACTATTTACTCCCATACGAATCAATTTTTCTTGTTAAAACAAAAAAATTAGAATACCATTTTACCAAACGACACATTGAACATCATCTAAAACTTTTGAGAAACATAATACCATTTTGACTAGACCGAGCATAGCATCATTATTCCTCAATTATACATAGCCTGATCACCTATGTATAATTCAGGAAGGATTATGCCATGAAGGAAAAAGTTATCTTTTCAAATTTTAATGACAATCTTCATTCAAAACATTCCAAAAAGCAGAGCTTTGTTACCAAACCAATTTTTTGTAAACATCCCTTTTGTCAAACCCTCCCTAAATACTAGCACCACTTGCCACTCACTCAACCGTTAAGTTGGATTTTCACCATTGACCTCTCTAGGAAAGACTTTCCATCTACGATGAGGATTCCAGGACATGAGAAAACAATGAAAAGATTACGAAACCACAAACAAGGACTAGATATATACAGTAAGTTGATTCGTAACGGAACGAAAATCTTAAGATCTCACGAGGCGATCCAAACCACTACTACTAGCATAGTCACCCAATCCTATCATTTCAGAAGCACTAGTTAGATAAGGGAAGATAACAAACCTAAGCCATGATCCATTTTAGAAATAACCAAGTAAGTTGAATGCTCATATCGGTAAGACTTACCTAATATTAACCAGTAGGCATTATCCGACATCAGAGATAAGACGTTAGACCTCTAAGTATTCATGCAAACATACCTACCTGACTATTTCATCCTTTTTAATGCTTTCAATTCAAACGAATTTTCTTTTAAAGTGCATTTATACAAATCACATACCTTATGGGAAAATACTTTTCTAAAGTGCCTACTTGGACTGGTAAATTTCTTTTGGGCAGCCTTTAACAAGGCTATCGTACGTTAAGAAAGGTATAACATCAATCTTTACTAATCGGTTCTATTCACATTATGCCGAAAACCCGCCTGTAAAACTTTGGGTCACATTTGAAAACAGTACAATCTTGCATAACCACTAAAATTATTCAAACTTGAAAATTTATTCATTCAAAGAAAGATCTCAAATGAAACACTTCGTATCGAGAGAGAAACTTCATTTACTCAAACTTGAAAATTTCATTTATTCAAATTTGAAAATTCATTTGTTCAAACTTGCGAATTCATTTATTCAGAAAAAGGTTTCAAACAAAACACTCCATATCGAGAGAAGATTTCATTTGTTCAAACTTGAGAATTTATCTATTCAAACTTGTAAATTCCGAAAAGGAATTCAAACAAATACTCTATACTGAGTCAATATTTCTTTTAAATATCAACAACCGTACTAAAACACTCCATACAGTTAAGATCTTGTGATCGACAAATAGTAGCATGGAAAAATTCGATGAAGGAATTCTAGGGAAACACTATTGAGCAGTAAGAATCTTAGTAATGGAGACCAAGCACCCTAGGCGAAGAGAGACTCAAACCGTAGCATCATTTTGAGTGAAACACGAAGGAATCAAAACGGTTACCATAGCCTTATCCTTCCGATAACGTCCCTTTGACAGACTTATCATTGTAGAATTAATCATGAAACATGATTGCACCAATTTCAAATACTCCCAATAAAAGGTAGTCGATACACCTCGAACTCCTGGCAATCCCTTTAAGATATTTTTTTTACTCAATCAGGTATAAGCACGATCTACCATCCTCAGACCAATGAACTTAGTAAGAGAACTATCCAAATACTATAGGACATGCTCAGCGCCGTATGACCAACTTTGAATTGTTTAGAGTAAACTTTTGACATTGACAGATTTCACCTTCAACAATAGTCATCACATGAGTATAAAAGATTGCACCCTTTAAGGCACCGTACGATTGAAGTACCAAACACCTATTGACAGGCAGAAATCAGAAAAGACCAACTCACTAGTCTAGGAATTGTTCATGAAACAACAAAGGAAAAATCGTACAGATCAAGAATCAGTTACAAGCGACAAGAGAACGATAGAAAGTTATGTCGGTACATGACGTGAATCATTGGAAATTAGGCCTCCTTAGGTCACGAACCATTGGGAATTTTAGAGTTGGGGAAATGAATTATGTTGAAAGTCTTGCCTTGGGAAGGCGTGATACAATTTGGGAGACGCGAGAAGTTGAACACTAGGCATATTGGACCATTTAAAAATCTAACTATAATCGGTCAAGTAGCCTATGGACTTGAACTTCCACCAGAGCTCAGTAGTGTGCACAATACATTTCATATTCCAACCTTAAGAATACCCGACGAACCCCTCATCATTCCATTAGGAGAAATTCAACGCGATGACAACCTTAACTTTATCAAATAGCAAGTAGAAATTATGGATCATGATGACAAGCGATTAAAGCATAGTAGAATTCCTATCATTAAAGTTCGCTGGAATTCTCAACGAGGTCACGAGTTCACTTGGGAAAGAGAAGACCAGATCCGTAAAAAATATCCACATCTTTTCACCAAGTCCACTCCGGAGACTAATGCTAACTGAATTCAGGGACTGAATTCCTTTTTGGGTGGGCGACTGTGACAAATCGCAATTTCATGTCATTTTTCAAACCTCGACAATTTACTATTCACAAGTTACTATTCATCATTTACTATTCACATTTCACTATTCATCATTTTTTAGGTCAGTTTGTGATTTTGAGAAGCTTTCAAAAAATTTACTATTCACAAAACACTATTCATTCCCGGAAGGAAATCACTATTCATGGTCATCATTCATCATTTCGTAAACTAGGTTTACGGGCATTCAAAATTCGCGTAACCATTATGGTTTAGCTGCGTATTCATGCATCAACATTAAGGACAAGTCATATAAACTAGAGTAGTCTATATATCATCAGGAACATTATCATCATGTTAGGTCATTCACGGGTTGCATAATTTTCTATTCATGTATATTTATTTATTAAATAAACGCAATCACCCAAGTAATTACTACGAATAAAATACCCGACACTCCCAACTATGATCCTAATATATTTTCACACTCATTATAATGATATATAAAAAAATTATATTATTAGTTTACCCGGTGTTTTTAAACCATTTACTATATATACAGTTAAAAGCTTATAACTGTGATGGTTTACGAAAATTCAACCCGATAATTATTTTAACACGCGATACTTACAAGAAATGTGATTTCATAATTTTTACAACTTCGTCATACTTTATTTTGTCCCGTTAAAATCTATTTTTAGCTAACTCGGTACCCGATAACACATTATACTAGCCAAAGACTACCTAAAATGCACCAAAAGTCCAACTTACACTTACACACTCTTCCTCCCATCCCCATTTCCACGCCTCCCATGCCCTCCCCCATGCTCTCACCATACTCTTTCACTAACTTTCATTAATGCTTGTCAATTCATGTCTCAAAATATCCATCTCTATTATACTTATACACTAAAACATAACACATACACTTCAAGATCAAAATAAAATTTTGTCTCATCCTCTCCTTTCTCATATGATCGGCCAAGGCAACAAACACAAGAAAACTTCACCAAAAATTCAAGATCAAGCACCTTTCAAGCTCCATTAGTGTTTCTAGTTAAGGTTTTGAGATAAAAAAAACTCAAAGTTTCTTAAGTGTTTACTTCAAAAACTTATCAAATCTTCAAGTAAGTGTCTAAATAAAATTTCTACTCTTTCATACTTTCATTTGACCTATTTTCAAGATCTAGTAACAATCATGCAAATATATATGTTATATATGTTAGAGTTTTGGAAAAATATTAAATCGTGTATGACTAGAATCGAACCCGGGACTGAGGGATTGCACACTTTACGTATGAATGATCAAAGGAATAATTAATATATATATTATTATATATTTTAATTATTTGGACACGAAATATAACTAACGGACGTTAAAGTAATTAATAGAATTGACTAATGACTGTTAGTAAATAAAGGAGGGGGTTGAGTGTCAAGTTTTGAAACTCGAGGATGTATTAGACTCAAACTTGAAGAACAAGTTTGGAAGCTATATATACACCCTCAAACCAAAACTCAGTCGATAAAAAAAATAACCTCAAAAGGAACGAATACAATATAATTGTAAAAAGTCAGTCGACTTTTATTCCATGCATAGTACATCGTACAGTGACATATGTTAGCATGAATGTACAGTAACTTTGTCATATCTTTGACTAATAGAAGTTATGCATTGTACTATGCATGTCATATACCACAAGATATCTTTTATGGGCTCTACTAACCGGACGGGGTCAGTCTGCCAAACCTCCCAACTTTTGTACTTTTTCTGCTATTAATAAAAGTTGGGTCCCATGTGCCTTTAATTCAAACCATGCCATTAATAAAAGTTGGGTCCCATGTGCCTCTTCTTCCCACCTGCCTTCACGCGCCTTTTTTTTTTTTTTTTTTTTTGAAAATGAAAAAATTTGTAAAAGTTATAAAAAATAAAAAAAGTTGTAAAAGTTATAAAAAATAAAAAATAAAAAAATACATTGTCATAAGAAAGTTGTAAAAGTTATAAAAAATAAAATAAAAAATAATTTCGAAATAAAAAAAAATATTTTTCTAAAAAAATTAAAAAATATGTATATTTTTCTAAAAAAAATTATTTCAGAAAAAATAAATGGAAAAAAAAAATTTTATTTCGAAATAAAAAAATTTAATTTCGAAATAAAAAAAATTTAATTTCGAAATAAAAAAAATTTAATAACAGTTGTTGTTGTAGTTGTTTAATGTGGTAACGTTTAACGTGCTATTGTTGTTGTTGTTAATTAAATAAAAACACATTAGACGTTAATTATATAAACGTAACAAATAAACACAAAAAAAAATATTACACAAAATACATTAAATAAAATAAAATACATTACACAAAATACAAAATAAAAAAATAAAAATAAAAAAAGACAAGAAATGACATAATGACAAAAAAAAAAGTACACCTCCCATAAAATACATTACACAACATAAAATACATTAAACAAAAAAAAAAAAAAACAAAAAAAAAAAAAAAAAAAAAAAAAGGAAAAAGTACACCCTAAGGTGTAGAGAGGGTCAATATATCAAATCTAGAGAGGGTCAATATATCCTAGCTCATCTTTTATATATGTATTGTACAATATGGGCAAGATATTCTTATCTCCTTCTTGAATAATAGATTCAGGGTTTATTAAACAAAATAGTTTTGGTTTAATAATTGTGTTCATTCACTAGCATCAACCTTTGATCGGTTATAGTACGTGTGTACAAGAATTCGGATATAACTTACTTTAGTTATTATCTTGGTTTGTGAGTTCAAGAAAAGTGAAGAGAAGTTTGGATCTTTGTTTAGCTAAGATCAAAAGGTACGTTTCCATTTATTATTCGGTAATACTCTATGCATGTTAAGTAATGATCCTTGCTTCCGCTATTATGTGCTTTGATGTTTATTTATTTATTTGAATGTCAAGATATTTAAATCCAACAGTGGCATCACGAGCCGTTTAACATGTAATTGTAATTATCGAAACATATAATAAAAATCAAATCTTGATTTGGATTTACATGTTTTTATTAGTTGATTTTTTTTCTAGGGTTTTAATTCTAGATCTTGAAAAATAATTCGAACTATACAATTAGGGAAGGGTTCGACCCTCTTTTATTAAAAAGTTAGTTTTGTAACCCTAATTAGGACATGCTTACGTGTTTATTTGAATAAAGGGTTACGTTCCTGGTCTAATTCATGATTCTTCATGCAAGGAATTATGAATTAGGGTTTGTTCTATTTGCTACATGTTTTGAGATAAATCTAAAATTAGGGAAGACCTAATATATTAAATTAATGAATCAAGTTATGTGCAACGTGGTATATTATTATTAAAACTTACGCGGCCAATTGTTGGTGACTGTGGTCCATTGGGTACAATGCGCTCAAAAACCAATGGGAGTTTTATTAATTATATACATAATTATTCACATATAGATTATTAATAGGATTTATCAAAAGGGTTTTGCATGTGGCTATATGTTTTAATAGTTAAGATCATATATGTGTTATTTGTGATTATTTATTTTTTATTAAAAATTACTTGTTCTTATTTGTTTAAATTATTATTGAATTGTAAGCAAAAAGAGGGTAGTTTTTGAAATCAAAATAAATGGACCTAATAACTATGAAACCTTGTTGTGATAAATTATTTATTGCCAAGTCTTATGTGCCGAAAGTGGTTTGCTTCGCACGGTAATTTGCTCCCAGGCGAGACTAGCAATTACTAATTTACTACATGATTTTGAGCTTTAAATCTTAAATTGTTAATTGATTGATGCGACGGTACATAATGGTCGAAGCGACGAACCTAATTTTGACAAACTATAAAGTGGGTATAAGGTTGGTTTCGCATTAAATTGTGGCCTTAAAGAGACTCCATTTTGTCTCTCCGCTCGCCTGTACGTCAAAATTAAACTTACCAAGTACACCATTGTAATGTACGAAGCATCTTAAGGCAATGTTGTAAGTTTCTCAACGCCATCGATTAAAATTTTGTTGATTTAAGCTTATGAAAAAGTAATTAAAAATTGTTTTGAAAACTTTATGATACGAAGATGAGTGCATGCTTCTTTGTACATATTTTGATTATAACATCAAAATAAATACCCTATAAAATTTAAGTCCTTGCTATCTAATTATAAGAGACACTTGAAGTTAATATCTGGCGTAAGTGAGACCTTGACACAGATATTAATGACAAGGTAAATTACATGCTTTTATTGCCAGCAGATCAACTGAGTGTAATAAAATTATGTGAATTTACATGTTTCTAAATTAGACGACTTAATTAAGTTATAAGTGAGACCTTGAGACTTAAAGCATGAGATGGGAAGAAACATGCTTACATTTCAAATTGTTTGGCAAATGTAATTCCCATAAATTTAGGAGTCGGAAAATTGTTTCGCGATTATTGTTCGACAATTACCATCTTTTGTACTTTCACTGCTAGCAGATCTCTGATGTGGTGGAACTATGGAAAGTTGAATCCTAGTTTTCAAGAAAATTAAATGGTTATATTTATATTTCCTGGGTAGTTTTCTTTTCTTGAAAAATTATTATCGAAAATACTAAAATTGAATTTTGTAAATTCATTTAATGTATTAATGCAACAATAAAAACCGTAAATGTGGGGCATTCTTTTAGTGGAAAATTGATCTACAACCGTAGGGGTTTAGGCTAGAGTCAACTTTACTAAAAGAATAAACCAAGTCTACTTTCTTTGAGAAGAGTGAGACTTAAACCATATACCTTTTCATGAATGAGAGAGGTACAATGGAAAATTAGAATTGTCTAAATTCTAATAAATAACTCATAGCAAAATTTTAATAGTTAAGAAAATTGCATAATTTATGAGTTATTAAATTAGAAGCTAGACAAGTTTCCGCTAAATTGGTAAAAGACAAACTAGCACACTTTGTCTAGTTGTTGTGTTTTGACCACTTAAATATGCTACATACCATTGTGGGGATAGTAGTCAAATTAAGGAAGAAATTGCAAGCCCAATTATTTCCAAGTTAATTGAATTGATGGATAGTCCATCATTTACAAAGTAGAATACATTCTTTTAGTACCGAAGTAATTGTTATGTTTGGGATTACTCAAAAGTGTAAGAAAGTAAATAGCACACTATTTGCTTTTACTGGTTATGAAACACCTATAATGTTGTCAAATCCAGTGGGAGCATTGTGTTGTAATTACTGAATAACATATATTAATGTAATGGTCTGTAATTCAGTGGGAGCTACAAGCTTGTTATCTTGGTAGTAACCCAGATTATCTCTAGAATGTCTTGAGATAATTACTTTCCAATTGTAGACACTTGTGGGTTTAAGGATAGTCATGTGTGTTTCCTTACTAGACAAGGTGGTTCTATATCTACTAATATCTATGACACAATCATATTGATCACATAAACAAACGATTGTCATGTTGTTTATCTGATACATGATGTTGTTTCATGCACAAGTGGGAGAAATCTAAATTGTGTGCAAGCAACAACATAAAGAAATATGATTTAAAGGATTCTCTTTACTGCAAGGTAAGAGAACAAATGTTCTAATGTGATTTTTAGTCACATCTAATTAATAGAACACTTGGAATCAATATCTAGCGTAAGTGAGCATTTGAAATAGATATTAATGACAAGGTAAATTACATACTTTCATTACTAGCAGATCAACTGATGTAATGAAACTATGTTAATTTGCAAGTTCTAAATTAGATTCATATTAGAACAAGTGTCAATATGATAACGAGATTACTTCAAACTAAAGATTTATGTATTATTGAAATGACATAAAATAAATGAAGTAACCTAATACTACTTCAAATTTGAATGTTTATGTATTCTTGGAATGTCTTAAATATATGAAGTAATAAATTAACTTGAAATACTATTGAAACCAAATTGTGGTGTTCATGATTACTTCAGTTATGCATATTTATATTTTATTGTAAAGTTATAAAAATGTAGTCTTTTAATTGTTACAAGACTTATAATAAAGTAAGACGTTAACTTGTTATGTTATTTAACATATACAAGAAGACATTGATTTGATCAATGATTTATAACGTTAATTGGGATTATAACAGTTTATGTCTTCTAGTTAAGACATGGACATGAAGTGACTTGGTCAAAAAGTACTTATGTTATATAGCATGCAAATTGGCTTGGAAATTCTATTATACCATTAAGCTGATTTAGTTGGTAAGTAGATAAACCAAACAAAATATATTTATCTTACATATTGTAAGGTTGTCTTACAATATTAATCCTAATGAAATACATAATGGTTATGGTACGTTCATTATTTGATTAAAGATAACTATATCTTCCTTTCTTCCAATTATTATCAAGGTTAGGAAATTGAGTACGCATTGTATATACTCAATTAGACTCCAACCTAGAAGATTAATAAGACACCATTTATTATGGAATGTGATGAATCACATTAAGTCTTAAAATTGAAGTTCGAAATTTGTTAAACTACTTTTGAGTAGGTTATTAATAAACATCATGTAAGGAATTGTCAACATGTATTTGAAATGTCCCAAAAGAGAACAATTTTATGTTGCTCTACTTGCTAAGTATTTATAGATAGTCTATAAATTGCTAAAGGCTGTTGGGAGTTTTATCTTGAAAAGATAAAATTACAAGATACATGATCTTCTAAAAATACACTAGCAAATGTCATGCTGAGGATTAAACATGTAAATGTTAAATCTCAAGATGATGGAATTCTCATTCATAGATCCGCATGGATATCTCAAATATTTGTATAATATGTTGAGGATTATGAGTTACAGGATTATGTTAAACCTGTTGATAAATTGCAAATATTGAATTTGACAAGTCACTCATACTATGAATGATTAGATGCAGTCCAAAAAGATAATTAGTTTTGGAAATTTAATTAATCTTGAACTCTATAGTTTCACTATAGAATGAAGATGAGTTTCTTCAAAAGGAATGAAAATCCTAGAGATTTAAATTCGTGTGTAGAAATCATATGGACAATTAGGTATACATATTTAATGTATGAAAAGATTATCAAACACACTTAAGCAATTAACTGCGATTGATATTCTTTCTAGGAACATTAAATGAATAAAGATTATGATTCTTAGTTTCATTTATATGAAATTAACAATGGAATATCAATACTCTTTCTTGAGTAATTACTTGTGCGAGGACGATAAGTAATTGAAAGGAGTATTTGAATTCAAATAATCTTTGGTAGTATACAAAGTGCAAATCATTTATGAATGGATTAGTGCATGCATCTGTACTTATATTTAATTATTAAATCCTAGTTTTGATTTATAATTAATATAAGATAATCTCTAAATATTCCCGAAAGCTAGTGGGAGTGTTATATTTATTTTCTTATTTCATGTATGTTGTATAACATATAGGAAGTAGCATTCCATTAACATTAAATGTTAAGTCTTAGTTTGGAATGAAACTTCATTATGAAAATTTAGAGAATAAACATAAAACCTTGAAATATATGTTTGATGAACTCAAATTAGTACATTTTATTACTATCATTTATCCTATTAATTTGACTTGTTTTATTATATTATATATGAGAATTGATACTTAATCGTTTACTTTTGTAATTCTCAGGTAAAAACAAGCATTTGGTGAAACTTGGCGATTTTGGACTAATTATGAAGCAAAACAAGCAAGAAGTTAAGAGTCTACTGAAATGTACAAGATCAAGACTGTTCTGCTCCAGATGCGCCGCATTATACTTCTTACATACGGCGCATCACTATCAAGATTTCACAAGATATTATCCAAGACGGCAAAGGACATGCGCCGCATCCAAGAATGAAGATACGCCGCATCTTCTGGCGGTGTACGAATATTCCTGAATATATTAATCTTGGACCCCACGCGAAGTTAAGTCAATGTGCCGCATCTACTTATTAGATGCGCCGCATCTTACCCTCAGACAGAAACTATAAATACCCCAAGACCAGACGAATTTCGTAGCACATATAATATACGAGGTACGAAGACCACAGAAACCTAAGGCCGAATTCAGACGATTAGGCAGCACAAGACACACCCGAACGAAGATACAAGAGCTGTAAGAAGGTCCTGCATGTATTTAATTCATTAAGTAGTTTTGTTTTATTGTGTTAGTAAACTTTAATTCATCAGGATTGATGGCTTGTGTAATGTGACAACGGAAAGATTGCACTCCCTTAAAACTGCTTTCCCATCAATTAAAGTTTATATGTTGATGTCTTTGGTTACTACTTATTAGTGCATTGATAACCTCTGTGTTTATTAGTGGCCTGCGCATTTGACTACGGAAGAGAATGTGGCTCCCACGGTTGTTACTAAATTAATCACTTAGGAATAACTTTTAGACATAAGTAATCATTAAGGGTTTACTCGCCGATAAGAATAGGGCCAACGAGAAAGGGTTAATTACATACACTTCATATAAAACTATCAATAAAACAAGTGACAATCTACTTAATCATCATGACAGGTCTTCTTATTGTCTCGAGTATTTATCTGTGTACGTGCATGCCTATCGCTGATTCGTGCTCATTAGTTTAGTTTATTATTTAATTGCAACCAAAACGTGCCAGTCTTTCAGGCTGAACCCCCTTGCGTTAGATTAGGTTGTATAGCTAACTTATAATATTAAAATACTGATTAGAATAACGAGATAATACGTTCCACTCTTAGTGATCGACACTCTACTTACCATTATATTCATACTGACCGGGTACACTGCTCGTTAAGTGTGTGTGTTATTGATAAGTCGGCTAAATATAAATTTAAAACTTGAGTAGGCATTAATACTGCTAAACCGCAACGACACATCGCACGCATCAATGTTTATTATGATAAACATAAGCGGTAAAAATATTGATTCTAATAAACATGATTTTACTATTAGAAAGTCTAGATAGATACATATCTTTGAAAAGATATGACATGAATAAATCTGAGTTTGACGCAAGGATTTTTCATGTACATCATGTTGTGTGTTGTATCATGCTTGATGAAAGATGATTTGACAATATTAATATCTAATTGAAAAGTTATTAGATAACTAAGTGTAATGGATATGGTTAGATTTAGAATTAACATCTCATCCTGGAATAGCTCTTGAATTCTAAATAAGAACCATATGGCAATTGTTGCGTAATTGATATAGCCAACAAATCTTGAAAGATTTGAAGGTATCAAATATTACACATTGGATATTAAAGTTTACGGGATTTTAAAGAGCATATTGTTGTTTTGCATACAATGATGATCATAAGATTGAGATGACACTCAATACTAGTCATGGTAGGATTTTATCCTAGTTAATGGCCATGTGTACTAGTTATGCTTAACTATAAGCATAGTTGTATTTTACATTAAAAAATTAGAATACTTTAAACTATAAAAGGTTTGATAGTTTGCTTGTCATAAATTCGTGGTTGAGGATGTCACGTATTTATGAAATATTATGTGGCATTATCAAGATAATTGATAGCACACATACAAGAACTTCATTAATTGAATTCTTGAAATAAGTATTCTCAAAATTCCCATAGATCAAAATTAGTTGATTTATGCCTTGTCAACAATTATGTTTGACATGACTTGAGGCATAATTCATTAATTAGAATTATCATGCATTGATCTATTTTAGTGTTTGGATAATGGGATGTTATTGAATAGTTATTATTTTAATGAAATAAAATAATAGTTACGTTTATTTATCATTTTCTTAATAATATATCCTATATTTGCATGTTTATATCCTTGAATATATTTATATATTCTAAACTGTCCGTTGCCAGTTAATGATATGGGAATATCATTAAATTAAGATAAATCTGAGTATTGGTATAATATACTTGAAAGTATATTGATGCGTTGTCATACCAATTTCACATGATATTCAAAATGTTTGGATATAGGACTTAATCCCGCCACATGAGTTTACTTTATGGATCTTGTCATCAAGTAAATCATAAGTATATAGTTATCATCAGACTTGAGATGCCAGATAAGTGTCATGCATGTAGTGCATTTCTTTGATTCAATTTAACGCTATACGTAACGGGTAGCTATACGGATTGTTTTGGGAAGCGTTGCGAAGTGCATGAGTTATGCTCGTAGTCAAGATATAATTTGTTCTTTCAAATAGTTTGGAGTTTAATACTGCTGGGCCCCTCGTAGGGTTGACAAGATGTTTGTGCGGCCGCATCCAAGATCTCCCCTGAATAGGTTCAGATGATTTGGTAATCTTGCTCAATCATAAACGACGAGAAACATAATTTATTAATAAAAAATGACTTTGATCCATATCTTTATTAATGTAGTATTAGAACAAAAGGATAAGTATGATGATTAATCATCAAGTGGTTTTTCCAGGAGGCCACCACCCGAGTTGTACTAGGGGCATTGGCGTGTTGCTAGACGCTAACCAATGTCATTACCCTTTTAATAGATTTCCAAGTGGGAGCTGTTAGAGTTTTGGAAAAATATTAAATCTTGTATGACTATAATCGAACCCGGGAATGAGGGATTGCACACTTTACGTATGAATGATCAAAGGAATAATTAATAAATATATTATTATATATTTTAATTATTTGGACACGAAATATAACTAACGGACGTTAAAGTAATTAATAGAATTGACTAATGACTGTTAGTAAATAAAGGAGGGGGTTGAGTGTCAAGTTTTGAAACATGAGAATGAATTAGACTCAAAATTAAAGAATAAGTTTGGAGGCTATATATACACCCTCAAACCAAAACTCAATCGATAAAAAAAAATAACCTCAAAAGGAACGAATACAATATAATTGTAAAAAGTCAGTCGAATTTTATTCCATGCATAGTACATCGTACAGTGACATATGTTAGCATGAATGTACAGTAACTTTGTCATATCTTTGACTAATAGAAGTTATGCATTGTACTATGCATGTCATATACCACAAGATATCTTTTATATATGTATTGTACAGTATGGGCAAGATATTCTTATCTCCTTCTTGAATAATAGATTCAGGGTTTATTAAACAAAATAGTTTTGGTTTAATAATTGTGTTCATTCACTAGGATCAACCTTTGATCGGTTATAGTACGTGTGTACAAGAACTCGGATATAACTTACTTTAGTTATTATCTTGGTTTGTGAGTTCAAGAAAAGTGAAGAGAAGTTTGGATCTTTGTTTAGCTAAGATCAAAAGGTACGTTTCCATTTATTATTCGGTAATACTCTATGCATGTTAAATAATGATCCTTGCTTCCGCTATTATGTGCTTTGATGTTTATTTATTTATTTGAATGTCAAGATATTTAAATCCAACAATATATACCACTTAACACTAGATCTTGTCACTAAAATGAGTATAATGAATTTTATTAGTAACCTCATGAGATCCACCATTCTTGGTGATGATTAAGAACCCATGACACCCGAAGAAGGTGTATGGTAGGATTAGATTAGTTGTGGTGTTGATTAGAAGTGTTTTGAACAAGTCTTGAACTAGAAAAATGAGTTTTTAACAACAATAGAAAAGGATCTGTCCAAAATCATGAAATCTGGAAAAATCAGTAACCTTTGGAACGTTTTGGCTTAAATATTTAGAAAATACTTTCAAAAACGAAACCGTGGGCGTTGGAATGAGCAAAAACGAGCTTACGACGAAAAAGATATGATTTTTCTAAGTTTAACGACGAAAAACCCTTTCCTGAAAATTTAGCTTGCTGTTTGCCGAGATTCAAAGGCTAAAACGAGGTGTTAGACATGATCTAGATGAGCCGACCTACTGAAAATATGATAGTACATGTTAATACGAAACCGGAGATATAAAGAACGTAGAAAACGGGCTTATAACGACCGAGATACACCCTTTTAAAACCCGACGAAACACAAACTATTTTGACAGCTTTTAGTATGAAAATATTTCTAAGTATAAAAACTATTATTTTTACAAGGCACTATACTGAGAGCCGTTTTTCTTATTAAACGGGACACGTATGATCAAAAGTTAAATAATACGACTTTAAGATATTGTTATAAGGTTTCTAAAAACGTCAAGTCTAATCACTAACACTTAGCGTACACTATTTCGCGGCTAGTTTTGCGAGACCATTTGGTCACATTTTCAAGTTGTGAAAAATATTACAATTGCGACGAAAACACTATATTTTCCGGTAGAACACCAAACAAGGATCGTGGAGTAACGTTTCAACATATTTACTCGAAAAGTATTTTATAACGTAACGAGACGTCAAAAATGTATTTTTAGACGATAAATGTTATTTTCAAAACTAACGAGTGGTATCGATAACATACGTATTTGCATGTGCAACATTATATCATTGCTTACATTAGTTCATATCATTCATATTAGGTTGCGGTTAGAGACCGAACCTCATTCCAGCATAATCACTATTGCAATTGTTGCTTTGCACCAGGTGAGTTTCATAGCCCCGACTTTTCCATTGTTTATACATGATTTCTAAACCCTCGGGGTGGGAATACAACGCTTGTTTTACATACGGACACAAGTACTAAAACTGTTACTTTGCCTAAGTTACCACATTGCCATTAAAGTCCCCTACGTATCATGAACCGTTAATTATGTGTAAGCGCAGATGTTATGAATAGATCTATTTGGGTTGACACCCCCGTCCGGGTTGGTCGCGCCAACTGGTCAAACGGACGCATATCATTCAGGACATTTCCGAGTGCCTGACAAACACTTATTAGGGGCATTTATTATTGTGCTTAATTGCATACCATTAAGTCAAGCTTCGGGGTCATGAGCTTAGGCACTGTATTTATTATTTTTGGCTGTGACACTATATTTGTCGTATTGTCTTGCTACTAAAATCTTGTGGTCCGCAATACTGTTTATTTAAACCTATGACTCTCACCAACATTATTTGTTGACCCTTTTAGCGTGTATTCTCAGGTAATTTAGTGATGATGATTCACTCTTGTATGGAAGCACATCGAGTCACATTTTGGATGCACATCATGATGGAGATTTTTCTACAATATTTAGCGTTTGGTTTTGTATTTAAATTTTGCATTTTGATGGTGAACTCTGATAACTATGTTTTGTAAAATTCAACTTTAAATCAAACACTTGTTTTTAAACGACTCACTTAGAGGTCTTTCTTTATTGCCTTGTACTTTGTGACCGAGAATATCACGCCCTCAGAATTCCATTCCGCAGCAAACACAGATTTTGGGGGTGTGACATGGTACCTCAGAGATTCCATTGATATCATAAGCAGGAGGTGATTTAGAATCTGTATCATATTTAGCCTCCTGAAGATTGGCCATGAAAATGCGGTTAGCATCGATATCCTCCATATCTTCTGTATCATCCATCAGTGCCATGAAGTCATGTTCCTCAGCATTCAACTGAAACCCTGACTTTTCCTTCTGAGCTAATAGCAATGCTTTCTGAAGATACTCAATATCTTTCTTCTTTGGCTTTGTGGGACAGTTCCTTGCCATATGACCAATTCCTTGACAGTTAAAACACTTTATCACATTTCCCTTCAGCAACTGGAGCAGCAACATTCCCAAACTGATTCCCCATATTCTGACCCCTCTGATTTCTAGCAACTTGACTCAACTGATTCTGATTACCTATATACTGACCCATCTGATTGCCTGCATACTACCCTTGATTACCCATCTGAAACCCTGTAGCATATCCTTGCTGATTCCCATAAACTCGAACCATTTGTCCTTGATGACCCATGTTGAAACTCGGCTGAGCAATCCGCCTATTGCGAGTATTCGATGAAATCCTTTGGTTGTTGTTGGTTGGTGTGGAATAGCGACCTTGGAATACCTTTGTTAGAAGAGTAAATGCTTGGGACAAGTCAGCACTATCATCATTGTCAGTGAAATCTTGTTCTTGGTATTGTGGGTATTGTTGTTGTGGGATAACTTCTTGTTGTTGTAGGTAGAACGGTTGTTGTGGAAGGACAGTGGTTTGAGGACGTATTGTTGTTGCATTTAGTTCTGAGTGGAAGATGATGGTTGTGTAATCACTGTTGTTGGTGTTGGTGCTTGAGCAACCAATGCTAGAGGATCATATTGTTTGGCTAGCTTCTCTTTCCTAACTTCATCTGCCTCTTTCTGGTTTTGCTTGAGAAAGTCATAAAGCTGATCATAGTTCACCTCATGAAGGTTCTTTGTTTGGTTAACGATTGTGACATATCGTTCCCATTCCTCTAGAAGGTTGTTTATGAACTTGATGTTCTGGACAATTTGCCTTGGTGACAACTTGTTCCTGATGAGCTCGTTCATGAGAGTACAAAACCTTGTGTAGTAAGATTCAATTGGTTCAGTCGGAGTGGATGTGAACTTCTCCCATTCAGTTAGCAGCTTGTTTTCAATTTCTTGTTGTCCAATTTCTGTGCCATGACAAAGCCTTCTAACTCGTTCGCACATGTCAAAAGCAGTTTCACAACTGTCAACAGCATTGAATATTTCTCGTGGTAAACCAAGTTGAATTAAGTGCATTGCCAAGTCATCAGCTTCGATTTGCTTCCAATCCTATGTTGTGTATTCCTCTTCTTTTTTATCACGAAAGGATGGTGGAACGGGAGGTGTTTCATTTGGATTACCCAGTTCTTGAATCTTACGAGGCTTGAATGGTTCTTTCTGGATGGAGTTAAGCAAGGGTCTATGTAACACCCCAACCCGACAAGGGTAGAAGTATCACATTATGGTGACATATCAAAGCATACATAATAAACAGCGAAAGTCTTAAGAATAAATAATCAAAGGAGTTAAGTCAACATGACTTAAGCCAATACATAAGTTCAAAAAAAAAAAAAGAAATACTCCAAGGAAGGAACAATGAAATTCAAGTCTAAACAAAGTCATAACATAAATAAATGGCAACTAAGATGACTAGGGTAAAATCTCCACACAAGCTCAACTCTCAACCCAAAGCAATCCCCAGCTCCTAGCTTAGATACCTGCCGCAGGAAAAGGAAATGCGGCTGAGCTTAAAAAGCCCAGTGAACAGATATATATATATATATATATATATATATATATATATATATATATATATATATAAATGAAACCAAAAGATAAGGAACGGACATATAAAGTATGGTGCATTGGGAAAAGCATAAGGTATAAACAAATGGAAATCAAAGGTAAGGAAAGCTCAGTAATCTACCACGAGCCCAAACAAATCAAATCAAATATCATAGTAACCATGGAGTAGCTAGCTCCCGAACATGTGAAGGAGGCGTATTGCGCACAGCATCAATCACCAAATCAAATCATATCATATCATGTCAAATCCACTAACAAAGCAAATCTAGGATGCATCCATACGCCCCCGAACAAATCATATTGGCCATAACAAATATAAAGTGCGCATATCATAATCAAAATGGGACGGTGTGGAACATCACTCAACCACACTAGAGTCATGCCATTGGTGCATCAATGACACGGCCATGTTACCTTCATGGCTAGGAAACAAATTTGGCTCGGGTGTCAAACTGAAGGGTTCAAATGTCATATCATATCAAAGGTTCATATGTTCCTAGCAAAGGTCCATCATTAAGGTTCATAGCAAAGGATCAAAGCAAAGGTTCATAATCAAAGGTTCACAAATCTAAGGGAACATAACAAAGGCATAGATCTTATAAGAAAGCTACAATAAGGAGGCTCAGATCATAGGCATCATAATCAAGCTAATATCAAAAAGATGTGAACGAATCATGAGAAACCTTAAGAGATAAGGTCAGAATATCTGTACCTTATTCAACAGCAAAAGCAAACAAAGATAGATGGACCACAAGACACAAGATCACTCCCGCTTCACGGAACCTATACGGATCAATAACCAAGTATTACATTAAGTCCAATTGAATTAGGTTACTCTTTTTAGTATGCTTTCCCTTTTTAGTAACTTTCTATTTTTGGTAACTTTCCAATAATAGTAGCCTTCTATTTTTAGTAAGTTTCCGCTTTAAGTAAGTTAACCATTTTAAGTAACTTTCTATTTCTAGCAGGTTTCCCAAATTAGTAAGTTTCCATAATTAGTAGGTTTCCATATATGGTATCTTAGGGTTACTTTTATTCTAACTAGGGTTTACAATTGGTCGTTGTTTAGTTTACATACTAATTATAGCCATGTCTCATATTAATTTGAGTTATGAAAAGTGTTTAAGCATCTTAGTTACTTCTTGAATATCAAATTAATGTAAGGATTATAGCTTATGATCAATTTTACCCTTTTTGATTAAGTTATATACTTGTTTAGCCTTTTTGTTGTATAATCAGCTTTTACTCCTAACCAGGTCACCAAATTACGATTTTTTCTACCACATCAGAACTCAAAAATAAAATCCACAAAAATTCACACAGGTACTTCAATGTCTTAAGAACCCACACAAATTTTCCCCAAAATTTATTAGTCAGTTTAGCCCCGTACCAAAAATACTCCAACTCAGACTACCCAGAAAACCTACCTGCTGCAGTACCCAGAAAGTATCCACTTGGATGACCCACCAATACCTCAAGGAAAAATCCTCAAAAATTCATGAAACTACTAGGCATATAGAAGTTACATACTTAAAGGTTTCTTGACCCAACTCCTCATAGTTTGTAAATGAAAAATCGGAAAAGTGGACTGATTTTCAGACTCTCGAATTCAGCTTCAACACTTAATCATACAAAAATCAAAAACACGACCAAACTAACTTGAAATCACTCCAAACCAATTGGAGAACTTAACTAAGACATAAAGCTAAGTTTTCATGAAAAGAAACCGAATCAAACCATTTTATATCATGACATATCTCGCTCACATATTCAGGTATACATGCTGTCCCTGATTCAGAAATTATATTTAGACCATTGTAACACATGTTTACGCACCCACACTCATACAAGACCCTCATAACTCATAAGATCTGTATTTTAACACCATTTTAACATATTCTCAAAATCCCACAAAGCTTACCCACGAAATTCTATAAAAAACCCTAGCCCTAAATCCGTTATTTCATGCGACCATTCTCATGATTTTATGTGACCATTTTATTAGTATATGTGTATAAGGTTAGCCGATTTATATAAGCTTCTTAGGTGACATGCTACACGTTATTGAAGGTATCAAAATAGAGGAAAACAAAACGAGATGATACACGTTGCCCTTGATGCGTGATAACGAGAAGAAGAACAAGATCACGAAGCTAAGAACACCACACGTCTCCTACCTCCTTCGAACCAGAAACTAACCCACGATCCCTCTCCTATCGAACCTGGATTTGACCCACGTACACACCCACGCTGGACACCAAGTAGAAACCACAAAGAAGCCTCCTTTTGCTTGCTTTTTGGATCGAACAGGAAGAAAAAAAAAGAAGTAGCAGCCGCCGAGATGTTTGAATAGGTTTTAGGGTTTTTGGTGTTTAAAGAATTTTGGTAACTATGAAATAATTGTGTGTGTATATTCGGTATAAAAACGAACCGAGTGGAGGGTTTCTAAAATTAGGTAATGTGCTAATTTCATGGTATTTGATTGGGCGCTAAATCAATGTTAACATGTTTTAAAATAATTGTTACACCATTGTATATAAGACTTAGAGGAATTCGGTTAGGGCATAAGTAGGCGTGTGATGATATATAATTATGTACCATTCGTTTATCATAAGTCTTATTATCGTATTACTTTTATTCGTTCAATGTCTTAATGATTTAAACGTCTTTTATGAATTTGAGATCAAGGGTATTCTGGGTATTTTACGTGTTCAGAAATTTTGGTTTTTACAGTCTACCTTGACCATTTGGTTTGGTTTTGATGTATCGGATCATACGGCTTGTCCATGGAAGATAACCACCTTTTTCAAGCATTGGAGGTCGGTTTTCAGCACCGGCTGCATGGATATCTTGTTGAGATGCCATTGATGATGTTGTATGATAAAGTTGATTCAGTTGATTCAAGATCGTTGCAAAGAAATAGGTGTTGTGGTTGTTGAAGGTTGAACTCAGTTGATGTTGTGAAGTCTTGGTCCTTTGTTGATGATCGTTTGAAGCTACGTGCAATTTAGATAAACTATGACAATTTAGATAAACGAAACAAATTAAATAAAGTTACTAAATTTGACTAGACTATAATTTAGACAAAATCAAAAATTCACAAATTCGACAAAGTTATGTAAATTACAATTTAGATAAAATGACAATTTCTATAGAAATTTCAATTTAAACCAAAATTTATACAAATTATGGCAAATTTTCAATTTATATAGAATTTATCTAATTTATATAAAAAATCTAACTAATTTACACAAATTAGTAGATATCCGTTTGTCGAAGTATTTTACACACTTATACAAGTGAGAAAATACCGAGTCCGCGGTCCTTGATGTTGTAGAAATTAAAACGTTTAAGTCAAATTTATAAAAAGTATTTAAGTTGTAAACGTTTATGTTAATTGCGATAGAGGACTAAAATTGACAATTTGCGAAAGTACTTTAAGTGATTAAACAATTGCGAGGAAGGGCTGTGTTTGTCAATTGCGAAAGACTTTAATACAATTGCGAAAGGGACAGCTGTGCACAATTTCGATACACACTCAATTTCTATAGAAATTATACAAGTTCTATAAACCCTCTTTTATAGAAATTGTCAAGTCCAACAATTCCTATAAACCCTCTTTTATCTAAATTCTTATACAAGAAAATAGATTTTTTCCAATGTCGATATAGATCCTTTTTGATCAAATTTCTTATACAAGAAATTGATAAAATCCCAACCGCAATGAAGAGTCGAACCGCAATATTTTTGTAGCACTTTGTCTTCGATCAAACAACTTCATTTAATATAAATGTTAAACAAATACATATCAAGGGGAAATATATAAATGCTAATAAGGGTATAATAGTCATTTAATAAGCTATTTTAAATGAATTGGGTATATATGTAATTAAGAGTATTTAGGAAGGGGATATATGCAATTAAATTTTAAGCTTGGGTATATATGTAATAAACTAGCTTAGCAGGGACATATATGTAATAAACTGTCTAACGGGAACCGGCTCTAAAATAGACAGGTAATCAACAACCATGTTGCCCTTACAAGCATCAATGACGTGTAAACCACATCAAAATCGGCTATTAGCAAATAGGTTAAACAGCACCATCGTTCTTTCAAGTTCACCCGTGCACACTTGTTATTCATTTTTGACCTTACTTAAAGCTATTAGATTTGTCAAGACTTGTTTGGAGTTCCAAAAAATATGATCCAAATGATTGCAAATGGCAATGATGTTGTTTGAAATAGCATCGTTCCCCAAATCCGAAAGCAATGGACTAGCCAATTCCATGAGGTTTCAACTAAAAATGCTAACATTTCTTACACCATACCATTACAGGGACGGATGGGCCCAGGGCCAGAGGACACCCATAGATATTTGCAGTGTAGCGTTAATTTTTGTAAAAGACTTCTCTATTTTCCCGAAATGCACCTGGTCCAAAGAAATTGTGTTTTCATTTGTTGTTTAGTGTATTTTTTTGCCCCCTTAAATGCACCTGGTTCCGTCCTTAGTGTTACCAATGTGGGTTGGATAATCTTTTGTTTCGTTAAATAAGGTCCACAGCCAATCATTCTACATCGCACAAATCACTCCTAGTACTAGTATATGACATTAATCTTAGGCTAACAACTTTATATACGCAAATTCTCATCCTATACCAATCCGGTGACCAGACATGAACAATTTGGCACAGTCGACGACCAAATTAAAAAAATAAAAAAAGAAAGAAAGAAAAAAAGAAAGAAAGGTGTGTAAAATCGGTCAATATTTCGACCGATTGTTTTTTTTTATGAAGCTCGACAGATTTTTGACCATGATCCCACATTGGATGCGACCGACTTCAAAGTCGGTCGACCTCACCCGATGACCGATTATTTCACATCCATTGTGCATAGCCTTTATTTCTTTTTCTTTCAACTCAAAAACATTGGTTGTGGTAGTTCTCTTTTCCTTTCATTTATCTTAAGGACACATGAACCAACACTTTTTTTTACTTTATTTTTTCTTATCTTTATTACGTTTTCTACTTTCCTTTCTTTCCAACTTGATAACAGAGTGCAAATGGGTCTTTATTAGGGTTGACCGGTAAGGGTTTTTTTTTTTTTTTTTTTTAGTGAAGAAAATAAAAAGAGGTGTTCTAATTTTTTTTACCCATTACCCGCTCTAGACTTATGGGTTAACTGTTATACAATGGATATATATCAAATACCAATTTCAAACACACCTAAAATATAGAGGAAAACCTAACTAATATTAGCACCTCCTAACCAAGGGGCAATTAATTAAATAGCCCGGTCACTAGGAGGATTGGGCTTTTTAGGACTCAAATTGGCCACTTTCTGGAAATAGCCCTAGCGACCGGCGACTTTTGTATGAAGGTGACATGTGGCACCAACAAAAGTGGCATTCAATTTTTAAAGTGGTACTTGTGTCAAGCCCACTATGTGTACTTTTTAAGCAACTTTTTTACAGTGACTTTTCGTACATTACGCGACTTTTTATTTTGTCTTTTTCCTGTCAAAAAGTCAAACTTCGAAAAATTTTATTTTATTCTTTTTGCCCCTTTCCAATGTTGAGCGATTTTTTTTTTACTTTGAGCGACTGACGGCTTGTACTTTGAGCGACTTTTTTTTACCTTCCATATTTTTGTACTTGTGTCATTACCTTTGTACTTTTCAACTTTTTTTACTTTTAACCTTTTTGTATTTTTCACCTTTTTATATTATTTTTTAAAATACTTTATAATCATTTTTTTATTTCAAAATCTTGAGCGACTTAAAAAAAATTAAGGGACTATATTTTCTTTAAACGATTTTTTTTAAACACCCCCCTATTAACCCCCACACACCACCATCATCCACCACCACCGTCGTTCTAACAATTATTAACAGTTGCCAACTTGCAATTAGTTTATGATATAGATAGATATATATATTTAACACCAACATTCTAAAAAAACATTTGCCAACTTGCAAATTATTATCAACATTTGCTAATAAATTATTATAATAAACTATTTTTGAAATAAAAAAAAAAAAAAAAAAAAAAAAAAAAAAAAAAAAAAAAACCCCTTAAGCCTCTTAAGTTTTCACAGTTCACTAAATAGAATAAAAAAAATACTAATAAAAATCTTCATAACTTTAACAATTGATAATAGTTCTTAAACTCATCAAAAATTAACATCCACCATATATAGAAACACCTCTTAAATTTGCTAACAATATGAAAATGAATCTTAAACCTATTAAATTTTATATTTTAATACTTCTCATATCCGCAGCGAAGCGCGACTCCTGTTTACTCGTTTATCAACATTATAAGAATTTATAAGGTAATAGTGCTTAAAAAGGATATTTTTGTTGATATTAAGATAAGATGCAACCTTTTTTTTTTTTTTTTTTTTTTTACTCGAAATATAATTTAGTTAACTATACTAAGATATTTATTTTATCGTCACATATATTTTGATGTAGCAGTTTCCGTTATATTTCTATTGTCACTACAAAAGTTTGACTTGTCTGGTAGGAGTTTTATGATATTTCTTTATTGCAAAAGGTAAGGAAATTTCGTGTTCAAATTCCCGGTAATTAACGCGTTTCCTGCGACCACTAATATCTTATCTTCTCTATTGCAAAAGTTGAAAAATAAGATACTCATTCACTATTTTAATATCCTATCTTACAACCTTTCATTCTTATTTCTCAAAACTCAAAACACACAATCACCAATAATTCACCACCACCATCTCTTGCAGCAACCAAACACCTCAAACCGAGTCATTTTAAGCCCGGCCACGAGCCAGTGTTAATTTCTAGCTTCAGTTTTTCTTTCTTATTACACCATTTCATTCACTTTTCTTTGCATTCAGTTTAGAAATGTCCTCTTCAGCTTCATCCAACAAGAGGTCGACGTGGAAGAGTTTACGTCGACCTGATCCTTCAGTCACTTCTCTTTGCAACCAGTTTGCAGAAATTTCCTCTTCAAGCTCATCTGTAACTCCAGGGGTGTCCACTTCAACTTCATCCATTCAAAAGAGGTTTAAGTATGATGTTTTTATAAGCTTCAGGGGTGAAGACATTCGCAAAACCTTTGTTGATCATCTTTATCATGCTCTTAAGGACAAAGGCGTTTACACCTACAAAGACGATGAGAAAATCCAGAAAGGGAAAAGGATCAGTGATGATCTCTTCCAATCCATTGAAGACTCCAAATTTTACATCATTGTTTTTTCCAAAAACTATGCATCTTCGTCATGGTGTTTGGAAGAGCTTGTCAAGATTACGGAGTGTCACAAGATGCCTGGCCACACTGCGTACCCTGTATTCTATGATGTGGAACCCACTGAAGTTCGCAAACAAAGTGGGGCCGTTGGTCAAGCTTTTGCTAAACATGAAAAGGAAGAGGCTGCTGGGAAATGGAGAGAAGCGTTGAAAGAAGCAGCCGTTCTGGCTGGTTGGGAGCTGAAGAACAGTTTTGATGGGTAATTATTTCATCATATCCCTACTTGCGATATTCCTTGCTTAAGTTTCTTCTTAAATTACTACCAAGTATAAGGTCATCCATGAAAACTGACTATAATAAGCTTCGTAATAGATTATAGATCTAAAACATTTTTTATGTTGTTAGAATTTAAATACCATAACAATTATATAAATAAATACTACATCATCAAAGCACATAGCGGAAGCATAAGACCATATTTAACATATAAGAGATTAACCGAAAATTAATGACACGTACCTTTGATCCTATCAAGAACAAGGATCAATACTTCAAATCTTCTTCTTTAATTAATCAAGTGGATTAGCGAGATACCCCTTACCTTTTTGTATCTCAATCCAAGATGTATAAACTATAGTGAGTTTATACTAAGATCTTGTACACACGTACTATAACCGATTAATTATTATGCTAGTAATAGAACACAAGATTTAAACCAAACTAACTTTTTTTAATAAAAGTTAGATCGACACTCCCAAAGGGATGTATGTTCGATCGGATTTCAAGGAAAGAAGAAGAAAACAAAGCCTAGGGTTATAGCGAGAGTGCAATAGTGGAAAACCAATAACCCCTAAGCCTTGTATTTATAGTGTGCTAATCTTGTAGGACAAGTTTGACTTGGATTGGGTTTGTAAACCCATAACCGATCGGATCCTTATTCGCAAGGGAATTCTAAAATCTTCTTGACCCTCTAATTACACTTATAGTCCTTCCTTTATTCACTAACGATCGTTAGTCAATTCCCGTTAATTATTTAACGTCTGTTAGTCGTTATTTTGTGTTCAAACAATTAAATATATAACGGTTTATATATATTAATTATTATACATTAATTATTCATACGTAATTTGTGCAATCCCTTGGTCCCGAGTTCGATTCTAGTTATACACGTTTAATATTTGTCCATAAACTTAACATATGTTGACTATGCTAAACAGAACCTTTTACATACATACAGGCATGAAGCTAAGTTCGTCAAAGAAATTGTTCAAGAGATTTCACTAGAGTTACGCTCCATCAATTGTGGCTTTGATGAAAAGTTAGTCGGCATGGAGACACGAGTAAAGGATGTTGTTTCATCTTTAGAAGTTGGCATTGATGAAGTTTGCATGATAGGGATCAAGGGCATGGGAGGGGCTGGGAAGACAACTACAGCGAGAGCTGTTTTTGATCATCTATATGCTGATTTTGAAGCTATAAGCTTTGTTGAGAATGTGAGAGAAGTTACAAACGCCTCTATGTTTGGTTTGAAGAAATTGCAAGAACAAGTCCTTTCAAAAGTGCTAAATGAACACGTCACTCTAGATAGTGTTACTGATGGGAAATACATGATGAAAGAGAGGATGTGCGGTAAAAAGGTTCTTCTTGTTCTAGATGATGTTGATCACATAAAACAACTTGAGGCGTTAGCCGGTGAGCGTAAGTGGTTTAAGCCAGGAAGTAGAATTCTCATTACAACAAGAGATGAGCAAGTATTGGTAGCTCATGGAGTGAAATTCATTCGTGATATTGTTCTCTTATCGGAACTGGAAGCAATTTCCCTCTTTAGTAGGTACGCATTTGGAAGAGAGAATCCACTTCAAGGATACGAAGAGCTGTCAGGAAAAGTTCTACGTTATGCTGCTGGTCTTCCCTTGACGATCAAAGTTTTGGGTTCATTTCTATGTGGTAAAGATAAGGATGAATGGGTAGATGCCATAGAAAGACTAAAAACAATTCCCTTGAAGGAGACTATGGAAATACTAGAATTAAGCTATATTGATCTTGAGGGTGATTATCAGAAAATATTTCTAGACATTGCATGCATATTGAAAGGAAAGAGCAAAGAAGATGCAATCAGAATTCTTGAATGCTGTGGATTTTATGCTAAAATTGGTTTAAAAGTTCTTGAGCAGAGATCTCTCATAACTGTTGATAGATACGGGTTTTTGGGCATGCATGATCATATAGAAGAAATGGGAAAGAACATTGTTCGTCGATCGCATCCCATGGAGCCTAACAAATATAGCCATTTGTGGATTCAAGAGGAAATTGAAGTTATATTGGCTAATGACATGGTAAAGATCAGTTTACTTATAAGGTGGATAAAACTAATGCATTTTCATATGTTCTAACTTCTGAAACTGTTTTTGTTTTTGGATTGCAGGGTACTGAAGCAACAAGATCTCTAAAACTTGATATGTCGAGAGGAAATTCGAGAATTGTTATGAAAGGTCTTGGAAAAATGAATAAACTTAGATATCTTGAAGTGAATTATGATCCTGAATATGACTGTGAAAGTGATGACGAATGTCTTGCCACCCAATACTTTCCAAATTCTTTGGAATATCTAAAATGTGGGTGGTACCCTTTCTTGTATCTACCCACAACATTTCAAGCAAACAATCTTGTAGGACTTGAGATCGAACGCACCACAATGGTACAACTTTGGGAAGCGGGAGAAAAAAAGGTAGTATAACTTTTTTTATTTTATTTTTTAACATAAGGTAGAATACTTGTCCATCGGTTGTTTTGTATAATTGGTAATAATGCTATTAATTTATTGGTTTGTTAATACACTAATATCAATCTTTTTGTCTTATTTTCGTTTGTAGGTTCTCAAAAAACTTAAATTCCTTTCTCTCTCTGTGTCAAACTTGACGACATTTGACTTTAGGATTACTCCGAATCTCGAGACGTTATCTCTAAAGTATTCTCATAATTTAGAACTTCGCATAGCAGTTAGTTGTCAAAAGCTCAAGCATCTCAATATCAGTGACTCAAAGTTAAGAACCTTTGACCTTGGGTTGACTCCGAATCTCGAAACCTTATCTCTTTATAATTGTGCTGATTTTGAAAAACTTCACGTGTCTGTTGCATGTCCAAATCTCAAAATCCTCAACCTTTCTAGTACTAGTTTGAAGAGCCTTGACCTTGAGCTGATTCCAAATCTTGAGAGTTTAGATCTTAGAAGATGTCATGAGTTAGTAGAAATTAACGCTCCCGTCGGATGTCTGAAAAAAGTTGTTCGCTTAAACTTAAGTGATTGTGAACTTCTTGAGAAGCTACCTGAAGATATTGGCCGATCTGAATGTTTAAAAGAACTAGATATAACATATACAGGCATAAGTCTTCTTCCGCAAAGCATATTTGGGTTAAAAGGTCTACTTATCGCTGCATCTTGGAAGCTTCTACAGCTGTATGATTTTCCTTCAGAGATAGAGACTACAACCCTTCCCATTTTGTGAGTAATGACAGGCAGTTTCTTTGTTTTCTCAATTCATTTTTATCTTAGTTTAATATCGAATTGGCCAACAAAAATTATTCGAACAAAATAATGTAGTTTTTTTTCTTAGAAAGAAAAAATAAAGTAAATTACATGAATGGTCCTTGAGTTTGTACGAAATTACAGATTTGGTTTCTGAATATCAAAATTTACATGAATGGTCTTCAATTTGAAACTTTTTACACTTCTGGCCCCTTATTGTGTTAAAGATGTAAGAGTTTCAAAAGGATGCTAGATGGTACATAGATAAGACAAATATGGATTTTCTTAACTGTGTAACCTCTCTTACATGTTTTCATAAATTTTTTATTTTGTCTATTGCATTTTATTTTCATACTAATAGCGCAATTTCATATTAGCTAAAGTAGTTTCTTGGTTTTTAAGGTCCCGGTTGAATCTTCTCCTACGCCAACTGCACAAACCATGACTCTTTGACGCAGCTTGATCTACTTGCCGGTGGTCGATGTCGAGGTTAAGTTTTAGAAGTGAATTTCAAGTCCTCTTTTTGGTATTAAATGTTGTTATTTACACTTTTGAGTAGTAGATTTGTAACTTGTATCATTGTTGATTAAAGGAATGGTGTTTGGTAAAATATTTTGTAATGTCATAACCTTGAAATGATGCTTCCACAAGTCACAAATGGTTCTGGTTACTTCATGCTTTTGCATTATGAAGTTGGCGTCGATTACGTGACTTTATATGAGCTGCTTACTTGAAATAACATCGGGACACAACTTGTAAACTTTGAATCATAACTTAACTTGAAACTCTAAAACCATGATCGGACACAACTTGTAAACTTTGAATCATAACTTAACTTGAAACTCTAAAACCATGATCAAAGCTGAGGGGTTTCGAATTTAATTCCTACCAGGTGCAATTGGGTGTCTTGTTTTATCCGGTTTGGGTTTGGGTTTGTGTGCCTGTTTTAAAACTACCATGTTCTTATAGTAAAAGATAAAAGATAAAGAGGTTTGCATTGTACAGTATTTTTGTATATCAGTCCGAAGAGGACAAGTAGACAATTAATTGTTGCATTCACAAACATTCCGCCAAGCATACCTTTTCAAGAGGTTGAACCGGCTAGAACTAATCAATTTATGAAATATTCCGCAAAGATAACGAACAAGTTATTATTACTTAACAGAATTCCATACTCGGCCACTTTTACTCATGAATCACTATAAGAATCCAACAAAATTACTAAAACAGCAACTACTATATTGGTTGTGCTCTAACATGACCCGGCTCTAAAAATTATCAAAGGCAACAAAGTAATCTTTGCAAGTCCAAGTCCAGAATGGTGATGATTTGAATATTCGAGTTGTTCCATAAATAGAAATCTGGCAAATCAAAAACCGTCTAACGCTTGACCCATTGGAAGCTCTTCCTTGCTTTCGCCTTACCAGGTTTCTTCCGCTCCACAATTCTCGAGTCTCTTGTCAAGAAACCAGCTGCCAAAAACACAAATTACACGTTACGATACAAGTTCAGATATCAATGAGCTACATAACTTCTACAACTGGACCTTTGGTCATGGAATGAAAGAAAAACCTTAGAATGTGACATTTCATTTTAGAGGTATAATAACCATTTACTGGTCGATCCAGCTCAGCCCGGAACTGTTACAAATGACACATTTTGACCTGTTACACAACCCACCTAACCTGCCAATTTGCCACATCTACTGAATCCCCCTTCAAATATTATTATATGAAAAGATTGAAAAAAAAAAATGAAATCACCCGGCGTCCCCCACACAAACAAACAAATGAGCAACTAGAAGACATAAAGAGCATGACTAGCACTAGATTGGGCCAAAATAATCTCATAAAGAGGTGACTAACTAATATCATACCAAGTGGTCCTTCCATCTCATAGAAACTGTAATGATCAACTTTCGAAAGCACAAGTGACTCATTTGTTAAGCTACTATTAAAAAAACTGAAGGAACCGTGTGGACTTTTATCAATAACTCGAGTTTCAAGCATATGCAAAAGAATGAAGGGTAAATAAAAGCTATAGTTACCTTCTTTCAAAGGAGGACGGAACTGATCTGGCGCCCAGTTTTGCAGTGCCCTACTCATACCAAGACGAATTGCGCCTATTTGACCTGTTTCATGCACTTATGAAGTTTAGATTGGTGTCCCCAAACAAATGAAAGAACAAAAAATAATAACACCATGCATAATCAACTGAACTAGAGTGAAGTTGGAGAAAATATTATGGAATTTGCGAAAAAAAAAAAGGTAACATAAGATACAATATTTGCCAAAAATATGAGAAAGAATGATTGAAAGTACAGTTGCATTACCTAACTATAAATTAACTGGTATAAAATTAAGCATGAAGTTCAATATTCAAATGTTTAAGGAAAGCAATTTTGAAACTACAGTTGCATTACCTAAGAAGATTTTGACATGATAGTTTACATCCAGGATTCAGAATCATGTAAAGGTGGCATTTTAACACATACTTGAATTCAGGGCTATCTGATTTAGATTCTATCTCTGACGGTGAATGAGTGAAACTTACAAACTAACCTAAAAATGAAAATGTGTCCAAATTTGCCGAAGGTAGTAGTCTAACGTTTTCAACTTAATTTGTAACCTATCGTAATTTATAATCATATTTAATCGAAAAGCATTTGAAATAATGAACAGAAAGAAAATAATAAAGATAGTTGGTGAGCCAATCAGACCACTTTTGAGCTGCATTAGAAAATTATCCATTTATACAGCACATCTAATCATGCATTCAAACAAGAACAAACAATGTAAATTTAATGCTTCAAACCTGATACACCACCCCCTTTCACAGTACAATTAGCATCCAGAAGACCCAATGTTTTTGTCTCAGTGAGAGGACAAAGAAGTGCAGCTCGTTGATCAAGCATCGGGAAATAGACATCGAAGTGGTTGTCATTTATGAGAAATTTACGCTCACCAGGTTCAATCCAGACACGGGCAATACTACATTTCCTTTTTCCAGTCCCATAAGCCCTACCCTGACTATCAACTTGTCTAACGTGTGCATTGGCAATTTCTTCTTGCTTCTGCCGCTCTATGTCAGCTCTTGTGGACTTACGGGTGTTCTTTTCATAACGCATATCCTCAATTGCGCTTAGTGGGGGCAATCCTGGAACATCGTCTAAGTCCTTGAGGGCCATTTAACTGTCAAGCATGTCATCTGTAATTCCCGAGGCAGCAATTAAGTCGCCAAATGCATGATCTGGGCCTGTGGTCAAGCATTATGATTAAACATCTTTCATGAGAGAAAGCACCATATATAGACAATAGTTAAAGAGCATTATACTGCCAAAAAAAAAAAAAAAACAAAAAACTAGAGCCAGCTGTAATGAACTTTGACCTCTCACTAAGTAAGACTTTTGAGGTGAGCGGACATGTTTCCGAGAAGGAAACTATGAATATGTATAGCTCGGTTTGAGCTGTTGAACCTAGTAAGCCAACCCAGAACCTGACCAACCATACAGAAACACGTGATGTATTGTTCATTTATTTTTCTTTCAATTCTACAAAAAACGGTCCTTGGTTATTTGTTGATGCACTAACATCACGAGAGTGACAATACCTAATAGTTTTAGGCATTATCCATTTGGATGTTACCTAAAACATACTTGTTTAGTATTTTGCATTCCGAATCTTACTTACGAAAAGCTGGCATAGATAGAACTCTTGACTTTTAGAGTCAATTATAAACTAAGATATGTGAGTAATGGTCAAAAAAGCAAGGAGTAGAACCTTAAATGTTCAAGTCACATGCATATGAATCTAACAGGAGCATACATATATACAATTTACATGTTGCATAGGCCTAGTTTGTGAGCTGCCCAGCAACAATTTGGTGGAGCATACAGCCGCACAGTAGACCTAAAAATCGGCTTATGGCACAGGTGGGATCAAACCAATTTTAAATCAACACAAATGCAACCACATCAAAACATAAACGAGACTTCAGAGTAACAGAAATATATTTAGAAAAGGTCATGATGGTGTAACCAAAACTTGAAACCCTTTCATATAAGGTCTTTTAAGGCATATGGATACCTACATGCATACATACACATGCTGACATGCATATGTTCCTTGTTTGATTCAAGAAACTTCCCCTAAAAAACATGCACAAGGTCAACTTCACCCGTGTGCATGACCCTGCTGCTGCCTGCCGTCCAGCGGGTATGACAGTTTAGAGGGTGACAGTCATGCCCTGTTATGCTTTACATTACAAGTCTCTCTTTAATAGAATGCATACATCTTAAGGATCCTTAGACTACGCCCACCATTTCATTTGACATTAAAACCAAATAATCAAACAAACGGCACTAAACACCATTAACATCACGTGGTCCTCTATATTAGTAGTAATTAATGATATACAATCAATATTTAAACATTTCAATCAACATCAATCGTGTAAAATAGACAGGTAATCAACAACCATGTTGCCCTTACAAGCATCAATGACGTGTAAACCACATCAGATAAAATCGTCTCTTAGCAATTAGGTTAAACAGCACCATCGTTCTTTCAAGTTCACCCGTGCACACTTGTTATTCATTTTTTACCATACTTAAAGCTATTAGATTTGTCAATACTTGTTTGGAGTTCCAAAAACTATGATCCAAATGATTGCAAATGGCAATGATGTTGTTTGAAATAGCATCGTTCCCCAAATCCGAAAGCAATGGACTAGCCAATTCCATGAGGTTTCAACTAAAAATGCTGAAATTTCTTATACCATACCATTACAGGGACGGATGGGCCCAGGGGCCAGAGGACACCCATGGATATTTGCAGCGTAGCGTTAATTTTTGTAAAAGACTTCTCTATTTTCCCGAAATGCACATGGTTCCGTCCCTAGTGTTACCAATGTGGGTTGGATAATCTTTTGTTTCGTTAAATAAGGTCCACAGCCAATCATTCTACATCGCACAAATCACTCCTAGTACTAGTAACAACTTTAAATACGCAAATTCTCATCCTATACCAATGTGGAACAGATAATGTTTTGTTTTGTTAAACAAGGTCTGGCCACAGACAAATTAAAGCTAAACTAAGTTATGGAAAATGGCTCCTAGTACAAGTCTATGACATTAATCTTAGGTTAACAAAAATTTGAGCATAGTAGTAAGGTACACGGATAATGTTTTGTTTTGTTTTGTTTTGTTAAACATGGTCGGTTCGCAGCTAATCATTCTACATACCAACATTGCACAAATCAACCTAATACTTATTTAAAAAGGCGGGGTATACCTTTAAGAACGTCATTTAAAGATTTTGCTTCTTCATCCAACAATCTATTTTCTTCTTGTTGTTTCTTTTCATTATCCTCCTCCAATGCGAAAACCCCATCATTATTCTTGGAAGATTCTTGTTCTTGGATGATAGTATTAAACGAAAATAGAGATTCGATACTTTCTTCTTCTCCTCCTCATGATGATGATTTGTTGTTATCATTGTTTCCACTGGAGAAATAACGACGACTCTTCTTGATTGAGATTCAGATGATGATAATGAAATTTGGGGACTGAAATTGTGGACTCGTCTTCGAACCCCCTGAAAACCCCATTTATTTTAACCTTTTGTGGACCTTTTCTTTTTAAACTATTTGAACCTCTTGACCCATTTTTGAACCTATTGCCAAATAAACGTCTATTCCGGTTGCACCCTTGGCAGTTGTAGTTAGGGGTGTCTGTAGGGTCGGGTCAACCCGACCCGAACCCGAACCCGATCGGGTCGGGTCTAATCGGGTCGGGTCTAATCGGGTCAAAAAATCTAGTCGGGTTGATTTGACCCGAACCCGATAACCCGATAGTGTTATCGGGTCGGGTTCGGGTTAAATAAAAAATATTATCGGGTTATCGGGTCAACCCGATAAGACCCGACAATTTTGTAGATTTGTAGTGCATCATTCTATAGTCCGTTGTTTCAGTAGGCTAAGCTCATAGGTTTATGTTGGTTGATGAGTTGCATTTGTGCCCTGGTACTCTAATGGATTTGCTATTAAAATATAATGGTGATCTATATACAAGTTTCAAGCAAGGACCATGCCAAAACATCAAATTGAATCAGTAGTGTTATATAGTTTAATAATATAATCTAGTTATAGTTTTGGAGTGCAATATTTCAGTAGCAACACTAGTAACTAGTAGTACATGTATTACGATTCTTTAAAACTAGTAGCAGTAACAATATTTCACTTGTATTACGATTCTTAAAACTAGCAGCAACAGCAATATTTCAGCAGCAATACAACACTAGTACATGTATTAGGATTCTTAAAACTAGTAGCAGTAGCAATATTTCACTTGCACTTTATTTCCTTTATTTCCTTCATATGACCAGCTTACCCAATGTAACAAGATCAACATCATGCATTTATTGGTCTTTTCTTCTTCTTAGTTAATACTGAATTTTTTAGGAAACACAAACCATGATACTCAGCTTACCATTTAATCAGATGTATAATATTGACCATGTTTTTTACTATTGTGTCAACTACTTCAACTCATTTTTTTACTAAGAGAGGTTAACTAATAAATTATCACCAGCGCTTGAACAAATTACAAATTCAAGGTTGCCAAGTGAACATGCAAAAAAACACCACTACAGACATCAAACTTGTATCAGCAGTAGTATATATTGTATTGAGCTGGACATACCTTGCATTCGATAACCCGAATCACCCGACCCGACATTTACTATCGGGTCACCCGATAACCCGAATCACCCGAACCGACATAACCCGACCCGACTACCACCCGAACCCGATAACCCGAATCCTTATCGGGTCGGGTGTCGGGTGAGTTTTTAAAAAATCCAAACCCGACTCAACCCGACCCGACAGACCCGATAACCCGATAACCCGACCCGATAACACCCCTAATTGTAGAGATGAAATAAGGTACACATGATAGAACATAATAATCGTGTATAATAGTAAAAGATGAAATAAAACGTCTATAATTGTCACTTATAATAGGACCAAAGAATTTACAAAACGTAAGGTTGTCATTTGTTGACATCGAGTTTTATGTGTGTCGCACCTGTAGTTGACTCTTGTTATAAGACGAAAAGATTTTTAAAAAATAAAGATGACAACTCTTAGTTAATGTATAGAGTGTGAAGCGAGATAACTGTGAGAAAGCATGCCTGGTCAGCGAAACAACAGTACATTGCACCACATTTTGCGGCAAATATAAAAAAGATTCTCTTGAGCCATTAGAGTCTCTTTTCAAGAGATAGAAAAATTGTGCACGCTTTATATGGTGATATGTGTTGCGGGTATTTTTAAATGATAAAAATTTGAAAAAGTCGAGGGTAAGACAAAGAAAGTGTTACAATGGTTAAAACTGAAGAAAAATGTTTAGGGGTGAGAAAAAATTGAGTTGGTGCTAATGTGGCAAAGGAATACCCGCCACCAATCCCTCATCCCTTAAGGTTGAAGGGTGTGGTTGATGGTTTTCCTCTCCACATTAGATTCACGCTTTATTGTTTCTTCTCTCTTTATCTCATATTTCTCTCAACTCTTTCAACATCTTATCTCATAATTTTGGTTTTTTATTAATAAACTTACATCTAATACATATCCACACACAATACACTCACATAAAATAAAATAGATTTATGATCATTTGAGGAAAAAACTTTGTTTACATACCAAAGGATCAATCCCCACCATTCATCTAGTTTGATCGAATGGGGATTAACTTAAGATTTAATATGGAAACCTAAGTCCATGTCTTTTTTTCCTTTTACTTTGTCTTTTTGTCTTTCTTATTTATGGAGTTATTTTTATTTTATTATTTTTTTTGTCTTTTTATAATTCCCGTTTTTTTTTTTTTTTTTTTTTTTTTTTTTTTTTTTTTTTTTTTTTACGTTTTTTTCCTTTTTTGTACGTTTTCATACATATTCGTCCGTTTTCATACATATTCGTCCATTTTTTTTTTCGTCCGTTTCGTCAGTTTTTATACGTTTTCGACCGTTTTTATACGTTTTCATCTGTTTTCAGACGTTTTCGTCCGCTTTTATACGTTTTCATCCGTTTTCATCTGCTTTTGTCCGTTTTCATATGTTTTCGTCCGTTTTTATACATCTTTGTCCGTTTTCAGACGTTGTCATCCGTTTTCCTACATATTCGTCCATTTTCATACTTTTTCATTCGTTTTCTTCAGCTTTTATACGTTTTCATCTGTTTTCGTCCGTTTTCATACGTTTTCGTCCGTTTTCTTATGTTTTCGTCCGTTTTCATACGTTTTCGTCCGTTTTCTTATGTTTTCGTCCGTTTTCATACGTTTTCGTCCGTTTTCTTACGTTTTTGTCCGTTTTCATACGTTTTCGTCCGATTTTATACGTTTTTGTCTGTTTTTATATGTTTCCGCCCGTTTTTATACGTTTTCGTCCGTTTTCATCTATTTTTGTCCGTTTTCTTACGTTTTTGTCCTTTTTCATACGTTTTCGTCCGTTTTTATACATTTTTGTCTATTTTCAGATGTTTTCGTCCGTTTTCCTACATATTTGTCCGTTTTCTTACGTTTTCGTCCATTTTCATATATTTTCGTCCGTTTTTAAATGTTTTCAGACATTTTCAGGCGTTTTCATACGTTTCTGAATATCACAAGTGATATTCTGTGATACTCAGGATATCACAAGTGATGATACTCAGAATATCACAAGTGATGATACTCATAATATCACAATTGATGATACTCAGAATATCACTTGTGATATTCTGTATTATCACAAGTTATATTCTGAATATCACAAGTGATTTTCACATTTTGTTAATTCACATTTCTGAATATTCGTCCGTTTTTCTACATATTCGTCCGTTTTCTTACGTTTTTTAATTCACGTTTTCGTCCATTTTCCTACATATTCATCCGTTTTCTTACGTTTTCATCCATTTTCATTTATTTTCGTCCGTTTTTAAATGTTTTCAGCCATTTTCAGACGTTTTCATACGTTCTTGAATATCACAAGTGATATTCTGTGATACTCAGAATATCACAAGTGATGATACTCGGAATATCACAATTGATGATACTCAGAATATCACAAGTGTGATATTCTGAATATCTGATATTCAGAATATCACTTGTGATATTCTGCGTATCACAGTGATATTCAGAATATCACTTGTGATTTTCACGTTTTTTTAATTTGCGTTTCTGAATATCAAAAGTGATATTCTGTGATACTCAGAATATCACAAGTGATGATACTCAGAATATCACAATTGATGATACTCAGAATATCACAAGTGATGATACTCTGAATATCAAAAGTGATATCCTGAATATCACAAGTGATTTTCAACTAATGTTTTGTAACATGAAAATCACTTGTGATATTCAGAATATTACAAGTGATATTCTGAATATCACAAGTGATTTTCACGTTTTTTTAATTTACCTTTCTCTTTTTCACTTTCTTACGTTTTCGTCCTCATTCATACGTTTTCGCCCGTTTTCGTTCGTTTTCATACGTTTTCATCCGTTTTCATACGTTTTTGAATATCACTATTGATATTCTTAATATCACAAGTGATATTTTGAATATCACAGAAAATCACTTGTGATATTAAGAATATCAATTGTGATATTCAGAAATGTATGAAAATGGACGAAAACATAAGAAAACAAAAGAATACGTATGAAAGCGTAAAAACACGTCTGAAAACGGACGAAACGTATGAAAAATGGACGAAAACGTGTAAAAACTGCTGAAACGTATGAAGACGTCTGAAAACGTATAAAATGGACGAAAACGTATAAAAAACAGACGAAAATGTAAAAAACGATCGAAAACGTCTAAAAACAGACGAAAACATAAAATGTAACCACTGTGAAAATCCCATATTAAAATACACTATCTCTCAGAATACTTATCCTTTTCTACGTGTATTTTTTTTTTTTTTTTTTTTTTTTTTTTTTTTTTTTGTTATCTGGTTACAACTATTATCTTATGTGACGTAGATCACATCATCGATAAACGTGCTCGCATGCAAACTAACCTCAACGTACTTAATATTTATTCTGTGTAAACATTATCATATGAAACTTTAAGAAATCCCATTTGCCCTTTTACGTTAACTTGTTAACGTACATTTAAAACTGAACGTGTCTTAACTAATAAGATTTTTATGAAACCCTAAACTGTCATAACAACAAATGTAAGTAACAAAACCCTAAAAATACTAAATTACAACTCGTTCAATTAAGGTACAAGCATCTAAATCATAGAAACCCTAATTCCATAATAACTCCCGATAAAACCCTAATTTCATTTAAACATTGATTTTATAAACTAAATTTACAAACCCTAATTTATTTGCATGAGATTTTTACAAATTATAAATGTACAAGTCATTTAAGCCAAGGTACAAGTCTTTTATGCATAAAAACCAAATATTTATAAAAACCTTATCAAAACCCTAAATAAATTTATTTTAGGGCCTTTTCATACACAAACCTTAAAAAATTAATTTTTCCTAAACTCATTAAATATAAGAACAATCCTCTAAACCCATGGTACAACCCTCTAATGCACAAAGCCAACTTCTTTTCTTTTGAATAGGATTCGACAATTACATATATAAACAAAACCTGAACTAATTTTCTACTTAATAAATACATACTCTAAGACTTAAACTAACTAGTTACTTTTTTAAAACCCTAGAGTACAACACAAGATGAACCCTAAGTATCACCCAATCTAGCCATTCGAATTCCCACCTTCCTTTCCCTAGTTCGGCTTCAACTTAAAATCCTAACTAAACCATTTCCATTTCCATCTTCTAAATATAACCTACCTCACATCCCCCTCCTCCACATCATCAATTACATCACCTTGTAAAACACTTGTATGGTTTCTAAATGAACCACATCACCCTTTCCATTCTACACGTCCCATTTCCCCTTCCTCACATTTGTCACACACACCCATAAGCCACATCCTTCATATCCCATAAAATATCTAAAACCCTAATCCTACACTTCCTATATATGTCGACTCCCATATTTCCATTTTCTCTCAACCCTTTTTCAAATCCAATCCCAACAGCCATACCCTCACTCAAACCCTAAATCAAAACAGTCCCTAAGGAGCTAAATAAATCACTTAGGAAATCTAGAATCAAGAAGGAGCATTGGTATTCAAGAAATAAATCCATTCGACACATATAAAGCCCTAGTCGACAAAGATACTAAGTAAGCTTTCTAGTCCATTTTCGTTTACTTATATGATTCAAATAACTCTTAAAAATGTTAATACATAATCCTTAATAAAAAGTCATGATCAAAACAAATGTGCTCTTTCTTTTCCTTTCTTTCTGTTCAAACAGGAAACAAGCGCACCCTAATTAAATTATAAAACAAATTCAAGAAATCTTAAAATACACTAGATATAATTTAAATACACTAATGATCATGCTAACATGCCTTAAAAATTAGTGAGAACCTTTAAAATTTGAAAACCAGTCATCAGACCACCAACTTTGAGCCTATAAATCGACACTTAAATGAACTCTATAGATTCTCGATTTTGTCACGTTAAAAGATCACGTAACTAGCTAAATTTAGAAAGAAGAATGGAGTAAATTGGTTAACACATCACAAAGATATCGCATCTCCAATATCTGTCTATCGCTAGAAACTAAAAACCATTTTTCAAATTTGTCAAAATGATGCCCAGCGACCCAACTTTAGAGAGTTGTTTCGACCCTTTAAAGACTTCTAAAAATTCTGATTTTTGGTTGAGATAAGGATCACATAGCTGTCTAAATTTAGGAAGAAAAACCTCTTAAAATATCAAGTCGTTAAAAAGTTTTCAAGTACCAAAGATTGCTCTATAGCTAACTGAAAAGATCTAAAGGCTTAAACTGGTCGAGTAACAGTCCCACTCGCCCACTTTGAGTCTAATTTTCGATTACTAAAAGACTTCCATAAAATCTGAGTTTTGGCCAGAATATAAATCACCTAGCTAACTATTGTTAGGAAGAAGAATCTCGTAAAAAGGTCAAATGGTCATAAAGCTATTTGAATCCAAAGATCAGCCAATCGCTAGACCCAAATATATTTTTCCATATTTTTTTAAACTTTGTTCTACTCGACCAACTTCTAAGATTTATTTCGACCCTTAAATGATTTTCAAAAATTATGAAACTTAGTCAATAACGAGACCACCTAGCTAACTTTATGTAGGAAAAAGAACGAAATGAAAACATGCCCTCGCCTCACTTTTATTTGAGTCCAAAACTAGGTGATCGTGAACTATTTTAAACACAATATATATATATATATATATATATATATATATATATATATATATATATATATATAAAATATATATATATATATATAATATATATTTTCAAAAGTAGAGTTTTTATGGGCCAAAAATTGTCAATTTCCCAAAGTTGTTTAAATCAAGGATCATTTTGTCAACGATTAATAAAAAAGGGTAGAAAGTGTTATTTTTGAAACTATAGGGTATAGACTGTCATTTAACCAAAGTTCAGGGGTAAAAGTTGTAATTTGTATAAAAGATCAAGGGGATAAGATGTCCATATATGAAACTTTAGGGGCAAAACATAACATTTCAATATTATTATTAATGTCTTTTCTGATTTAATGGAAATTAATAAACGTAATACATTTATATTAATAACCAACGAACGAAAGATATATTTAACGAACCAACAGACAAACGAAAACATAAAAACGAACAATAAGATAAAATCTAATCCAAATTTTGAAGAGACTTCATGTTGTATCAAAATTTACATTTAAACAATAACCGAAAACGTTACAAAACGAACAAATAAACTTAAATATATTCAAGAACGATTACTATAATATGACGTACCAACTCAGGTTGCGATCCGGAGACGTTTATCAACTTTGTTTAAACTTCGTTTATCATTCAGACTAATCAAGGTGAGTTCATAGTCCCACTTTTTACTACGTTTTTCCAAACTTGTGGGGAGATACATGATACTAAACCGAACACAAGTATTTTCTGAATACTTTCCTGATTTATATTGCCTAAGTTTGCAATTGCCTAAAAGACCCTTAATCATGGACCTCTAATCACCTGTGGGTGAGCGCGAATATAATAGATAGATCTATTGGGTGTGACGACCCCTTTGTGTTATCGTAACGTAACCAAATGCATTTTATTTGAGTTAAATAAAGAGACTGGCAATCTCCTACTCGCAAGGTTACCTACATTTAATTATGGGGTAATTTATATCTCATAGCTTATAACTATGAAGATAACCTGTTAACGTTTTGCGTGCCATGAGACTTAGGGAAATATATAACGAACTACGATATTACTGATTTACTCTCTACTTAGCTTGTGTTCAAACTGATTATAACTGAAAACACTATGGATTCACTCAACCTTTGTGTTGACTTTTTAACATGTTTATCTCAGGTAACTAGAAGTATGATTTGGCACGGAGTGGCTGTGGACTTTCTTCTAATAAAAAGAGTGTCCATATTGTTATCATTCAATGAATATTGTAACTTTCATAACGTATTTCGAAACTTTCCTCTGGGACCTATATTATGTACTCTGATTTAATAAATGAATGATAACAATTTTATTTAAAACATCTCTTTTCGAGTCGATTTATATTCTCATGACTGTGAACCATGAAGTAACACCCCAAACTTATATTCCACTGCGTATATCGAAAACGGGGGTGTTACATAAAAAAACTGACGAAAACGTATGAAAACGGGCAAAAACGTCTGAAAACGTATAAAAACTGTCGAAAACGGACGAAAACGTCTGAAAACGGAATAAAAACGGACTAAAACGTATGAAAACGGACAAAAACATCTGGAAACGTATGAAAACGGATAAAAACATCTGAAAACGTATATAAACATATGAAAACGGACAAAAACGGACGAAAACGGTCGAAAACGTAATAAAGTGAAAAAAAACATGAATTAAAAAAAAGAAAAAAAAACATGAATTAAAAAGGAAAAAGAAAAAAAAATCTTGATTTAAAAAAAAAAAAACGTGAATTAAAAAAAAGAAAAAAAAAGTTAAAAAAGAAGTGAATAAATAAAAAAGACAAAGAAAAAGTAAAAAAATATATGGACTTAGGTTTCAATATTAAATCTTAAGTTAATCCCTTCCATTAGTTCAAAGTAGATGGATGGTGGAGATTTGTCCCTCTATGCAACAAAAATTTAGCTCTTAAATACACTTTTCTCACATAAAATAAAATAACAATTTCTCTCTTTTAAAACATACGGGACTCTAGTGTCGCTAAATATACCTTTTTAATGCTTGCATGTTTTCCCACAATAAAATAGTTAGATCTATTTGTAATGGTCCACTTGACAAAAGCCCAAAAGTCATAAATCCTTTTGGGCCACTACACATTACACCACACACAACAGACTAGGACAACAAATCCTCTTCTTCACACGACCCATAAAAGTCCAAAAGTTACCCGATTTGTAAACACCCTACATGTGTCCCGTGTCCGTTTGTAATGATCTGGTTGGCAAAAGCCCAAAAGTCATGAATGCTGTTGGGCCACTAGACACAATATAATAGGCCAACAAATCCTGTTGACAGAACCCATAAAACTAGCCCATAAACCCAAATATCAAAAAACCCGGTTCAATCTCTTCATTATCTCACTATTTCACCTTCTCTTTGTGGATAACATTTTCATCAAACACCTTCACTACACCTGCAAATTAACCCACAAATTTTATATTTTTTAAAAAAATTTCAATTTCTATTTCGTCATCATTAGCTTCAACAATGTTCCCGTTATGCAACTCCTCATCTTCAATACCCAAACATTTAACAAGGAAGATAGGGCTAGATTGCTTCAATTTGTGACGGGTACATCAAAGGTATAGTAAATATCGACATAATTATTTTTCCATTCTTTCTCATTTGTCTAGTTTTAACCTGTGTACTTCTCTTTAGTACATTTGAGTCATTAAAAGATGGTTTTGTGTCCCAGTTGGGTAATTTTGTGACCAATAGTCTTGTTAATTATGTAAAAAGGTATCATCATATATGAATTTAGCATTTTTATTTGCAAGTGTAACATTTCTGTATGTAAATTTATCATTTATAAAATAAATCAATTTTGAAACTCAGTTATTTACTGAACGACCCAAACAGGTAACAAAAACATCTTAAAATGACTCACCCGTATAAAAAAAAGTTGAATGACTAAAACGGGACATATGAACAAGTAGGTTAGTATTTTATTCAGAAAACCCTTGTCGTGATTAGTATATTATTAAGAAGATATTTTAATATTTGCGTCTAATGCATGTTTGACTTGTATATGTTTTTCTTAGGTTCCCTTGGAAGGTTTTAAAGCGTTGCAAGGTATATCGGGGCTACAAAAGATTCCAAATTCACAAAGCTTATGGAGTGCCTGAGAGGCTGCCATCAGCTCATACATGGTTAGTGCTCTTTAGTTTTTTTTTTGTCATCTGGATCTTACATTCTTAACTCACAGTTTGTTTACCATTTTATTCTCAGCTTCAATCAATTAGATCTTCCTGAACACACATCAAAGGAACAGCTGCAAGAACGGTTGCTACTTGCGATCCATGAAGCTAGTGAAGGTTTTGGGTTTGGGTAGTCGTATTCTACCCAATGTTGTTGTGTGAGCAACGCCAGCAATTGTTTCAGCCATTGCTATGCTATGTAGATGTTAGTCTCTCCTCCTATTTTTCAATTTGTGGGTCCATCTTTGACTCGGTTTTATTATATTTGGGTAACACAATGAACAATTTGGTGATGCCTTTTCAGATACAGAATGAGCATTGATTATGCATTGAGGGATGCCATTTGAAGAACGAGAGTCCCTGTGAAGAAAGGAGTCATGCATGTACGAGAAAGACGAAGAGCAAGTGGTTTTTGGGTGTCCCTATTTTGTAACATGGGAATGCGGTCTTACGGGTTGCTTTCACCTCCTGCAGACTAGAATAAATTGATGAAACTTGAAAGCACAAAATATCCATAGGCTTCATGTAAATGCTAGCTCTTTTTGGTTGGTTGGTTGGTTTGTAGCTTTTGGCGAATTCGGTTTTCTGATTCATATTACTAAGTATTTGAAGCTTTGTGAAACCATCTTTATTTCATTTCTGTATTCTATAAGCTCCGATAATGCAAATAGAAATAAATAAAAGTAAATGTCAAAATATGCTAAAACTGAGAAAGTAGTAAAAATCTGATAATGGACAATAAATTGGTGACGTTCCTAACCAGGAACTCAAACAATTATCTCTGTTATTTTAGGATGGCCGAGTTCCCAAACATGAATTCAATATTTATATGCCAAAACATTTCATTTTTGTATTATATAAGCTTCAATAATTCTTTGCGAATTGAAATAAATAAAGTTAGTGAATTATATTTTTAGTACGTAGATACTAATATAATATGTTATGTATATGTATATTTATGTTTCAGGGTGGGGCGGGTTTGGGGATGCTGTGCCTCATCCCCGCCCCAAACCCAATAAGATTCCTATATTAGGACCCGAAACCCACCCCATAACCAGATAAGCATGCCTCGCCATGTTTCAAAAAAATCGGGTTTTAAGTTCTTCATCGAGTATTCGAGTTCGGTTTCTTTTGCCATCTCTATGTGTAATGATTTTAAAGGTCCGCTTGACAAAAGCCCAAAAGTCATAAATCCATTTGGTCACTCGCCTTCTTTCACTTGTCCTTGTCGATTACATTTAAACATTTCATCAAACACCTTTTCCGATATTTATATAAACTAAAATAAAATGTCAATCTCAATTTAAGCATCAACAATCTTCCATTATGCATCATCTTCAATACCCAAACACCTATCACCCCATTTCACCCTTATTGTACCAAACACCATAATCCATTACAGTTACGATCCAACATTATTTTAACAACTTTAGGCTACTGGGATTGTGTGTGTTGATTATGAAAAGGTGAGTTTTGGTGTGTTTGCTTGGTTTGAGTAAGAGTAACCTGCGAAAAATTGTCTTTGTGGTTTGGCTAGATTGTAGATGCAATCTTTATAACTTTGAAAGTGCAAGCGCAATCCCTACAAGAAAATGTGGGGACCAGTTATGTATTTAGATAAACTGCATACCTAAGTAGTTCCCCATTAGGACGAACTGTACATGTACTTTCAAAGTTGTAAGAAATGCGCCTGTAATATGACCAAACCACAAAAACAATTTTTTGCAAATTACTTTTAAGATAATGTAAATTGTAGGGTTTTAGGGGTTTTAAGGAGAATTTAGTGTTTAGTTTGTTATTTGCTTGTTGTTTCGTGAAATGAGATGCGAATGTGGTCGAATTTATTTGACGCCATGGAAAAGGGGTGGGGGTCGGATGTGTGTTGAGTGTTGGGGTGATTATGTTATAACGGTTGAGGTTATCCATAGAGGTCGAGTCTGATCATATGTAGTATGTGGCCGAACCGAGATATCCCATGACTGATTCTAGCTACCCCTAAATATGTAGCTAGAAAAGTTTAAACCCGAGACCTCTTGTGAGGACATATCTAATCGCTAGGCTACCTTGTTAGTGGTTGTTTGGGTGATTATTTGGTAAAAGTGGAAGTATGTTTGCGTTTTCTTGTATTTTTCTTTTTGAGAAACATGTAAGAGGTTGCGTAAGACCGTATCGAACCATATCGAAGACCGAATATGAAAAAAATGGTATTTCTGGACCGAGATATTGCTCGGTTCAGTTCAATTCACGGTCTATAATGGTAAGCCCGACATACGAAAGTGTAGTTTAAAAAACAATATGATAATAATACAAATTGACCCAAATAATAATATAAGGTAAAGGTACATGCACCCAAATGCTTATATTTAAATCTAATGATAAACAAGAAAGAATTTTATTAACAATTGTGGACTTGCAATTAGTTTATGATATAGATAGATATATATTTAACAACAACATTCTAAAAAAGCATTTGTTGCGAATATTTGCCAATTTGCAAATTACTATAATAAACTTTTTTTGAAATTTAAGGAAAATAAATAAAAAATAAAATAAAAACCTTAAGCCTCTTAAGTTTTCATAGTTTACTAAATAGAAGAAAAAAATACTAACAAAACACTTCTTAAATTTAACGATTAAAAATAGTTTCTAAACTCATCAAAAGTTAACATCCACGATATACAAAAACACCCCATAGATTTGCTAACAATATGAAAATGATTCTTAAAACTATTAAATTTTATTTTTTTAATACTTCTCATACTCGTAGCGAAACGCGATTCTTGTTTACTCGTTTATCAACATTATAAGAATTTATATGGTAATACGGAGTAGTGTTTAAAGAAGGATATTTATGTTGATATTAAGATAAGATATAGTTTTTTTCTCTCTTTTTCTTTGAGCTCGAGATATAATTTAGTTAACTATGCTAAGATATTTCTTTTGTCGTCACGGACTTGTTGATCTAAGTGTTTCCATTATATTTCTATTGTTATTACAAAATTTTGATTTGACTATAGCTAGGAGTTATTACGATATTCTTTTATCGTAAAAGACAAGGAAATTCTCATAGTGAATTATTGGTGTAGGAAATGAATAGACAAGGAAATTTCCATAATATAAGTTGATGACGTATAGTCCGCATTCGGGTCACGAACCCGACCCATACTCAAAGTCCATCACGAATGGGCTCAAACCCATCACGCATGGGCTATCACAATAACGGTTTGGGCTCACGATGGCCCAAACCCAAAGTTATTTTTGGTCTTGATAAGATATCTCTTATTTATGAGATATATATCAACCAGCCGACTTAGGCGGGATACGCGAAGGTTAAGGAACACGAAACCAACTAGGATTTCGTGTGTATATAAAGAGTCCTTCGACTCTCATTAAAGGTACGACTTACAAACCCTAACTCTTCTACAAACCCTAAAACCGATTACTTACTCTCACGCCGGAGGATAATCGTGGGAGACAATCCCACGGTAAGCCTAACGGTGTCTTTTTGTTTTCTTAGTGCGCAGGTCTCAAGCATTAAGATCTGATTGGTACGGAATCAAGGAACGCCCAACTTTTGTATCAACAAGTGGCGCCATCCGTGGGACCCTACACTAAGAGCTTTGCTAAGAACTAGAATGACGAAACACGGAAATCAGCTGACTCCGCATGGGAAGAAAACGCATGACGATCTACTAGGGAAGAAACAACAAACTGATGTGGCCTCCAAGCAGACCTCTGGAACAACCAGTGCACCTAGAAGCTTAGGGTCGTACTCAGATCTGCTCTTTACTCCAGTAGAACCGCTCACTATGACTACCAATGCTACTACAACAAGTACTAGCGCGGTAGACATACAACGCACTCCTCTCACCATGCCAGAAGTAAACTTCACTGAGCCACCAAATGCGCCAATCCGAAACAAGGATCTTGTTTTGGAAACAGACTCCCTCGCACTAGAAGGAGTCATGCCCGAACTAGCGCCAAGTGATTTCGTATCTCAAAACTACGAAGCCTTGGCTGCGCTCATGCGAGAGGAGGCGAAAAAGAGGTCAAGCCAAAGTCTGCACGCCAGGCTCAACTTTGACCCTGAGTACGAGGCATCTCCACCGCGCTACCGAAAGGAAAGACGCGAGAGAGATAGCCGCAAACACCCAGTGTTTACCAGGATTGGAAGGAAGGTTGTGGATGATGAAGCAGCCGACTTTCAGCATCTGGAGGAGCATGAAGATGAGGAACGGCGCGCCAATGTCCACACTAGGCTTGGCAGTCGCAGAGTTCATGATAGGCTTGGGCGACGGGGCTCCCCAAGCGAAAGTCCTTCAAGCTCTGATTCCGAGGATAGTCGGCGCAAGCACCGCAGAGGAGCAAGCTCAGATTCCAATGATAGTCGGCGCAAGCGTCGCAAAAGAGTAAGCTCATCCTCAAGTGATTCCTCGGACAACGAGGACAAAGAAACTGGACACTAGAAATCAAGGGGAAAATACCGCGACCAGGAAGACGAAGACATGTCTCTTCCCTGGCGTCGCCAAAAAGTTGATGCGTTTACTAGGCGCATCAGCGATTTTTCGGAAAATAAGAGAAGGCGCATGCCTGCTAATGTCAAAACATATGATGGGACAGGTGACCCTGATGATCACCTAAAAATTTTCGAATCAGCAGCCACTATCGAAAATTGGCCACAACCTGTGTGGTGCCATATGTTTAACTCTACATTAGTAGGGAACGCGCGCAATTGGTTCAGTAAGCTTCCACGCAGAAGCATCGGTTGGTTTGAAGAGTTGCGAAAGGCGTTTCGTTTAAACTTTACTCAAAGGAAGAAGTGCGCCAAAAACCCTGTCGAGCTCGCTAGGGTAAAACAGCGACAAGGGGAATCCACAAGCGCTTTCATGGAGCGCTATAAGGACGAATGCATGCAAGTCAAAGCGTGCCCAGAGATACTAAAAATATCGGGTTTTATGAACGCAATCAATAACCCAGATTTGATAAAAAAGTTAAACGATAGGGTTCCCCAAACCTTTGACGAACTCATGAAGCGCACGAGGTCCTTCGTCCAAGGAGAAGCAGCCGCTGCGGACTCCAGGAAAGGCTACTCGAACCATAGGTCACAAGAAGAGTCAAGGAGACAATCCAATGACCAGAGTGGCAATCGTAACAAAAGTTATCGCACCCAAGGGGGCGGACGGGGAAACGACAAGTACACCCCATTAACAAAAACTCCAAAGGAGATATTTGCGACGGAAGGAGCGAACTTTCCAAGACCCCCACCTATGCGCACTCCTGAAGATCGGCGCATAGGGAACGGATACTGCGAGTATCACGCACAGAAGGGCCATACCACTAATGAGTGTGTCCAATTACGCCAACTAATTGAGAAACTAGTGAAAGAAGGCAGATTGGACCACCTCGTTAAAAATATTAAGGATGGGAAAGACAAACAGAGAACCGGAGGCAAGAAAGAAGCGCCTAAGGAAAAAGCTGATACTATCTACATGATACAATCATGGCAGCGAAAGACTAGGCAAAAGGTGAGCCAGAAATTCTCTCATGGAAGCGAAATCTCTTTCCCCACCTTGACCGCGGACAACGCAGTGGCAGAACCACTTACCATTGAAATAAATGCAGGGGGTCACGACATCCACCGCATGTACGTCGATGGAGGCGCATCAGCGGATATAATGTATGAACATTGCTTCAAGAGACTGCGTCCTGAGATACAAAGACAGTTAAGTCCAGCCACGACTGCGCTTACTGGCTTTACAGGAGAAAAGATATGGCCTATGGGGCAACTGCGCCTACTAGTCGCTGTTGGTAATAAGGAACACTCCATGACAGCCTGGATGAACTTTATGGTGATCAAATCTCCTTCGCCATACAATGGCATTATTGGAAGGTCAGGAATCTCGGCGATGTGCGCGGTACCATCCACAGCGCATGGGATGCTCAAATTCCTAGTAGAAGGCGGCATTGTCACCATCTACAACAACGCTGCACCAGCAGAAGAATGTAACACGATTACATGTGAAACGACACATATACCAGAACAGAGCGCAGCTAAAGTACCAAACCTAAAGGTTGCAATTCATCCTGAATATCCGGAACAAGAAGTGTCGATTGGAGGGTCGTTGTCTGACAAAGGAAGAGCGGCTGTATGCGCGCTCTTACAAAGGAATCTGGATATCTTCGCATGGGAACCAAAACACATGACTGGTGTGCCACGATCGATCGCAGAACACAAGTTACAAATCCGACAAGGATATTCCCCAGTAAGGCAGAAAAAGCGCGGCCAGGCTCCAGAGCGCGCAAAAGCCATACTGGAAGAAGTACACAAACTTGTGGACGCTGGCATCATGCGGGAAGTCTATTACCACGATTGGCTCTCCAACCCAGTGATGGTCAAAAAGAGCGATGGCAGTTGGCGGATGTGTGTGGACTTCACTGACCTTAATAAAGCATGTCCACAGGACTGCTACCCACTACCAGAGATAGACTGGAAAGTGGAATCTTTGTGCGGATATCCCTTTAAGTGTTTCTTGGACGCATACAAAGGGTACCACCAAATCCAAATGGCTAAGGAGGACGAGGAAAAAAACAGCCTTCCACACAAGCCAAGGCGTTTTTTGTTATACAAAGATGCCTTTTGGCCTGAAAAATGCGGGCGCCACCTACCAGCGACTGGTAGATAATGCGTTTGAGAAGCAAGTGGGACGCAACCTAGAGGTCTATGTGGATGACCTTGTCATAAAAAGCCATACTGAAGATGAAGTGGTGCGCGACATTGAAGAAACATTCACAACACTACGAAAGATCAACATGAAGTTGAATCCTAAGAAATGCACTTTTGGCGCTACAGAAGGCATGTTCCTAGGATATTTGATAGAACCAGACGGCATTAAGCCATGCCCAGAAAAGACAGAAGCTGTCATCCAACTTCCTTCACCGCGCACGTTGAAAGAAGTTCAATCTCTAAATGGAAAGCTAGCCGGTTTGAACAGATTCCTGTCCAAATCAGCGGATAAGTCACTTCCTTTATTTAAAACACTCAAGAAGTGTACAAAAAAGGGAGACTTTCGTTGGACTGCGGAAGCGGAAGAAGCTTTCACACAGCTCAAGCAACATATAGCTGCGCTTCCTAAGCTAGTTGCACCCCGACCAGGGGAGGAGTTAATCGTCTACCTATCTGCCACCCATGGAGCGATCAGCGCAGTGCTATTGACGGATAGGAATTCCGTACAAACACAGGTGTACTTTGTAAGCAAAGCACTCAAGAAAACAGAGATTAACTACAGCTCAATGGAGAAGTTGGTCTTGGCGTTAGTATTTGCTGCCAAAAGACTGCGTAGATACTTTCAAGCGCACCCGATAGCAGTGATTACCGACCAACCTATCAAACAAGTTATCTCTAAACCTGACGCATCGGGGCGATTACAAAAATGGAGTGTGCTACTAGGCGAGTATAACATCTCTTACAGACCACGCACTGCGGTTAAAGGGCAAATACTAACAGACTTCATCATCGAAAAACCAGATACCGATGACGCACCCCCACCAAGCAAGGTAGAATTACAAGAACCATGGGTCTTGTTCACAGATGGATCTTCATGCGTGGATGGATCGGGCGCTGGCCTTATCCTCACTAATCCAGAAGGAATGGAATTCACTTACGCACTGCGTTTTGAATTCACAGCCACGAACAACGAGGCAGAATATGAAGCCCTAATCGCGGGATTACGCATTGCAAATCGAATGGGTGTACGTAACCTAGAAGCAAATGTGGATTCCCGATTGGTAGCCAACCATGTGTTGGGCGAATATGTGGCTAAAGAGGATAACATGGTCCAATACCTCGACAAAACCAAATCGCTAATACAAGGCTTTGACAGGTTTACCATTAAGCAAGTTCCTAGAGGTGAAAATAAGAAAGCGGATGCGCTAAGCAAGATCGCTTATACTAGCTTCGCACACCTGTCAAAACAAGTTTTAGTGGAGATCCTAAAGAACAAATCCATCTCGGAGATGGAGATATCCACGGTAATAGAGGAAGAGAATCCTACGTGGATGACCCCTATTATCGAATTTATAAGCAAGGGCAAATTGCCCGAGGAGCAGAAGGACGCTCGACGGATACGGCGCACAGCGCAGAGGTTCGAACTTAGAGATGGTATCCTATATCGGCGCTCATTCCTACAGCCATGGCTCCGGTGCGTTGGACCTCTTCAGGCAGATTATGTACTCCGAGAGATCCACGCTGGTTCATGCAGTATGCATTCAGGACCACGGTCCGTCGTAGCGCGAGCATTGCGCTCAGGATACTACTGGCCCACTATGCACTGTGACGCGCGCGATGTGATAAAGAAATGCAACGACTGCCAAGTTCATAGACCCATCCCGCGCAGACCACAACAAGAGCTAACACCTATCACTTCTCCATGGCCATTCTATAAGTGGGGTATCGACATCGCAGGTCCCTTCCCTGTCGCAGCGGGAGGACTTAAATTCCTTATCGTTGCAATAGACTACTTCACTAAATGGATTGAAGCGAAGGCAGTAGCGACAATCACAGGTAATCAAGTAAAACGCTTTGTTTGGGACAATATTGTATGCCGCTTTGGATTACCTGGGGAGATTGTTTCGGACAACGGAAAACAATTCCGTGATAACCCGTTCAAAGACTGGTGCGCAGAGTTACATATCACACAACACTTCGCATCAGTAAAACACCCACAAACCAATGGTTTAGTTGAGCGCGCAAATCGCAGCCTAGGCGAGGGAATTAAAGCGCGCCTGGACAAACACAAAGGAAGATGGGTGGACGAATTGTCACATGTCTTATGGGCGCACCGCACGACAATTAAGGTTAGCAATGGAGACACTCCTTTTTCCCTTGTCTATGGGACAGAAGCTGTCATACCAGCTGAAATTGGGATGCCAACTATCCGCACCGCGGAAGTTAATGTCGCGACTAATGACGACGAACGACGAATAGATTTGGACCTATTGGAAGAAAGGCGTGAACGCGCAGCTATACGAGAGGCAAAAACCAAGTCAAAGATGAAGGGATACTACGATGCTAAAGTTCGAAGCACCTCATTCAGACCAGGCGACTTCGTGTACCGCGCTAACGATGCAAGCCACGCAGAAGATACAGGAAAACTTGGACCAAAGTGGGAAGGACCCTATGAGGTCATTGAAGCACTAGGACAAGGCGCGTACAAGCTGCGTGACATGGATGGCCGTGAGCTACAACGCACATGGAATATCTGCAATCTCAAGAGATGCTATCTTTAGGAAAGGTTACGACCCAATACATGGACACCTACGCACTTTAGTAAGTTCTCAATAAATATCCGTGTATCTACATTCTTTGTTTCATTTAGACAAATGTTTTTTATCTTTTTACAAAAACTTACAAGTATTAATAAAATGTTGCGGTTTCTAGCTAACTCCATGACACACTTTACTTTATTGCTTACATATAATTTATGTCTCAATACTGTTTGTTATATTATCTTTTGCCTACATGGCGTGCATGCACTAATGAAAAACCCACGATGGTAAAAGGATGAGTAAACCTAATAAATGACTCGTTGAGTAAGAGGGTTGCAAACCCATCAACACCGGATCACGCATCCTTGTTAAACACCTTACTCTCAAGACATTGGAGTAAGTTCGATGCGCATCCCACGACGGGTGCGCAACAATGCATACTGTGCGCGTTTAACAAATTAGGAGTTAAGACAATTATCCCCTTAACATGTTATTCGCAGTACGCTGCAATCCATACACTTGTGCATCCCACGATGGATACACAACAACTTGTAAATTTCATACACAATTATGTTATATACAATCATGTCATACACGACTATGTCATAAATTTCATACACGATTATGATATAAGTGATTACAAATCTTTGTAACTTTCTTTAAATGTGTTTATACAAGCGATTTGATTCTTAGACATCTTTCACGCAAAGACAAAATAACTAAGTACAAATGTTATAACCACAACCAAATTTGATATAATATGCATACAATTGTATTTTTCAAAACCAACACTTTATTATGGATCACGAATTCATACAACAAAGGATAGACTTAACATGCAACAAAAATGTTAATCTATTACAAAAAGCTACCAAGACAAAAAATCTAAAGGCTACGAGTACGCTTGAGCCTAGAACTGCTAACACCACCTTGGGGCGACACTGTCGGTACGCTGACAGGTACCCCATCCGACCTGGGGAGATGCGCAGCACCAACACCACAGAGGATAGCCTTTCCCTTCACGCCCTGCTTCTTCGCCAACCTCGTAGCGTGAGCCTCTAAGGATTGCTTCAAGGGGATTTCTTCCTCAAGGGCAAATGGATCCTGGACGTTGCGAGGATGGGCAAAGATGGGTACCTGCAGCTGCGACAAGTCTGGCTTAAGAAAATAGTCAGCTTCTGCCTCTGCGCCCTCCGCTGAATGCCTAGCCAAGGTCAACCCCTCCATGATAACACCTATGGGGTAATCCTGGTCGCGCTCAAGTTGAGCGATATGAGGAAGATCCAGCAGCTTCATCTTCTCCGTAGCCGCAACAAGCTCATCAAAAGCATTAGCATTATAGTCAGGCACTTGGGCGGCAGGCACCTTCAACAGCCCGCTCTCAGAGAGCTCCTCTACAGCTTGCGCCTTGCCACGTGCAAGCGCGTGCTCCACAACCTCCCCAAAGGCCTCTCGCACCTCTTGGGACTCCAAAGTACCCATGGCAGCAAGGCGTAACCCATGGCTAATGAGCCATCTGCGCTCAGCAATAACAGATACCAAATGAGGATATAACTCCTCATCATATTCGATGCTGAGCTTACGCAGCTTGCGCTCCTGATTCTCCAGCAAACTCTCCACAGTCTTGCGAAAGCCATCCATGTTTGAGATGAGTTTGCCCTTGTTTAGCTCCATATATCTCAAGGCCCAAAGGCAGGAGGCCTTGTATTCTCTTGCTCCATTGCGCTCTCGAGTCAGCTCAGCCATGAGCAACATCTTCTCATCAGCAACTTTCTGGGCGTACACACCAGATGCCCTCACTTCAGCCTGCGCATCAGCCAATTGCGCCCTCAGAATATCAATTTCTTTGTCCTTCTGCGCAACCTGGCTACCCTCACCACTATATTGAGTCTGTAGCCGCGCAACCAATGAAGCAAACTCCTCTATAAGACGACCTGTTGGCGCATCTTCACAAGATTTCTCCTCACCCACTGGACTCTCAGGCATGAACTCACCAGCATACGCAGAACCAGTCTTGGGTGGCGAAGTCCCAACTTGCGCATCCTCATCAATAACAGCATCCAAACTGTGCGCAAGTAACAAAAAGTCAAAAAATGGCAACAATATCAACACGGAATAAAAGTCTAAAGATAGAAGTTTCATTGCTTACTTGAAGGGAGGAGTTCCAGAAGCATCCTTCTACGATGCACTCTCCTCAGATGATTGCCTGACAGAAACAGCAGGGCGCTTACTTGATGTACTTGCGCCATCATCACCAGATGATCTCTTGCGCTTTAACCTTTGGCCCTCCTCCTCTTCCTCAGACTCATCCATAGCACTCCCCGACGAGCCTATATGTAATACCTCCACAGGGATCTGCGACCCCTCTGCGGGAAAGCTACGCAGAGGGGTAGCCATAGTAACACCTGCGAGGATCTCCGCTGTCTCATCTGTCCCCTCTGGCTCCTCCTGCGCAATCACCATCGTACGCCCTGCGGTAGCCTGTAGAATTGGCTGTTCGCCATCCCTCAAAGGGCGCACCCCTATAGTCACTTGTTTGGGCTTCTCCAAGCGGACAACGCTGAATAGGTCCATCTCTGCGCAACAAGCAACAAATAAACACAAAATGAGTTAGATAATTTACAAAGGGAAGAGCGCTTACAACTAATAATCGAAAAGGAAGGAAGGACGAGCACCCACCCCGGCTATTTTCATCCAAAAAAGTTGGCACTTCTTCCGGACTACCGAAGTAGTTGCGACTGATGCCCATGTGCACCAAAAACTCTTCTGGATACGCTTTTATCGGAATGCGATTGGTATTTATCGTGTCCGCATCAGCCTCGTTATACAATCCGGGGTCTGGGCGCTCATCCTTCGGCAATGATTCTTTTGTGTAGAACTCGAAAACCCATGGAAAAAAGGCACTATCTACCCAAAAGAACTTTTCCCTCCAAACCCTCAGCGCATCTAATTTATCCGTATAGCACTGCAATGTCCCGGCGCGCTTAGCAAAAGACACCCACCCATTCGACCACGATGTGTGGTAGAACGCGCGGAATAGATGGACTGTGGGTTCAATCGCCAAAAGGCGACAATTTACTTCGAAATTAGTTATTTTTGCTGCACCTATGCAGTGCAGCTGGGAAATATGAAGACGATAATGGTTAAGAACATCGCACAGAAAGAGGGAAATGGGCGCACGTTGGTTCGCAAATTCGAAGAAACGTGTGTAAACCCCACCTTCCCATGGGGGAAGTTAGCTATTGATGCATTTGCGGCCGGAACCACCGGATGCAATGCAAGAGGGATGTAATAATCTGAGGCGAATTGACGAAGATCGTCCTCAGATAAATCGGAGTGAAAATCGGATAACTGCAGAACCATATTTAGAATTTAAAGGATGACGAAGCGCACGCGCTATTACCTTAGATTTGGTTGAGTTCTTGATTACTATTCGAAGATTTAACAATGGTGGCAAATGATGATTTTAACTGTGGCAGTCACAGTTGAAGGATGGTTTAACTTTATATAGGGTTACACATATCCATGGATGGATGCCAAGTGTACCCCACTTGCTCTAATCGTATGGCTAGGAACCAAAAAGGAGAAGCACTTTTTCACCCACCCTCACGATTTTCGAAGACGATACTTGGACTAGGTTAGTTTGCTAATTTTGGCGGGAAATACTTGAAACTTCCCCGCTACACATCGAGGAATATTTTTTCGATAAAGTTGTTAGTCTAGTATCCGCAATTACGCATTGCGCACACTAGACTGGGGGGACATGATGACGTATAGTCCGCATTCGGGTCACGAACCCGACCCATACTCAAAGTCCATCACGAATGGGCTCAAACCCATCACGCATGGGCTATCACAATAACGGTTTGGGCTCACGATGGCCCAAACCCAAAGTTATTTTTGGTCTTGATAAGATATCTCTTATTTATGGGATATATATCAACCAGCCGACTTAGGCGGGATACGCGAAGGTTAAGGAACACGAAACCAACTAGGATTTCGTGTGTATATAAAGAGTCCTTCGACTCTCATTAAAGGTACGACTTACAAACCCTAACTCTTCTACAAACCCTAAAACCGATTACTTACTCTCACGCCAGAGGATAATCGTGGGAGACAATCCCACGGTAAGCCTAACGGTATCTTTTTGTTTTCTTAGTGCGCAGGTCTCAAGCATTAAGATCTGATTGGTACGGAATCAAGGAACGCCCAACTTTTGTATCAACATAAGTCATTGTCTCTATACGAATATATAATTAAAGCTCCCTCTGAGTCATTGAAAAGGTCGTTGCAAGTAAAATAAGATATTAATATCTTGTCTATTTTAATATCCCATTCCGACGACTCAGGGGTGTTTGATTTCGACTTAATTGACTTAGGGCATGTTTGGCGTGAAGCTTTTTTGAGCTTTTTTGGGCAATGAGCGGTGAAAATGAGCTTTTTTATTTTTGATGTTCGTTTGGTAAGATAGCAATGAGTTGTAGCAATTTTTTAGGAAAGTTTTTTTCCCAATGCTTCCTTTTGAAGCTTTGGAAATTTACAAGAGCTTTTTTATATTCAATGACTAAAATACCCCCTACCCAATCCTAATAAAAACCCTAATATATATCATCACGTCTGTGGCTTTTTTTTTCCTCTCATCAATTGCTGTCATCACATTCACATCTTTCAAGGTTAGTGCATGCTAATTATTTAATTGCCTAGTTGTTGTTTCTGTGATTCAGTAGCATCCTCGTATATGTTTTTGTTCTTCCTTGTTGATACATAAAACAACTTATTAATCCAACTTTACAAATTATAGTGTTTACTACTAAGAGCCTTCTTTATTAAATGGAGATGATAGATGCAATGCCGAATATGTTTCTACAATAAGTTAAATTCTAAGAATCACTAGATATGCCGAATATGTTTCTACAATAAGTTAAATTCTACATGGCTTTGCATGTTGGGGTCAGTTTCCATTGTGTTTGATTCAAGTTTTCTACTATAATAGATAACTTACTGACATTTTATGGGTTTTGAACTTTTGATACTTTCATGAGTTTCATCGCATTGTCTGCGAAAAATATGAACCGTGTCTAGGTTATATGTTCTCTTGCCAATATAAAAGTTATGTCATGCTACATAATTAAATTTCACGAGAAAATAAGTTCATACGGATGTAGAAGTCAGTAAGTCACCATGCATGGTATACTATGTACTAAGGTGCGCTTAAAAGCTTTTAACGTTTTATATAAAAGCTTGTTGCATATTGTTTAATTAAGAGCTTTAAACAACTAGCGTTTAACCTCATGTCTCTCTTGATTTATAGAACTTCAGTTTTATTGGCTGTAAGTATTTGTTGATCACTTTGTGACATTTAAAGTGTTGTGTTAGTGTCTTACAACAAACTATAATAGGTTATAAGATGATGTTGTTGTGTTGGTGAGCACTTTAGGTAAGATGATGTTGGCACATAGTTTATAAGATGATGCTGTTGTGTTGGTTACCGATTAGTTTTGTAAAACATTAGTGCTTATAATTAGACACATTAGTTTGTACCATACGAATACTTTAGATGATAAAAACACAAAATATTAGTCGTAAAGAGGTAACGTACTAAAGAGATACATGTGTTTTTTCTTTCTAGATGGCCCCAACTAATGAAACCGCAAAAGCTAATTATAATTGGACGGAACAATCTGTCTTGAAGTTGTGTGAGTTCTTAATCGCATATCAAAATAAGAAGGGCCGAAGTTGTGTGAGTTCTTAATCGCATATCAAAATAAGATACTCGGTAAAATGCCTAAATACAGCGTGAAAACTCAACTTGATGTAATTACGGCTGCATTCGCCTTGCATAATTACATTCGTAATAATGACAAAGAAGACACGGTGTTCACAACATTTGAACAACATCCAGATTACATGGGAGGTGAAGAACTTCGTGACGTACGTGGCTCAAATGCAAATAATGATGATATTTCTAGTGCAACATCTATCGAGATGAAACGAATTCGCAATGATATTGCCACTTCAATATGGAATGCACGTCGTCGGTAGTAGATTACTAGTGTATAACGATATTATGAACTGTCCAGCATGTAAACGTAACTTTATTATTTATTTAGACAATTTTCTATTGAAATATGCATATGTCCTTTTACGTCATTTTACATATATATAAATACAGCTACAGCTATGTTACCAAACGTTTTTATTTAAAAGACAGCTACTGCTCACGGCTACTGCTCACAGCTACTGCTCACAACCACTGCTCACAGCTACAGCTCACTGCTACTGCTACTTTTACCAAACACAGCCTTAATATGAAAAAAACTGAATTAATTAAGTCATATGAAAACTGTTTGTTTGTGACTTAAAAGAGAAAGATGACTGAAAATATTAAGTAATAAAACTGAGGTTTTCTGCATTAAGTGATCTCTTAATTAAACATGACTTAATAAAAAAAATTAACAAACAAGCCCTCACTTGTATAATTTTACGCTACCAATAAACGGATATAAGACCACCAGTAGCTGCACCACCCCATCTCGATCAAACCACAACTAACCGGACCTGTCACGCGACTGTGACAGCCGTCGCCTGCCTTGCATTTTTTCGGCATTTAAACACCACCTCTAAGCGAGTCATTTTAAGCCCGGCCACGCGCGGGTGTTAATTTCCGGCTACACTCAGTTTTTCTTTCTTATTACACCATATATTTCAGTTTGTAGTAATGTCCTTGAGCAAAATATTACGTTTCTCCATCGATCCTTCATCCATAACTTCGTTAGGAATTACGCTGATGCTAATGCTAATGGGCTTTATCTATTACTACTTTTATTCTAACTCATCATCATCTGCAACAAAAAAACAAAAATCTTCATCTGAACCAAAAATAATGGTGTCCACTTCAACTTCATCCATTCAAAATAGATTTAAGTATGATGTTTTTATAAGCTTCAGGGGTGAAGACACTCGCAAAACCTTTGTTGATCATCTTTATCATGCTCTTAAGGACAAAGGCGTTTACACCTACAAAGATGATGAGAAAATCCAGAAAGGGAAAAGGATCAGCGATGATCTCTTCAAATCCATTGAAGACTCTAAATTCTACATCATTGTTTTTTCAAAAACTATGCTTCTTCGTCATGGTGTTTGGATGAGCTTGTCAAGATTATGGAGTGCCAGAAAATGACTGGGCACACTGCTTACCCTGTATTCTATGATGTGGAACCCACTGAAGTGAGAAACCAAAGCGGGTCGGTTAAAAAAGCCTTTTCCAAGAATAAAAACAAAGAGGCTGCCGAGAAATGGAGAGAGGCTTTGAAAGAAGCAGCCGATCTGGCTGGTTGGGAGCTGAAGAACACTCTTGATGGGTAATTTCTTCGTCATATCCACTACAAGAAAAATGGCTTTTTAGGACCCCCATAAGCGTCATAAAATGGTACTTTTTAGGACCTTTCATTTAATAGGACCAAGGATGAAAGCGTTTCATCTCGAGCGGTTGTAATAGGTCCAAAGCGTCCTAACCCTTATGAAACCAATTTTATGGTCGTAATATATGTCTATGAACAACACAAATAGCGTCCTAATAAAACCATATTAGGACACTTTTACATTGTTTTAACATGTGATTACCTACTTTTAATCTTTTGAAACACATAAAAACGTCCTAAAAGTATTGTTAGGACGCTTACGATGTAACATCATAGCTATTTTAGCAACCAAGAAAAGGGTCCTAATAACTCAAATAAGATTATGATACCAATTTTATGGTCGCATTTTACGTCTATAAACAACACAAATAACGTCCTAATAAAAACATATTAGGACACTTTTCCAATGTTCTAACATGTGGTAACCTACTTTTAATCTTTTGATACACATACAAGCGTCCTTAAATGTTAATTCTTAGGACGGTTATCATATACCATTATAGTTACTTTAACACCAAGAAAAGGGTCCTAATATCCCAAATACGATTATGAAACCAATTGTTTGGTCGCATAATATGTCCATGAACAACCAAATAAGGTCCTAATAACAACATATTAGGACACTTTTACAATGTTCTAACATGTGGTTACCTAATTTTAATCTTTTGATACACATACAAGCGTACTTAAAAGATAATTGTTAGGACGCTTATCATATAACATTATAGCTACTTTAGCACCAAAAAAAGGGTTCTAATATCTCAAAGATTATTATGAAACCAATTTTTTGGTCGTATAAAATGTATTAGCAACCTAAATAACGTCCTAATAACAACATATTAGGACACTTTTACAATGTTAAGCGTCCTTAAAAGGTAATTGTTATGACGCTTAATAAGTTTAATAGGACCATTTCAAAGTCCTAACAAGTCTTAAGACAGGACGCTATTTTCAGCATGCACACTCTATTTTACGATATGAATAAAACATCAACTAATTATTAAATGAATAAAACGAAATTGTATTTCAAATAAGCAATTGTCATAACAAAAGCACTAAACATAAATAAGGTAGACATTATCCAACATAAAGTCTTGTAACATTAAACAAGAAATTAAAGCAACAAGAAGCTTAGTCCGGGGTCATCATGCATCCTTTCTCAATCCTCACGGACCACCTACAAATAAACATCCATGTATAAGCATTAAGCTCCATGTTATTAAAATTATTGGTATCACAAGATTAACAAAGACATACCGAGATAAAGGGACAAGGCCAAACTGCACCTTAAGTGGGTGTGTTTGTTCTTGAACCAGGACCCAATAACCACCCTTGTGGTGTCTCGTAATGTCGAGACCAAGACAAAGTAACGAAACCTAACATATCCATACAGCAAGCAAAGTAATCGAAGACAAAAAAATCAGTGAATTCAAATGATCAAGACCCCATTAGGAAGCAATTACAAACCTGACTTGCTAATATGATAATACCACAAACAAACACGTATCAAAACAAAATAAGTAAACCTATAATCAAACTCAACACAAACTGCATTCGACACGATATCTTTGACAACTACAAATGTTATGATCCGAAGACCGAAGCACTTTCTAAGGATACACTCCATATTATGCAGGAAATAAAAGATAAATGAAAGGCCTGATTTACCTTGCGTTGTAATGAGGCAAGAATGTGGTCTACTCGCTTAACTTCCTTAAAGTCGATAGCTTCCTTAGCAGCCTTCGGTTCTAGGGATGTGTTCTCGTTCTCTGGGTCCACTACATCATACACATAAAAAGAAAACCGTTACAGCTAGAGGTTACAATATCGACTCATTTACTTGAGAATGTGTTGATTTGTGTAAAGTTTTGTCTCAAATATGTCAAATAAACTTTTTTAGCCAAATGTCTAGAACTTTATATTCATAGAAATAAACTACAATAAATATAGTTTTTGTAATCTTATTTCAGACACTAATCATCTATTCACAGAAAATAATCCTTGGATGTCTGCAGAAGCAAAACGCTCCTAGAATGAGAGGCTAAACCCATATAGCAAAAATTCACAGTATAGTATTCTACCATATGGAAGGCATAATATTGATACTGATAGCTAACAAATGACAACAAATTATATAATCAGAAAGAACCCATCTATAGGTGGTCGGGAAGATAACCCACCTAAATTTACCTCTCATATCCTGAAAACAAGTCGAATAATCCACAGCAACCCTTCCATGAAGTCGTTTTTTGCACCGTAAGTGAAGTTGAAGCTACTGGAGCCTGCAAACATGTTCATAACCTCATGAAATGTGCATATTCAAGTTATAGAAAATAATAGACGTACAAACCGACAGTATTAGATAGCATAAAGGCGACTTAAACATACAGTTAAAAAAATCCCCACTTACAAAAGAGTTACTTTCATCTCAGTTTAAATCAATCAAATTGGTCACTTTCATGTGATTCCACAACTAAAAACAGTTAACGCTTCGGTCCTAAGGCAATTGATCCCTGATAAACCAATTACACACCAAAAGGTCACTCAACCACCCACCTCTGCTTAATGATTTTCACAGTTTTCCCAAGATACATATAAAGATCACAAATACAAAAACACATTATTAAAAAACAAGAAACGGTATACCTGTCTATCAGAGTGTTCAATTGTATCAGTTTCATTAGCACCACTCGCACCATTAACTTCAGAAATCGAGTCTTTCGCTGACGTAGAAGATGCTACATCCTCCTCCACACAAGCCTTCTCATCCGACACAGGCAATTTTTCCGCTTCACTGTCTTTCAAAACTGGCTCAACAACTTCACTATCTAAATATAAGTTCTGATCCATGTATCCGAATATACTCAACACAATATGTGCCAAAGGTTAAAAACACACATCACCAATTATTTTGTGACTTAGAGTAATAACTTGACTCCCGGGCGGTAAGTGTGTATTCGTAATATACAGTTTATTATAAAAACGATCCTTGAAGGAATAGGTGCCGAGAAATAAAACTAATACAGTAATAGATTAACAATACATAAAACATCTGAATTTTCGAATTTGGATCCGAGATTCATTTTATTTAACTAATGGGTTAGATCCAGATCAGATCTATGGATTTTACAATTTTAATACTTATTTTTTAAACAAATCTAATGATAAAATATACTAATTTTTTTCAAAATCATTTTTGTATCAATGTGAATATAAATGCACCTGGTAACTGTACTGAACAAGTCTGCAAGCATCGCACATTTCATTATATTTAATACATAAAAAGATATAAAGAAGAGGGAACAATCACATACAACCCGAGCTGCAAAGACATTGCAAAGTTTTATAAATGTTAATATACATGTTTACTGGTTAGGGTTTTATATAAAAAAATGAATAAATGAAGAAGATGGTGGCGTGTGGCTTACCAATCGAGGGGGAAAGGAGGAGAGGGGTGGCGGCGAGTGGTGGTGATGGTGGTTGTCGGCTGTGGTGGCTTCAAAACACGATCAAACGAGCTCCCTTTGGCTCCAAATGTTCCATAACCGAACCCCTACGTGGCGGCATCAAAAGGATGGTGGCCGGAAGTTGGCCGGAGCTCCGATGGCGGCGCCGGAATAGGACAATCCGGCCAGGTGTGTTATAGTCAAAAGAGAAAACCCTAAAATTGCCCAATTTATACCTATGAGGGACCAAACCTAGACAAAATAAACTGGAGGGGCGGCGGAGAAAATTTAAGCATGGGTAGATTTTGTAAATTTGCAATTCTTTTAGTTAAAACCTTGTGGGCCCCATTCGACATACCAAACGGACTCGAAAAATTATGAAACATGCGCCATTGTTTTCGAAATAATTTTTCTGATAATAACGAGTATAAATATGCATAGCTTTACCGAAATCAATTTATTTGACAAATTCGATTCGTTTCACGTTTTTTAGGTTGTGCTGGCGTAATAAGGGACTAAGGTTCACATTTCTAGCTTAAAATAAGTTCAGAAAAGGTTCAACTGCTAAGGTGATGCAAACATAAATATTTTGCTAGTAAAAATAGTTTGAAAAAATTACCGGGTATCACACCTTATACTTTTCTTTATTCCAATACTTCACAAGTCTATTTCATTATTTTTTATGCACTTGTTTTGGCCTATAACTTATTTGTTCCTGAACTGACATATACGGATCATGGTAGAGTTCCTTAACTCTTGCCCTCCAGTTGTTCACCTTCTGCCCAAATGATTGCAATATCCATTTTTCTCCAACTTCAGGAATATCAAATTTTGTCTAAAAATGTAATAGCTCACATTAGAAAACAATACTTTATTCATGAACATACACATTTAACATTGTGTACCTTTAAGAGTTCAAGCAAAGCTTGTTTTTTGGCGGCCTCAATTTTATTCCATGGTTGATAAATCAGACGATACTTTCCACTCCTTGAAAGGGTTCCCATGAAATGGGTCAGCTAACTACTTTTGTCGTTAATAGGTTGTCCGAGTTCATTAACTATAATAGGAATTCTATACCCTTTTTTTTGGGCCCAAACTTTTGGCATATGTGTTGGTCATCTCTTTCTTTTTCTTACAATCCGAACTACAAAAAGTGAAGATGATTTACAATATATATGTGTACATTAAAAATACTAAATAAATTGAAATGGAGACAATATGTTATCGTTGTATGTTTTCTTGTTTTAATTTAAGTTTATTATATATTCTTCTTATATCACACAATATATTTTTTTTTAAATGATGCAATCAAGTAGATCAGGTTAACCTGTTTCATTTACTGCTTGTGTAACTTCATGGTCTTCTTCATTTTCAAGTTGCCGAGCTTCAAACTCTTCTTCAACTAGATCATCGTCCTCATTTTCTAAATCGTTCTCATTCTCCAAATCATCCATGTCTTTATCCTCATCATCTTTAGAAGTATCTTGTTCTTCACTATCTTCATTCATATATATGTCTTCCATATCATCATTTTTAGCATCATATTGTTCTTCATTGTTATCTATAGTTAAAAAAAAAGTAAGCATCGAAAACAGTTAACTGAATATACACTTAATAGTAATTTAATATCATATATATAATATTTGAAATTTATTTATAGGTACCATCAGATCTCAAGTCACGCTCCCCGTGGTCATCATCGTTGTCAATTGCAAATAACTTTCTCTTAGCTACAGTTAATCTCCCTCTCTTGACAGAATTAGAATTTTGTAAATCTTTTTCTTTCAACCGACCCTTTTGTTTTGTATGATTTGTATCAGCTAGTTGATCATTTCTCGTTTGGCCTTTGGTGGGACTCCTGTACCAGTGTACCCTACTATGTATTGCCCTCCTTGTATCAATCAGTTGTCCCTTTTGCAAATGAGATTCTGAAGATGTTAGCACACGGGAGACATTCGGAGCAGTGAATAGCATATCTATTCATGGACATTGGAGCAATGTATTTTGGATGTTGTTTCTGCAACTAGAATTGTTAGAAAACAAACAGAAAGAAATTATATTAGCCAAATATAGATCCATCAACCCTTAAAATAACCACAACTAGAATTGTGGGTACTCTATTTTTAAAAGTAATTTGTGGGTAAGGGTGAATTCTACAAAGGCTATAAAAAAATCAAAGATTTGATGAATTAGTTATAGTCATTTATTTTTCAATCAAAACTAAAAGATATAAATTTCACATTTTTTAATAACAAAATATCTTGAAATCAATAACTCGTTAAGCGATAAAATAATAGATCATAGGATTATGTATGTTATTACTCATGTTATTACGATAGTCCTATTTTGAAAAATAATGACTATTCGTGTAATAATGATATGGACTACTTGTGTAAAAAAACCAAATTGCAAAAATTGTTAGGCAGTAGTTGGGCGGTCGGGTATCCCCTAGCGATTAATTGGTTAGGTAGTGATTATTCAGAGATTAATTGGATTCAATTTTTTATATATAATATTATAAAATTTTGAACTATATGCCTGATTTGGTAGATCTAGCTTTTTTTTTTTTTTTTCCTTCAATTTGGCTGATTTTTTTTATTGATTTGCCCGATTTCTATGTGTAACCTTGTTGGCCGATTTGTCCAATATGGCCGATTTATGTCCGATTGGTTGATTTTTATCCGATTAATCGATATGTTAACCCATTTTTTACCAACCCGATTAATAAAGCCGATTAGTGAAAATCGAGGCTGTTATAAGATAGTAGGGGTGAGCATGGGGCGGTTTGGTGCGGTTTTTGGTAAAAACCGCCCCGCACCGCAAAATGCAGTTTTTTAAAAATGAGGATCCGCATCCGCTCGGTTTTTGAGGTTTCGGTTTTGCGGGTTTATGCGGTTTTGCGGTTTGTTGGTTCAAAGTTTTTTTTTTTTTTTTTTTTTTTTTTTTTTTTTTTTTTTTCTTGAAATTATAACTTTTGGTATATATTACCTAAAAAAACCTTAGATGATAATTAACAATTAAAATGTGTTTGAAATAATTTATTATAAAAGTATAAACAAAATCATTTTATCATAAAAAAATTATAAATATTAGTGTGTTATTCTAAAAAATAAAAAAATATATTTAAAAAAATATATCTAAAAAATAAAAAATTATATTTAAAAAATAAAAAATTATAAATTTTAGTGTGTTATTCTAAAAAGTAAAAAAATATATTTTAAAAATTATAAATTTTAGAGTGGTGCGGTGCGGTTTTTCGGTGAAAACCGAAACCGCACCGCGAAATCTGTTTTTATTTTTTCCTGAAACCGATCCACCGGTTTTTGCGGTTTTTGTGGGTCGGTTTTTTGCGGTTTTTGCGGTTCGGTTTTTGATCACCCATGTAATATAGTTAGATAATATGAAAGGTAATGATTTTTGACCATTTCTATAATGGAGGGAAACTTCCCGCTCTATAGTCTAAAATAAAAATTAAATGAGTTTAAATTTGATTTCTCTCTATATCATAATTCCCAAAATGACTTTAACTGAAACTCAACTTTCACTGGAAGATCTCCACACCATTCTTTTGTTGAAAGGTACTAATCCTTTAGTTAATTTATAAGTATAATTTTTATTATGTTTAATCTTTGTTTTATTTACCCCATCTAACATCTATATAAAAGCAGACATTATCAATGATATGGCAGAGGATGAAATGATGAATCGATTAAACTTGAATCTCAATGCATGATTTTGATAAAAATATAAAGATGAATGAGAAGGTAAATGCTTTGCTCATTCTAATCTCATACAGTTACGATATTCATGATCCTTGTGTTACTTAATCGGATAATCAGTTCCACATGACAAATCCAAATACCCCATCAATATCATCATATCCTTAGCAAATAGGTAATAATAAACTAGTATTCTTTTTAAATAAAAGAAACCGTTGCATTTTTGTTGGGATTATGTATTATTGTATCATTATGCTCTTTCAGTAACATTCTATCTTTATGTTGGCTCTTAAACTTCTTGTAGGGCGAAGAGATTATTGTCGTAATTCCATGGGATGAATGGTGGGAATTGGCGCTTAGAGATGATTCTAACCCGCAAATAGCTTTGCTACCATTACATCCTGAGATACGGGCAAAGTGGAACAACACTACGGCATGGGAATATGCTCTGAGCATGACAGGGAAGCCTTATGGTTATCATAACATGATTTTTAGCTGGATTGACACCATTGGTGAAAGTTATCCACCGCCCATTGATGCTCACTTGGTACGTTTATTAGGTTTTTGTTAGCTTATATAGTCATGTCTCTACATCTATTCTGGCCTCTGTCACTGTTGTTTAAGTAGTGAAATACGTTGCACAGGTAATTTCTGTCATGTCTATATGGGCTAGAATGCAGCCAGCATACGCTGCCAACATGTGGAATGAAGCCCTCAATATACGTCTTGGGACCGAGGTAATTCTGCCATTCCTGAAATTCATAGTTTGCAGAATTCCGTCATATGAGTCAATGTTTGTTGTACTATATCTCAAATTGGCAAATTAAGAAAATTAGCTAAAAGAGCTAAGGATTTTGATCCGTATTACAAAATGCTATGTTATAATATTTGTGTAATCAATACCCAAGCAATCGACTAGATTTGATTGCGGCTTGTTTTAACTGAACTAGTTTTGACTCATTACCCAATCAACCAACCCATCTTACCACCTCTACTTTCAGGGGTTGGACTTGTACGGAATTTTGGACGAGACGGAAAAGCAAGGCATATCATTTGATGAATTGCTCACAATTCCTTAGAACGATGAATGGGTTTATAGTGATGGCAAGTCTGCAACTTGTGTTGCTTTCATTCTGCAAATATATAAAGCAGCAGATGATATCAGGAGTGTTTTATCATCTTTATAATCAATCGTCGTATCAAGCACTCGATGATATTAGTCCATTGACTTTCTCGGTTGGGAATACAATGAAAAGGGTTGTTGTGATTGTGTCTACTGTGTTGGTGTTTAGGAACCCTGTTAGGCCTTTGAATGCACTTGGATCAGCTATTGCAAATTTGGGTACGTTTTTGTATTCGCAGGCGTCATCAAAGAAGAAGGTTGTGGTTGAAAAGAAGGAATGAGGAAAGCTGTCATATGGTTCAGTTTGTCTTTTGAAGTCAGTTATTTTAGGCATTTCATTACTTTGTGGGTTCTTTATGGAACTAGGGCTTTTAGTCTTTTTCGTACTTGTTGTGGTTATGTTAGACTTTGGTATTATACCTCAATGGGAAAATTGAATTCGATGACTTTTTACTGGTTTTTTATTTAGTTGCTAATGGTTCTTTATGTTTCTATGCTTTTGCATTTTTGAAGTGTTATGTGACTTGTATTGATGCATGTTTCTTATGAGTAGTCATTGCCTTTGTGATATTACATGTTTTTTCTTTCAGTTGTGACATTGTGGATTTTCGGATGTGTGAGAACTAGCACCAGGTAATGTATCTCAAGTGGTTTGTTTGTAGTTTGCTCAATGCGATTCCAAGATTAGCACCATTCATTTAGATAAGTAAATCGTGCCCTAAAATCATGTATGTATTGCTCAAAAAATGTTAGTGTAAGTTCCATCTCTGATATCAGTATATGATCTGCGTGATGGATCACTGTCTTAATCTTACAACCAACTGTTTTAGACTTTTAGCCAACATTTGGTTGTGGGTTGGGTGAAATACAGTAGCACCATAACAGGGTGATCTTTCTGCTATTTTTGGTATGAGTGTTCTTTTCTTCCTTTCATCATCTTTTTAGTCTGTATTAATTAGAGGTGATACTGTGGACATGTGTGTGGGATTGTGCAATGGGCCGACATAGGCTTAATTCAGTTATTTGTAATTTTTTATTTTACTACTCCATGTGATTTGCATTTTTATATTTAGCTATTTTTTGGTGATTAAGATCTTAGCTTTTATTTATCTTTCATTCCTCCTTAAGAAAGATCCATGGTAATGAACCTATACTGTGTAAAAGTATGGTTAATTTTCAGTATCTAACCTAGTTGTTTGATAATTTGTGTCTCGTCTAATTTCTAAACTTTGGGTTAATCACTATTTTCTAAATTGTGCAGAGGCTTTGGAATTTGTCTTGTCAGAATGCAAGCCCGCTGTCAAGATTGCTGACATCTGTGAGAAAGAAGATTCATATATCAGAGAGTAAACTTCTGCTTCCTCTTTTCTGTAATCTTATTTCAAATTGTACGCTGTTTTGTTATAATTATATAAATCACAGGCAAACTAGGATTATATACAATAATAGTGAGTTGAAGAACAATGTTGAGAGCAGCGGTGTTGCATTTCCAACATGTTTGTCTATCAATAACATGGTCTGTCACTTCTCACCTCTTGCCGACGACAATACTACGTTAGAACAAGGTGACATAGTGAAAATGTAAGTGTTGTAAACAAAATGAATTTAACTTCTATTACTGGTTTGCTTTCCCTATTTATTTTTTATAGCTTAATTTAACTGCTTATTTTATTGCTTAATTTCATCTTGATATATTTATGTTGGCATTAAGGTTTCTTTGTATTGGTCTATTAACAGGAGTCACCGTGGGATTCGTCACTATTGGGGTCTCCGAGTTCGTGGACAGCATACAAAGACCACTGGTCACAGGGGAAAGACTGTTGGTGTGTCGAAGAGGCGATAAGCTCGTCTCTCTTTTACTTGTTTTGATTCAGTATGCAGTTTTGAACTTGTATTCTCAGGAGTCTGAAAAGTATGGTGTAGTTTGATAGTAGTTCGTATGTTTCTTTTTACTTTTGCAAGTTTAAGTGTTTTTTCTATCAAGAGATTTCTGCTCAAATTGTTGGTTGAAAGCTTATGTTCTCACTTATCAAATCCTTGAATGTACCAGCTTGGCCGATTTAAAAGCTGAATGATATTATTATTCTGAGATTTTACTTATACCAGTAGGGCTTGTATGTGTCATTAGCCTGAGTCGGATCTATTTTTTATTTTTAATCTTGAACTTGAGCATCATGTTATGAAAAGCATTAGTCACCTGATATGCATTTTTAAGTGTATGAGTTTATAGTACACACCTAAGTAAGTCATATGTATTGCACATCATACGTTCTTGCACCAGATGCAATGTCGTATTACACTATCACATAATAAGGAGTGTTCTATTATGGCGTATGATAATAAAACCACAACAAATAAGCGTACTATAAAGGTTAATGTTAAAAGACACAGGTGAATCAATCTATGGTACCCAAGTATCAATCTATGGTACCCAAGTATCAACTGTCATATTAACTTATGTTTTAATAATACATTTGCGAATAAGCGTTCTAAATAATTAATGTTTTATGACTTATGTATCAAGTGTCCTATTATGGTGTATTGTAATAAAACCATAATGAATATGCATCCTTTAAGGGTCCTATTAAGTTTTGTTATAATAAAACTTTTGCAAATAATCGTTTTAAAAAAATGATGTTATATGACTCAAAAATGAAATGTCTTATTATGGTGTACAATAATAAAACCATTGTACATAAGCGTCCTATAAAGGTTAACGTTATAATACCCACGTGTCAAAGGTCCTATTAAATTTTGCTATAATAAAACTTTTTGTGAATAAGCGTTTTAACTAACTGATGTCTTATCACTCAAAACTCAAGTGTCCTATTATGTCTTATTAGGTTATGTCATAATAGGACATCTAGTGATCAAGTGTCGTATTACACTATCACATAATGGGACACCAACAACTAAATGTCTTATAAATTAATTTATTAGGATCCATATTTTAAGCGTCCTATTAAGGTTATGTCATAATAGGACATCTAGTGATCAAGTGTCGTATTACACTATCACATAATGGGACACCAACAACTAAATGTCTTATAAAGTAATTTATTAGGATCCATATTTTAAGCGTCCTATTAAGGTATATGATAATAGGACATCTAGTGATCAAGTGTCGTATTACACTATCACATAATGGGACACCAACAACTAAATGTCTTATAAAGTAATTTATTAGGATCCATATTTTAAGCGTCCTATTAAGGTATATGATAATAGGACCCCAAATCATCGACCATCCTATTATATAACTTTTTAGGACATTGCCTAAGTAGCAAATATTTAAAAAGGACCCTAAATGCTCATATGTCCTATTAAACAGTTTTTAGGACTCCATTATCATAGCGTCCCACACAAAGGGTCCTAAAAAGCCACTTTTGTTGTAGTGATCTATGCATATGATATATTCCTTACTTTTGTTTAAAAAGGACAATAGATAAAAGATCATTATTATAGTACTATGCTTTTACTTAACATATGATATGATTATGTTATAGATCTAAAACACTCTTCATTTTCTATAGTGTATGCTAATCAGATCTTGTTTTTACATACACACAGGCACGAAGCTAAATTCATCCAAAAAATTGTTCAAGAGATTTCACTAGAGTTACGCTCCATCAATTTCGGTTTTGATGAAAAGTTAGTCGGCATGGAGACTCGAGTAAAGGATGTTGTTTCATCTTTAGAAGTTGGCATTGATGAAGTTTGCATGATAGGGATCAAGGGCATGGGAGGGGCTGGGAAGACAACTACAGCGAGAGCTGTTTTTGATCATCTATCTTCTGATTTTGAAGCTAAAAGCTTTGTTGAGAATGTGAGAGAAGTTTCAAATGCCTCTATGTTTGGTTTGAAGAAATTGTAAGAACAAGTCCTTTCAAAAGTGCTAAATGAACGCGTCACTCTAGATACTGTTAATGATGGGAAAACCATGATGAAAAGGAGGATGTGCGGTATAAAGGTTCTTCTTGTTCTGGATGATGTGGATCACATAGACCAACTTGAGGCGTTAGCAAGTGGGCCTAAGTGGTTTAAGTCGGGAAGTAGAATTATCGTTACAACGAGAGATGAGCAAGTGCTGGTCGCTCACAGAGTGAACTTGATTCGAGATATCCATCTCTTATCAGATAAGGAAGCAATTTGTCTCTTCAGTAGATATCCATTTGGAACAGAGAATCCAGTTCATGGATACGAAGAGCTATCAGGAAAAGTTGTACGCTATGCTGCTGGTCTTCCCTTAACACTCAAAGTCTTGGGTTCATTTCTCTGTGGTAAAGATAAGCTTGAATGGGTAGATGCCATAGACAGATTAGAAAAAATTCCCTTAAAGGACACTCTGGAAAAGCTAGAATTAAGCTATATCAATCTGGAAGATGAATATAAGGAAATATTTCTAGACATTGCATGCATATTGAAAGGCCAGACCAAAGAAGATGCAATCAGAATTCTTGAAAGCTGTGGATTTCATGCTAGAATTGGTTTAAAAGTTCTTGAGCAGAGATCTCTCATAACTATATCTGAATTTGATCAACGCTTGGGCATGCATGACCATTTAGAAGAAATGGGAAAGGACATTGTTCGTCGTGAGCACCCCGATGAGCCTAACAAACATAGCCGAATGTGGGTTGATGAGGAAATTGAAGATATATTGGCTAATGACATGGTAAAGATCAGTTTACTTGTTAGGTGGAGAAAACTAATACTTTTTCATTTGTTCACACTTCTGACACGAGGTTTCTGGACACTGTTTCGGATTGCAGGGTACTGAAGCAACAAGATGTCTAGAACTTTATATGCTGAGAGTAAGTGCTAGAATTCTTATGAAAGGTCTTGGAAAAATGAAGAAACTTAGATATCTTGAAGTGATTTTTGATGGCGGAAGTCTTGGCAGTGATACGAAACTTCTTGATACCAGGCAATACTTTTCAAATTATTTAATATATCTAAAATGTTCGGATTACCCTTTCTTGTATTTACCCAAAACATTTCAAGCAAACAATCTTGTTGAAATTGATATGTATAAAAGCAGAATGGTACAACTTTGGGAAGAGGAAGAGAAAAAGGTAGAATAATTGTTGATTGGTTGTTTCATAATAATGTTACTATTAATTTATTGGTTTGTTAATACACTAATATTAATATTTTTGTCTTGTTTTTGCTGGCAGGTTCTTAAAAAACTCAAATTCCTTTCTCTCGAAGAGTCAAACTTGACGACCTTTGACTTTAGGATTACTCCGAATCTCGAGACTTTATCTCTAATTAATTCTTCTAATTTAAAAGAACTTTGCATGCCAGCTAGTTGTCAAAAGCTCAAGCATCTCTATATCAGTATGTCAGAGTTAAGAAGTTTTGACCTTGGGTTGACTCCGAATCTCGAAACGTTGTCTCTTTTTTGTTGTGCTGATTTTTTAGAACTTCACGTTTCTGTAGCATGTCCAAATCTCAAATTCCTCGACCTTAGTTTGTCAGGGTTGAGGAGCCTTGACCTTGAGCTGATTCCAAATCTTGAGAGTTTAGATCTTGACAATTGTGATGAGTTGGTAGAAATTAACGCTCCCGTCGGATGTCTGAAAAAAGTTGTTAGCTTATACTTAAATGGTTGTGCTCTTCTTGAGAAATTACCTGAAGATATTAGCCTATTAGAATGTTTAAAAGAGCTAGATATAACAGATACAGGCATAAGTCATCTTCCACAAAGCATATTTGGGTTAAAAAGGTCTACTTATCGCTGCATCTTCGGAGCTTCTACAGTTGTATGATTTTCCTTCAGAGATAAAGAATACAACCTCTCCCATTCGGTGAGTAAATAACAGGCAGTTTCTTTTTTTTCTCAATTCATTTTTCTCTTAGTTTAATATCGAATTGGCCGACAAAAATTATTCGAACAAAATAATGTAGTTTTTTTTTAAAAGAAAAAATAAAGTAAATTACACGAATGGTCCTTGAGTTTGTACAAAATTACAGATTTGGTTTCTGAATATCAAAATTTACATGAATGGTCTTCATTTTAAAACTTTTTACACTTCTGGCCCCTTAAAGATGTAAGAGTTTCTTAACTGTGTAACTCTCGTGCCTGCTTTTATAAATTCTCCATTTTGTTGATTGCAAATGAATTTCATGCTAAAGGCGCAATTCCATGTAAGCTAAAGTAGTTTCTTGGTTTTTCAGATCCTAATAATTGAAGATTCATGCAAACATATTAACAAATGCAAAGACAATGGGCCCGGTTCCCATTACCCACCAAGAAGAGAATCTATTGTGTGTTGAGATTAGGACGCATAAAAGGCTCATTGATATCCTACACCCAGCTGCACAAACCATCGACTCTTTGACGCAGCTTTCTTCGGTTCATAAAGACCATGTTCTTATAGTAAAAGATAAAAGATGATTGAGATCCTTTCATGTTCTATTTGAACATGAGGGGTCATGTTAATTTTGTTATGAAGGAAAGTTTATTATTTTATAAAATAAAGATCCTATAATAGATGACTTATTTTTCTCTCAACTCACATAAATCTTAACATTACCTCTCACGTTCAATATGAACATGAAATGATCTCAATCCATAAAAGATAAGAGGTTGCATTGTATATTAGTTTTGTATATCACTCTGAGGAGGACGAGTAGACAATTATTAATTGTTGCATTCACAAACATTCCGTCAAGCATAACTTTTCAAGAAGTCGAACCAGCTAGAACTTATCAATTTACGAAATATACCGCAAAGATAACGAAGATGCTATTGTTACTTAACAGAATTCGAGACTCAGCTACTTCTACTCATGAATCACTATAAAAATCCAACAAAATTATTAATTTCATGGTTATATGACTTCAGTTGTAACTTAAAACAGCAAAAAGTCCAGCAACTACTATATTGGTTCTGCTCTAACATGACCAGGCTCTAAATATTATCAAAGACAACAAACTAAGCTTTGCAAGTCCTAAGTCCAAAATGGTGATGATACGAATATTTTATGTAAGATCCGAAACATGAAACAAAATATTTGCCCGACACATTCAAGATGTTTCCATAAATAGAAATCTGGCAAACAAAAACCGTCTACCGCTTGACCCATTGGAAGCTCTTTCTTGCTTTCGCCTTACCAGGTTTCTTCCGCTCCACAATTCTCGAGTCTCTTGTCAAGAAACCGACTGCCAAAAACACAAATTCAATGTTACGATACAAGTTCAAATATCGATGAGCTACATAACTTCTACAGCTAGAACTTTGGTCATTTTAGAGGTGTAAGATTTGAATCTCATAGGATTATCAACTCTTGCTAGATGGCATAAAGTTTGTCCTACAAGTGACAATTTTGACCCAATATACTTGTGAATCGTCGATATGGGCTACGTTTAGTCTCTAGCGAGCCACACAGATAAAATGAAAAATATAGATAAAAAGCAAACAGGTCAGATGGTTGAACGGGTCGAAAGTCGCTAAAGTGAAACTTTTATAGAATAAAACCTACTAGATCAATCTTTTTGGTAACTGACAAGTACTCCATCAATCCCACACACATTGCAATTAAATCGACCACATGGTTTTATAAAACTGATGTTTAACGATTAACTATATATATTGCATTATATTCAATGATAATAATACAGAAAAATCTTGCGAGTCCAAATGTATATCCTTAATTCTTTGTAACAATGATATTAAATGAGAATTTTGGATTAAGGATCCTCTAGAACAGGAAGCGCTGAAAACTATAACACGCATGATCCCCAACTCCCTCTTTTGAGTCTAGAGGTGGCAAATTATGCCCGTTTTCCTAAATATGGGTCAATTCGGGTTTCAATTTATCACAAAGGCTTTAGGATTTAGCAGCACATTTTCTAGAGTTGGTTAGAATGTAAACACGTCAGACGCCTTTTCAAGTGCTAAAACCTCCTAAATCACTTTATTAAAAGAATTGGTCTATTATTTTAACATTATGGTAGTAACTACAATCATACTAATACATTGATTATCTACGAAACTGGAAAATGACAAAATAACCATTGACTGGTCGACCCAGCTCTAACTGTTAAAAATGATACATTTTGACTTGTTACACAACCCACCTAACCTGCCCATTTGCCACCTCGACCGAACCCCCTTCAAATATTATTATATGAAAAGATAAAGAAAGATGAAATCACCCGGCATCCCCCACACAAATAAACAAATGAGCACTTATAAGACATAAAGAGCTTGACTAGCACTAGATTGGGCCCAAATAATCTCATATATCAAAAACTCAGTAACTAATATCATAACAAACTACAAAACAAACTACAGGAAGCGTGTGGACTTAGATAAATATCTCAGTTTCAAGCGTATGCAAAAGAATAAAAAGGTAAATATAAGCTGTGTTTACCTTCTTTCAGAGGAGGACGAAAGTGATCTGGTGCCCAGTTTTGCAGTGCCCTACTCATACCAAGACGAATTGCGCCTATTTGACCTGTTTCATGCACTTATGAAGTTTAGATTGGTGTCCCCAAACAAATGAAAGAACAAAAAAATATAATACCATGCATAATCAACCGAACTAGAGTAAAGTTGGAGAAAATATTAATGGAATTTGCGAAAAAAAAGGTGGCATAAGATACAATATTTGCCAATATGAGGAAGAAGGATTGCCGAGAACATTAACATCGAGTTACAACTAACATCATAAGCACACTCTGCGTACGTAAGGGTAGCTTAAAGATCAAAAAAGAAATGGCACTGAATAAAAATTAACTGGTATACACCACCGCATAATCAACCGAACTAGAGTGAAGTTTGGTTTTCAAATGTTAAGGAAAACAATTTTGAAAGTACAGTCGCATTCAAACAAGAATAAACAATGTAAGGTGGTGTTTGTTTATTAAGAGGGTCTGAATCTGAATCTGAACCGCACGTCTGAATCTGAATCTGATGCGTAAATGTCTGAATCTGAACGCATCTGAACGGAAAAAAAAAAACTCATGTTTGAACGGGAAAAAAAATTTTGGTAATTTTGTGTCAACAAGAGGGATTCAGACGCGTTAAGACACCCCTCTCAAGTCTTGACCATTAAGATCTAACTACATCTGAACGCGTCTGAACGAAAAAAAAACAAACGGTCTGAACGGACAAAATGTCTGACTGATTCAGACACAGTGCCCGTTCAGAGGCGTTCAGAGGTTGGAAAAAAAAAAACAAACGCAGCCTAAATTTAATGCTTCAAACCTGATACACCACCGCCTTTGACAGTACAATTAACATCCAGAAGACCCAATGTTTTTGTCTCAGTGAGAGGACGAAGAAGAGCAGCTCGTTGATCAAGCATCGGGAAATAGACATCAAACTGATTGTCATTTATGAGAAATTTACCCTCACCAGGTTCAATCCAGGCACGGGCAATACTACATTTCCTTTTTCCAGTCCCATAAGCCCTACCCAGACTGTCAACTTGTTTAACGCGTGCATTTGCAGTTTCTCTTGCTTCTGCCACTACTTGTCAGCTCTTGTGGACTTACGGGTGTTCTTTTCATAACGCATATCCTCAATTGTGCTTAGTGGGGGCAATCCTGGTACATCGTCTAAGTCCTTGAGGGCCATTAAACTGTCAAGCATGTCATCTGTGATTCCTGAGGCCTGCGGTCAAGCATTATAATTAAAAATCTTTCATGAGAGTATGCACCATATATAGACAATAGTTAAAGAGCATTATATTGCAAGAGCAAAAAAAACACTAGAGCTAGCCTGAATGAACTTTGGCCTCACACTAAGACTTTTGAGGTGAGCGGATATGTTTCCGAAATGGAAACTAGGAATATGTATAGCTCGGTTTGAGCTGTTGAACCTAGTAAGCCAATGAAGTGTTTTTTTAGGTCTATAAAAATCAACCAAGTTTTAAATTTATTTATTGCCGAACTAACCTATAGACTCTAAACACTCACGAGCAGTGTACCCGATCAATGTAGATAGTTTTTAGGTAAGCAAGGGTCGTTCACTAGGAGCGAAGCTAAAGTGATCTAAAAGTATTCTAATTACTAAACTAACCTACCTAGAAAGCAAGTAAATATTTTTGGGGTTTTAGCCTGAGAGGCTATCACGATTTTGTGTGTTTAATTAAACTAAATACGAGAAAATAAATATTAAACTAATTAAAAGCAAATTAAAGATAGATGAAGATAGATAGGAAGAACGGGTTAGCCACGTCTAATCCATTTTATAGTTATACATGCTTATGTCTACTTGTTTTAATTCATTCAATTGTTTTGTCGCCAATCCGATTATTAATCCTGTCACGATTAAATAACCTACCATCGTGGTGGGAAAGAGGACATGATCATAGTGACTCGTCTAGCATCAATACTAACTTATTGCTTTAAACCATCTAACCTAGTTCGGTATTACACGCTACTAGTCCTATTAGGTTGTAGACACGTTCCGTTTATGCCAAACAATGATTCCTAATAGAGATTCGGGTTAACACGCATATAACTCAACCTAAGCAACCACAATTACAGGTAGTTAAGTCACATCAATTAAAGTTATAAGGATCATAACCTAGTTACATAGACTTCTACTAGTTATAAGCAATAAACGAGTTTTTATCGACAAGCACCCAATCCAATAACAAAGCAAACACATCGACAAAATCATAAAAACTAATAAAACTTCATAAACATGGCTAACACCTAAGGGTGTTAGCCCATAATCTCAGTAACAATACACAATGTTTGAATCATAGCATAAAAGATAGAAATCATAATGAAAACTACACGCTAACCGAATGATTAAACAAAGTAAATTGGCTTGAGATGTTCTTCGTGGATGGAATGGATCTTCAATATAGTCTTCTGCTATTTTGGGACGTTTACAGACGCCTAGGAATGATCCCGAGGGTCCCCAATGATGCCCTAATTCGTTAATGAGTTCGGTATTTATAGATTCTGAAATCTGGGTCGATACGGCGCATCTAGAGAGTTAGATGCGCCGCATCTATAAGTAAACGTAGCCTCCAAGTCTGAAACTGACCCGATATGGCGCATATATAAATCTGATATGGAGCATCTCCCAATACGGCGCATCTAAAGACCTGATGCGCCGCATCTCATTCAGATACATGTAGATCTCCTTTTTCTCTTTCCGTGGCCGCTTGAATCAACTAAAACGGAGTCCGGATGAAGATTTTATGGCCAAAATACGAAAGCATCTTCAAGTGTCGACTTGTAATCTTGACTTCTTCATTAAGCTTCTAATCTCCACTTGATTTCTTGGTAAGGATTGTGTATGGCTGATACGGCGCATCGGATTGGTCCGATGCGGCGTATCTGGAGTAGAACAAGTTGGTTCTTCTTCGTTGACCAAAGTTTCATATGCGACGCATGATAAAATCAGATGCGGCGCATGCTTCAAAGTCAGGCAATGGTCTTTAATCTCTAAGTCTTTATGTACGACGTATCTATCAAGAATGATACGGCGCATCTTCCTTCAGTTCAGTAGACTTTTCCAACTTGATTCATTTTGCTCCAATTTCCGTCCTAAATCATTAACTTTCACCTAATGCTTGTTTATAACTGAGAATTACAAAAGTAAACGATTAAGTATCAATTCTCATATAAAGTGATATAAACAAGTCAATACTATAGGATAAATGATGCTAATAATATGTCGTTATTTGATGTCATCAAATATCCCCCCACTTGAACTTTACTTGTCCTCAAGTAAACCTTAGATTAAAACTTATGAAAATGTATCCTGAATAGGATGTATTTTTACAATTAAGCATTTATTCATTTTATCATAATTGCACAACCAAACACTTAACGAATTAGAAACAAAATAAAATATTTCGATAAAAGCAAATCTAATCGTTTAACTGTCCAGTCGTGACGAATATTCTATCATAAGCTTGGCAAGTATACGCATCTCCCCCACTAAAGCCAAAGAATAACAAGTCTAAAGCTGTAAAAAGGGTTTGTTGGTTAAGGGTTAATCTGTAAAACCCGAAAATCTAAAACATGCAAAATTACCAAAATGCCCCTGAAACTTTAAAATTTATTTAAAGCTTAATTAAAGTTCCGAATCGATCCCAAACTTCTGAAAACGAACAAGATATGATACAAAATAATTTTGACGACTTCGATTAATATTTATACAAGTTGTGAGATGACCAAAATACCCTTGTGTTTACCAAAAATTTAAATACATAATTATTATTAATTAAAAACCTTTTTAAATACAAAGTAATTAAGGAAAATAAAATTAAAGATGGAAAATTGATCTTTGGGCCTTGAAGGCCGGTCCTTAGCCATAATTCCCTCCCCCTATTTCGGTCCATTCCATTTTATATTAATCCCCAAATTAATTCTCCCATTAAACCCTAAAAACAATTAAGCCGCCACTCTTAAAAATCACCCACACCACATCCGAATTTTCTGAATCAAAGAGATAATTTTCTGGAGTTCTTCATAGTGCCAAGAAGGTGGGAAAAATAGATACATAGTCCTGGAGTCGATCGTTTGGCTGTGGTGATTTATTTGGGTCGAAAAAGTGCAACCGAGCAACAATAAATCCATAGCGTGTAATCCTTTGATCTATAATTTTTCTGGTAATTTTATAGCCTTCTCCTAATCATATATAACATGTAAAAATTATTGAAATCAAACCATGCATCATGTATTGATCGAATGAAAAATAAATAGCTTAAAACCCTAATTTTGAATAATCGAATCTAATAAATCCATGCGATTTTTCTGAGGTGTTTACTTATTTTTCCTGGGTTCTATATGCTTCATATAACAAGAGAAAAATGGTAGTTCGAATTTTTGAGGCTTAAAAACAGGTATGTCGAATTTAATTTAAAATCGGATTTAAGGAATAAAAAGAGGAATTATGGAAAACCCTAAGAACCAATCGACCTAGGGTTTATATTGGATGAATTCTGGTAATAATTGATGCATGATGATGATAAAATTATTGTACAATGATTTGGATTGCTAGGGTTTAATTTTAAAAATGTTTTGTTATTATCGATTTGAAAATAATTAGTCAAGGGGGTGTTTTGTAATTTTTAAAACTTAAGGGATAATTTTGTAAATCATTTTAGACCTGTTGCAATTCGAATAAAATATAAAAGGAGGGTCTCATGTGTTAATTTTGCATATAAAGGGTTTATTTGATAAATATATATATTAGTTAAATCGAATTGAAAAGAAATAAAAATGAGGGACTAAATATGTAATTTCTGGAAACTTGGTGCTATTTTGAGTAGTAAATTATATTCAGGGAGTTATGTGTAATTTTGGTAATTTAATGGACTAATATGTAATTATTAATAATTAAGGATTGAAATTGTAAATTTAAGGGCTAAATATGTAACTTTGATAACTAGAGGGACTTGATGTGTAAATTGTGAATGTTTAAGGGTGTGTTCGTATAACATGTTGAAATAAGTGTTCATTGTGTAAAATTGGGAAATTAAGGGTTTAATGTGTAATTATTATGGAATTATGACTTAATATATACGTTTTGTAAACTTAAGGGACTAATTGTGTAAATTCTGAAATCTGAGGGGCTGAATAGTACAATATGTAAACTCTGATGGGACATTCTGAAATTTGGTAAAATAATAAGCTTGTTTGGTAAATATGGATATTGGAGGGATTAAATCATGAATTATGTAAATATAAGGTTTGTTTTATAAATGTTGTAACTAGAAGGGTATAAACTGTAAAATTATGAAACTAAGGGGATTATGATGTCATTCTGAATAAAAAGGGTATTAAATCAGTATATTGAAGTATTTTCATGTTATACTTTTGAAATTGATGAAATTACAATTATAACCCTGAACTATGAAAACTTGTCATAACTAACCCTGAACTTGTGTAACTTGTTAAAATGAATGTTACTTCCATAATAAGCTAATTAAAGACTTGACTTGAATTATATCACTTGAACCTTGCTAAATGTGGTAACTTACTAATTATGGAAACCTGCTAAGAATAGAAAGTTACTAAAAATAGAAGTTACTTATAATGGGAAGATAACTGAACCCCTTTCGTATTTCTGTCTTCTACTCTTTTAGGTTCGAGGAGAGAGTGATCTTGATCCCTGTCAGCTATTATTGTGTTGTGCTTGCTATTTGAATAAGGTACAGATATTCTGCCCTTTTTTTAGTAAGGGTGTCCTCTTCCTCATTTCATTCAGTATTCATGATTCATCTTAGTATTTCTCTGAGCAGTTGTTATGTTTTCTCATACTCTGATTTGTTCTTCATTATGTATACCAGTTGGTTATGATCTGAGCCTTTTATATGGGGCTTTCCTACTTGAATCTATGCCTTTGCTATGTCTTCCTTAATTCATGAACCGTGCTTTATTTCTTTTGATACATGATATGACCTATTCACTACCCTGTAATATGAATACTTAGACTCTGGGATACATTGAAGGTTCATAGGATTTTATAACTAAATGTAAAAACTCTTCTTAATTACATGTGAAAATGTTTTGAAAACTTTCTTTAAAGAACCTACTTTATGAAGACTGTTTTGAGGATCACTTTCATGAAAGCCATTTTAAGAGATTACTTTTTGAACTATGATAGGAACTTTTAATATAAACCTTTAAATTGAACCTTGTTATGAACCTTCTGATTTTGGACTCCCTGATACTTGACCCTTCTGACATTGGACCTTTTAATATTGAACCTATTTTCTGATTCCTGATTTATTGCTATGTTTCCTTGTTCTGTGAACCTTGCTTGTTTCTTTCATGATATTATGAACCTTTGACATGACCTTTATAGTACTGAATCTTTTGATACTGAACCTTTCTGATACATGACCTTTCTGTTATGAACCTTTCTGATATTAAACATTTCTGATATATGACCTTTCTGATATGGAACCTTTATGGTATGAACCTCTGATATGAACCTCTGATTATGAACTCTGATATTCTGAAATGGAAATTGACTTATGAAACTAAATTAAATACTGGATACATGATACTTGACCTTGACCCACAGTTTGATACTACGAGCCACTCACTAGGCATGAGGGTTTCATGTCCATGTCAGTCGATGCACCGATGGCATGACTCTAGGGTAGGAGAGTGATGACCTATCCCGTCCCTGCACGTTTATGTTTATGTAGAGGCAGATTATGGCCACCTGGGGCGTATGGATGCATCCTAGATTTGTTCATGTTCATGTTATGTTATGTTATTCATGGTGACTGATGGTGTGTGCGATACACGTCTTTCACAACTCTGGGAGCTGATCACTCCATATTTTCTGATTTCTGGGATTAGTGAGAGGACTTCTCTCTGCATGGTGTTATGATTACATGTTACTGTTTCTGGGCTCGTAGAGGATTTCTGTTACCCTGCACCTTGTGACCTTATAACTTTATAACCTTTACTCACCATCATTATTACTGTTACCCTGTAACCTGATACATGACTTAACATTTGACTTGACATGATCTGATCTGGGCATGTGGTGGGATTATGGATTACACCTTTACACTTATCTACTGTAACTAGTTCTAATCATGTTATATCTGTATAACCTTTATGTTCCTGTTCCTGACTCCTGTTACACCTGGTATTCATTCACTTACTTCACTACTTTACCTTTACTGCTTGTTATCGTTATATCTGTTCACTGAGCTCGTGTAGCTCAGCCGCGTTTCTTTCCTCGCGGCAGGTTTTAGTTGGAAGTTGAGATTGATTGGAGAGTACATTGGACTTAGAAGAATTTACTAGCAGCTTGGGATTAGCTATTGATGATGGTTAGAAGAACTCATGTTAGACTTAGAAATCATTGTATTGGAATCCTATAATTTCATATTTCCTTTGTAACCATTGAATTCTATTGTATTATTTATGTCATATGCTTGTGTCTGTTCTGATAAGCCACCGTTGTTGTGACACTTTTGCCCTTGTCGGGTTGGGGTGTTACAATTATGGTATCAGAGACAGGCTGACGACTTGTAATACATTTACCCTGTCCTGTGCGTTTAGGACCATTAGGTTTCCACTGTAAGAACATAGGAGAACACCTTGAGGACTTTCTTTAGGATCCCCTGATATGAACTTAGGTTTTGACCGGTGAGGAATGGGTAGACTATAAGGTATTTAAGTATCATCGTTTCCGCATCACTCTGATTCATGCCTTGCTATGACATTGCTTTGGTTAACCTCTGAGACTGTAGAAGTACTAGGTGGACTAAGACAGGTGATTGCTTACGACTTGAGATAAAATATGATCATCATGAAGGCATAATTATGTGGTGCTGGTATTATTAACGTGATAATACTTACACCATATAACGTGCCCTCATTGTGGCCATAGGATATCTTGGGAAGTACCTAAGAAGTTTAGAACTTGATTCCCGATGGATTATCTGTGATTAGTGAGACCTCAGGTTCATTCTACCTATGCATATACTCTACCTTCGTTCGTTAAATATCTGGATTAGTTTGGACTCTCGTGTTGCATTCTGTTGACCTCAGTTATGAATCTTAAACTCCTTGAAGAGCTCTCTGCTGTAGATACAATTAATTCGATTTGAAATCTTGTTCGCATTCCGTATGAGTATTCCGTTCTCTTTCTCTATGCTTCTTGCAAATTTCGAGGACGAAATTTTTCTGTTAGAGGGGAAGAGTTGTAAAACCCGAAAATCTAAAACATGCAAAATTACCAAAATGCCCCTGAAACTTTAAAATTTATTTAAAGCTTAATTAAAGTTCCGAATCGATCCCAAACTTCTGAAAACGAACAAGATATGATACAAAATAATTTTGACGACTTCGATTAATATTTATACAAGTTGTGAGATGACCAAAATACCCTTGTGTTTACCAAAAATTTAAATACATAATTATTATTAATTAAAAACCTTTTTAAATACAAAGTAATTAAGGAAAATAAAATTAAAGATGGAAAATTGATCTTTGGGCCTTGAAGGCTGGTCCTTAGCCATAATTCCCTCCCCCTATTTCGGTCCATTCCATTTTATATTAATCCCCAAATTAATTCTCCCATTAAACCCTAAAAACAATTAAGCCGCCACTCTTAAAAATCACCCACACCACATCCGAATTTTCTGAATCAAAGAGATAATTTTCTGGAGTTCTTCATAGTGCCAAGAAGGTGGGAAAAATAGCTACATAGTCCTGGAGTCGATCGTTTGGCTGTGGTGATTTATTTGGGTCGAAAAAGTGCAACCGAGCAACAATAAATCCATAGCGTGTAATCCTTTGATCTATAATTTTTTTGGTAATTTTCTAGCCTTCTCCTAATCATATATAACATGTAAAAATTATTGAAATCGAACCATGCATCATGTATTGATCGAATGAAAAATAAATAGCTTAAAACCCTAATTTTGAATAATCGAATCTAATAAATCCATGCGATTTTTCTGAGGTGTTTACTTATTTTTCCTGGGTTCTATATGCTTCATATAACATGAGAAAAATGGTAGTTCGAATTTTTGAGGCCTAAAAACATGTATGTCGAATTTAATTTAAAACCGGATTTAAGGAATAAAAAGAGGAATTATGGAAAACCCTAAGAACCAATCGACCTAGGGTTTATATTGGATGAATTCTGGTAATAATTGATGCATGATGATGATAAAATTATTGTACAATGATTTGGATTAATAGGGTTTAATTTTAAAAATGTTTTGTTATTACCGATTTGAAAATAATTAGTCAAGGGGGTGTTTTGTAATTTTTAAAACTTAAGGGATAATTTTGTAAATCATTTTAGACCTGCTGCAATTCGAATAAAATATAAAAGGAGGGTCTCATGTGTTAATTTTGCATATAAAGGGTTTATTTGATAAATATATATATTAGTTAAATCGAATTGAAAAGAAATAAAAATGAGGGACTAAATATGTAATTTCTGGAAACTTGGTGCTATTTTGAGTAGTAAATTATATTCAGGGGGTTATGTGTAATTTTGGTAATTTAATGGACTAATATGTAATTATTAATAATTAAGGATTGAAATTGTAAATTTAAGGGCTAAATATGTAACTTTGATAACTAGAGGGACTTGATGTGTAAATTGTGAATGTTTAAGGGTGTGTTCATATAACATGTTGAAATAAGTGTTCATTGTGTAAAATTGGGAAATTAAGGGTTTAATGTGTAATTATTATGGAATTATGACTTAATATATACTTTTTGTAAACTTAAGGGACTAATTGTGTAAATTCTGAAATCTGAGGGGCTGAATAGTACAATATGTAAACTCTGATGGGACATTCTGAAATTTGGTAAAATAATAAGCTTGTTTGGTAAATATGGATATTGGAGGGATTAAATCATGAATTATGTAAATATAAGGTTTGTTTTATAAATGTTGTAACTAGAAGGGTATAAACTGTAAAATTATGAAACTAAGGGGATTATGATGTCATTCTAAATAAAAAGGGTATTAAATCAGTATATTGAAGTATTTTCATGTTATACTTTTGAAATTGATGAAATTACAATTATAACCCTGAACTATGAAAACTTGTCATAACTAACCCTGAACTTGTGTAACTTGTTAAAATGAATGTTACTTCCATAATAAGCTAATTAAAGACTTGACTTGAATTATATCACTTGAACCTTGCTAAATGTGGTAACTTACTAATTATGGAAACCTGCTAAGAATAGAAAGTTACTAAAAATAGAAGTTACTTATAATGGGAAGATAACTGAACCCCTTTCGTATTTCTGTCTTCTACTCCTTTAGGTTCGAGGAGAGAGTGATCTTGATCCCTGTCAGCTATTATTGTGTTGTGCTTGCTATTTGAATAAGGTACAGATATTCTGCCCTTTTTTTAGTAAGGGTGTCCTCTTCCTCATTTCATTCAGTATTCATGATTCATCTTAGTATTTCTCTGAGCAGTTGTTATGTTTTCTCATACTCTGATTTGTTCTTCATTATGTATACCAGTTGGTTATGATCTGAGCCTTTTATATGGGGCTTTCCTACTTAAATCTATGCCTTTGCTATGTCTTCCTTAATTCATGAACCGTGCTTTATTTCTTTTGATACATGATATGACCTGTTCACTACCCTGTAATATGAATACTTAGACTCTGGGATACATTGAAGGTTCATAGGATTTTATAACTAAATGTAAAAACTCTTCTTAATTACATGTGAAAATGTTTTGAAAACTTTCTTTAAAGAACCTACTTTATGAAGACTGTTTTGAGGATCACTTTCATGAAAGCCATTTTAAGAGATTACTTTTTGAACTATGATAGGAACTTTTAATATAAACCTTTAAATTGAACCTTGTTATGAACCTTCTGATTTTGGACTCCCTGATACTTGACCCTTCTGACATTGGACCTTTTAATATTGAACCTATTTTCTGATTCCTGATTTATTGCTATGTTTCCTTGTTCTGTGAACCTTTCTTGTTTCTTTCATGATATTATGAACCTTTGACATGACCTTTATAGTACTGAATCTTTTGATACTGAACCTTTCTGATACATGACCTTTCTGTTATGAACCTTTCTGATATTAAACATTTCTGATATATGACCTTTCTGATATGGAACCTTTATGGTATGAACCTCTGATATGAACCTCTGATTATGAACTCTGATATTCTGAAATGGAAATTGACTTATGAAACTAAATTAAATACTGGATACATGATACTTGACCTTGACCCACAGTTTGATACTACGAGCCACTCACTAGGCATGAGGGTTTCATGTCCATGTCAGTCGATGCACCGATGGCATGACTCTAGGGTAGGAGAGTGATGACCTATCCCGTCCCTGCACGTTTATGTTTATGTAGAGGCAGATTATGGCCACCTGGGGCGTATGGATGCATCCTAGATTTGTTCATGTTCATGTTATGTTATGTTATTCATGGTGACTGATGGTGTGTGCGATACACGTCTTTCACAACTCTGGGAGCTGATCACTCCATATTTTCTGATTTCTGGGATTAGTGAGAGGACTTCTCTCTGCATGGTGTTATGATTACATGTTACTGTTTCTGGGCTCGTAGAGGATTTCTGTTACCCTGCACCTTGTGACCTTATAACTTTATAACCTTTACTCACCATCATTATTACTGTTACCCTGTAACCTGATACACGACTTAACATTTGACTTGACATGATCTGATCTGGGCATGTGGTGGGATTATGGATTACACCTTTACACTTATCTACTGTAACTAGTTCTAATCATGTTATATCTGTATAACCTTTATGTTCCTGTTCCTGACTCCTGTTACACCTGGTATTCATTCACTTACTTCACTGCTTTACCTTTACTGCTTGTTATCGTTATATCTGTTCACTGAGCTCGTGTAGCTCAGCCGCGTTTCTTTCCTCGCGGCAGGTTTTAGTTGGAAGTTGAGATTGATTGGAGAGTACATTGGACTTAGAAGAATTTACTAGCAGCTTGGGATTAGCTATTGAAGATGGTTAGAAGAACTCATGTTAGACTTGGAAATCATTGTATTGGAATCCTGTAATTTCATATTTCCTTTGTAACCATTGAATCCTATTGTATTATTTATGTCATATGCTTGTGTCTGTTCTGATAAGCCACCGTTGTTGTGACACTTTTACCCTTGTCGGGTTGGGGTGTTACATAATCATTCTTCTTAATCTCTATCGATCTCAAATTCCAGAAAAGGCGACAAAATCACAAATACATGATCGAATCCACGAACACGATACTTGCAATTGCTCAAATCCTTAACTCGAATAGGCTAAAGATAGGACCAAGTAATCTTTACCAATAATATTATATCAAAAAGGGCGACAAAATCATAAATACATAGCCGAATCCACGACTACGATACTTAAGATTGCTCAAATCCCTAATCTCAATAAATCAAAGGTTTGGATAAAGAATAATATAGGGTATGGATAATATTTGGGATATAAATTGGTGTAAAATGAAAAATAAACAATACAAATAGATTAAAATCCTAAGTGTGGTTAATTACTTTCCCAACCATCCCATGAATAAGACTCATATCATTGAATAACTCACGCTTTGACACTTGAAACTCACGCTTTGGGTAGACACGAATTAGACTCAATAAAATCTCAATCAAAGAATAAACCTTAGTTGGCGTTCCCATAACTGCCAACTCCCATTCAATCCATAAATATAGTACAACAACAATAATGATAACTTTACATAACTTTACAATGTTGGTAAAAACAAACTTCCAACTTCTTCTTTCTTTTTCTTTTCTCATTTTATTTATTTATTTTTTCAAACTACAAACATAAACATAGATGTGTAAATTTTCACCACATCACTATAGCGATAACTCTGGATAATTTTTCCATACTTTTTTCATGACTTCAGAAATAACAGTAATAGTGAAAGTAGTAAACACACGAAAAATAACAAGACTCAAATTATACAATATCTACTTTCACTCCAATTGCATAGTGCAATTTCCCGACCTTAACCATAGATAATGAATTACGCACGCCAACATAATTAATTGTAAGGAAACACACTTTGCCTAAAGTAACTAACCACGGACTTTAATCTACAGGGTAGGCTAAGGTGTAAGGGTGTAACGAAACATTTTAAACATTGGTGTAAGAAACGAAAGGAATGGCTCTGAGGGTTTTTCTAGGGGTATCTTACTCTAAAAATGAGAGTAAACAAAGGGTTTATACGGGGGTTAACTAACCAATGTAGTTAGTTAATAACACAAAACATATAATAGGCTTTTTGGGTGAAATCCTAGAAATTTACCAAGTTAGACAAGTCACTCCAATTATATCAATAATACTCATTATGGTGGTCTCGAATAGTATACAAGCCAAGTTCTAAAGTTTATAAGTCACCGGCACACTCATAGATTTGTGAATTTTGATAAGTTCACAATTTTTGAAAATAAGGTTATGTGTGCAGCTATGCAACTTAGATTAAACAAAAACATGCTAGAAAAATTTTAAATTTTTATAATTAAGCATAGATTAAAGCATATTTTTGAAAAATTAAGGACAAGTAACGTTCTAATTCTCCATCCCCCCACTTAAGTTAAACAACGTCCTCGTTGTTTGTATTTGAAATTAAAAACAAGAGATAGAAAGAATTAGAACGGAGAACTCCCCTGAGATTTGCTCGGTATGATCTTCCAATGTAAACGTGCGAGCGTATATAATGCGGGAGTCCATCAACCTCTTCAATTGTCCAGACCTGTAAAAATATAGAGACCACAGAAAAAGAATCTCGAGAGCATCTCGTTAATCATTGGTTAGGAAAATTAAAATGTTGTGGCAATTACAGGTCAGAGTGTCGATGCGCCGTATCCATGGAATATTGGATACGCCGCATCAACTTCCTGTAACTAATATGCCGCATCCACTAAAAGTGCATGCGCCGTATTGACCAACTGACAGAAATACGAAAATAAAAATAAACTAAAAACAAAATAAAAGACAAGCATGGGTTGCCTCCCAAGAAGCGCTTGTTTTTGTTAGAGTCACGAGCCTGACTCCACCCTTATTTACTAGGCAATAGGGTGTTTTTCCCCCCACTTGCGGTCAAGTGTGGGTGATAGTAGCAATAAGCACCATAACGGTGTAAATTTGCTACTAGAGATGGATAGAATATGTAAATATAATACCTTGGCAATATGTGTACTTCGTTCATTACCTTACCCGGTTTGGTTGTTAAATTGGATGACATGAACATTACATGTGATAGAGTAGTATGTTGAGGATCAATGAATCTCCCTTCTTCTTCGTTTGTTCTATTGGTAGTAAGGCGTCCCTTGACTTCCATAAAAGATGAGAAAGGGTCTTTGGCGAGTAAAAGTTCGGGTTCCTCTATATCCTTCATATGATTGAAATCATCCTCTTCAATCATGGTCGTGTCCATCAGCTCATCCTTGAATTCTTTTTCTATTTCAACCAAAAATGGGTTGATAACAGGTGCTTTATATTCATCATTAGTTGGTGTAGTAAATTCCACCTCATCATTCTTTTGTTTTGCAACCTGTTTAGGAGAACTAGCAAGATTATTAGTAACGGGATTAATAATATTAAATAAATTAGTACCACTTTTTGTTGTAAGTGACTCCAATTCATCTTGTGAGTCTCCATCTTCAACTAGTGGTCTTGTAATTTCATCCTTTTCCCGAATAGCCGCCTCAAATAAGTCATCCCACATTTCTTCAAAATCCTTTGTGGGGTCATAATCTGGCTCATTTGTTCTACGCATGAATATTTCATTTTGTTGTGGCAATTGCGGTATGGCATCGTACACAATACAATCAAAACTTTCAATATTAGAATACTCATTATCTTCATCCGATGGAATATCATCATGGTGTTTTTGATATGATGAGAATATATTTTCCAACTCGGGTGAAAAATCACAAGTAATAGCACCATACACCATTGTTCCACATTCATCTTCATTTTCATCATAAGCACTTTCGGATGAATAAGCTTCTTTGTAAACAATTGCCGGATTTTCATTCAAATCAAACACTTGTGACTCTTCTTCATCTTGGGCAACTTCCGGAGAAATAACATCATCAATAACTATTGCCGGAAACCTAATTGCACCAAAATCGTATGATTCTTCTTCATCATCATCATTGAATAAAGTCCAAGTGTGTCGAAATGGCAATTTGTTTCTTTCTTTCCCTGATTTTTCCTGCTTTGATAATAAGTACTCTTCCATCGTGGGTTCTTTATCATTGATGACTTGTGCACCATATCTTGCTCTTTCCCAATCGTAAACCTTTTTATTGCTCAAGGATCTTTCTTTGTTAAGCCTAAGATATTCTTCCATAGTTATGTCCGGATTGTCCATCATCATTATTACCTGAAAGATAAACAACCAAGAACAGCAGTAACCGAAACAAAAACAATAAAAACTAAAACGAAAAATAAAAATTAAATAAACAAAAATAAAGAAAAACGATAAAAAAAATGGTCACAGAACGTCAATACGCCGTATACAATTGACCTGTATACGCCGTATTGATATAAGACAGATACGCCGCATCCACAGACAAGGATACGCCGTATTGCCTTTCTGAGACAGAAACACAGAAACAAATAAAACACACAGAAACAAATAAAACTAACTAAACTAAAATACCAATAAATCAAATTAAAACAATCACACCCCGGCAACGGCGCCAAAAACTTGATGTGTTTTTTTAGGTCTATAAAAATCAACCAAGTTTTAAATTTATTTATTGCCGAACTAACCTATAGACTCTAAACACTCACGAGCAGTGTACCCGATCAATGTAGATAGTTTTTAGGTAAGCAAGGGTCGTTCACTAGGAGCGAAGCTAAAGTGATCTAAAAGTATTCTAATTACTAAACTAACTAACCTAGAAAGCAAGTAAATATTTTTGGGGTTTTAGCCTGAGAGGCTATCACGATTTTGTGTGTTTAATTAAACTAAATACGAGAAAATAAATATTAAACTAATTAAAAGCAAATTAAAGATAGATGAAGATAGATAGGAAGAACGGGTTAGCCACGTCTAATCCATTTTATAGTTATACATGCTTATGTCTACTTGTTTTAATTCATTCAATTGTTTTGTCGCCAATCCGATTATTAATCCTGTCACGATTAAATAACCTACCATCGTGGTCGGAAAGAGGACATGATCATAGTGACTCGTCTAGCATCAATACTAACTTATTGCTTTAAACCATCTAACCTAGTTCGGTATTACACGCTACTAGTCCTATTAGGTTGTAGACACGTTCCGTTTATGCCAAACAATGATTCCTAATAGAGATTCGGGTTAACACGCATATAACTCAACCTAAGCAACCACAATTACAGGTAGTTAAGTCACATCAATTAAAGTTATAAGGATCATAACCTAGTTACATAGACTTCTACTAGTTATAAGCAATAAACGAGTTTTTATCGACAAGCACCCAATCCAATAACAAAGCAAACACATCGACAAAATCATAAAAACTAATAAAACTTCATAAACATGGCTAACACCTAAGGGTGTTAGCCCATAATCTCAGTAACAATACACAATGTTTGAATCAAAGCATAAAAGATAGAAATCATAATGAAAACTACACGCTAACTGAATGATTAAACAAAGTAAATTGGCTTGAGATGTTCTTCGTGGATGGAATGGATCTTCAATATAGTCTTCTGCTGTTTTGGGACGTTTACAGACGCCTGGGAATGATCCCGAGGGTCCCCAATGATGCCCTAATTCGTTAATGAGTTCGGTATTTATAGATTCTGAAATCTGGGTCGATACGGCGCATCTAGAGAGTTAGATGCGCCGCATCTATAAGTAAACGTAGCCTCCAAGTCTGAAACTGACCCGATATGGCACATCTATAAATCTGATATGGAGCATCTCCCAATACGGCGCATCTAAAGACCTGATGCGCCGCATCTCCTTCAGATACAGGTAGATCTCCTTTTTCTCTTTCCGTAGCCGCTTGAATCAACTAAAACGGAGTCCGGATGAAGATTTTATGGCCAAAATACGAAAGCATCTTCAAGTGTCGACTTGTAATCTTGACTTCTTCATTAAGCTTATAATCTTCACTTGATTTCTTGGTAAGGATTGTGTATGGCCGATACGGCGCATCGGATTGGTCCGATGCGGCGTATCTGGAGTAGAACAAGTTGGTTCTTCTTCGTTGACCAAAGTTTCATATGCGACGCATGATAAAATCAGATGCGGCGCATGCTTCAAAGTCAGGCAATGGTCTTTAATCTCTAAGTCTTTATGTACGACGTATCTATGAAGAATGATACGGCGCATCTTCCTTCAGTTCAGTAGACTTTTCCAACTTGATTCATTTTGCTCCAATTTCCGTTCGAAATCATTAACATTCACCTAATGCTTGTTTATAACTGAGAATTACAAAAGTAAACGATTAAGTATCAATTCTCATATAAAGTGATATAAAACAAGTCAATACTATAGGATAAATGATGCTAATAATATGTCGTTATTTGATGTCATCAGCCAACCCAGAACCTGACCAACCATACAGAAACACGTGATGTATGGTTCACTGATTTTTCTTTCAATTCTACAAAAAACGGTCCTTGATTCTTTGTTGATGCACTAACATCACGAGAGTGACAATACTAATAGTTTTAGGCATTATCCATTTGGATGTTACCTAAAACTTACTTGTTTAGTATTTTGCATTCCGAATCTTACTTATGGAAAGCTGTCATAGATAGAACTCTTAACTTTTAGAGTCATTATAAACTAAGAGATATGAGTGGTGGTCAAAAAAGAAAGGAGTAGAACCTTAAATGTTCAAGTCACACGCATATGAATCTAACAGGAGCATACATATATACAATTTACATGTTGCATAGGCCTGGTTTGTGAAAATCGGCTTATGGCATGGGTGGGATCAAACCAATTTTAAAGCAACACAAATACAAGCAAACCGGAACCTAAACGAGACTTCAGAGTAACAGAATATATTTATTTAGAAAAGATTATGACGGTGTAACCAAAACTTGACACCCTTTCATATAAGGTCTTCATTACGGCATATGGAAACCAACATACATACACTTGCTGACATGCATATGTTCCTTGTTTGATTCAAGAAATTTCCCCTAAAAAAACATGCATACAAGGTCAACTTCACCCGTGTGCATGAACCTGCTGCGGCATGCCGCCCAGCGGGTATGACAGTTTAGAGGGTGACAGTCATGCCCTGTTATGCTTTACATTACAAGTCTCTCTTATACTGAATGCATACATCTTCAGGATCGTTAGACTATGCCCACCATTTCATTTGACATTAAAACCAAATAATCAACAAACGGCACTAAACACCATCAACATCATGTGGTCCTCTATATTAGTAGTAATTAATGATATACAATCAATATTTAAACATTTCAATTAACATCAATCGAGTAAAACTAGACAAGTAATCAACAATCATGTTGCGCTTACAAGCATCAATGACATGTAAGCCTCCTCAGGTAAAACCGTCTCTTAGGAGTCTTAGCAAATAGGTTAAACAGAACCATCACTCTTTCATTCACCCATGTGTTACTCATTTTTAACCTTACTTCATATTTTAGAGATTAGATTTAATAAATAAATAATCCTTTACGGTATTAGACGAAGTTGCCTTGCTACAGCTATAAGATTGTCAAGAATGATTGGACAATGTTGTTTAAAATAACATTATTTTTTTCTGGGTAACCATGGTTTCCGACCTTTTGCCAGACTAATCCACGGGGTTTGAACCCACCGCCACACATACTCAAACCAGGTAAAAGCCGAAAGCAATGGACTAGCCAATTCCTTGAAGTTTCAAGGTACAGTATTAGTTAAGCCACTACTTTAGACATTCAAATTTCTAATCCCACACCAGCATCGTACAAATTAAACCAAAAACAATGAAGTAGCCTAGGTTTGAACTAAAAAGCATGGTGGAAGGGTACGTATTAGTTAACGCATTACTTTAGACTTGAGCTCAAGTTTCTTATCCTATACCAACATGAGACGGATAATATTTTGTTTGTTAAACAAGGTCCACAGCCAATCATTCTACATACCAACATCGCACAAATTAAACCTAAACTACACTAAGGCAAATCATTCCTATTACTAGTATATGACATTAATCTTATGTTAACATCTTTAAACTCTAAAATTTCTCATCCTATACCAATGTGGGACAGATAATCTTTGTTTTGTTAAACAAGGTCCGTCCAGATACAAATTAAAGTTAAACTAAGTTATGGAAAATGGCTCCTAGTACAAGTCTTTATGACATTAATCTTAGGTTAACAAAAAGTTGAACATGGTACTAAGGTCCATGTTTTGTTTTGTTTTGTTAAACATGGTCGGTCCGCAGCTAATCACTCTACATACCAACATCGCAGAAATTAACCTAGTACTAGTCGATCTATGACATTAATCTTATTAGGCTAAAAAAAAGAGACGGGTATACCATTAAAAAAATCCCAAGACATGGCGAAAATCCCATGATTATTATAATTATTATCAGCATTTCCACCTCCAGCCAAATTAAAAAATCCCAAGAATTGTTGACGTCATCATCATCATCATGTTGATTTTTAACATCACCAAATACAGATTCGATATACTTTGTTCTCCTTCTCATCCTAATGATGAAGAAATATTCCATGATGATTTGTTGTTTTCACTATTTGAGAAATAACGATGACCCTTTTGATGATTCTGCTAATTAACTGGGTTTTCACTTTTGAGATCAAAAGAGATGATGATAAAGAAATTTGCGGACTGAAATTGAGGATTTCCTCTTCTAACCCTCTGAAAAACCCGTTTTTAACCTTTTTGTGGACCTTTTTAAAACTATTTGAACCTCTGACCACCTTTTGAACCTATTGCCAGACCTAAAAAGACCATTCATCTTTCCACAGGCAATGGACTGATAAAACGTCTATAATTGACACATAATAATAAGACGAATAGTAAAGGAGAAGGGATTGAGAGGCCTAAAACTTATGCCTTAAATTTATGTGGCAATTATTTATTGGTTGTAGCAATCGGGTCCACTCTTTCACAACCCACTAATCTAATGACACATATGTTAGGCACAAAATTAGTAATGTTTTTTTAAATCTCCTAATCTTTTTCCATAGAAATGGGGTGTTTGGGAGTGCGGCAGAAAATAGATTATCTGATTATCGCGCTTCCAAAACGCAATAATCTGTTTTGTATTGTTTGGCAACCACCTTCCAAAAATCGATTTTCTGCGTTTTGTTATCCTCAAAAAGTGAGAAGATGGCATCTGTTTATGTATAGTATAGTTGGTACTGCATAGTTATGTTGAATAACCTACTTGTTAGGTAGGTTGTTTTTTATAATGGAGGTTTTCTAGTGTTAGACCCGTTTCCCGGGTGTTGGGACCCCGCCCTAGATGAAAGTGGATAAAGACTTTACGTGATTGGCCAGTCAACTAATATTGAGTAGTGGTCAAACCTAATAGTCAAAATATGACTAAAGTGGTAATGTAAATATGATGTGTAACTAAAGGTGTAACACCCCGACCCGACAAGGGTAAAGATGTCACAATAATGGTTTCATATCAGAACAAACACAAGCATATGACATAAATAATACAATTGAATTTCAATGGTTACAATGGAAAATCTGAAACTACAAGGTTATAATACAATAATTTCTAAGTCTAAATATAAATTCTTCTAGTCATCTTCAATAGCTAGTAAGGTCTTCTAAGTCCAAGATACTCTCCACTCATACCCAGCTTCCAAACTAAACCTGCCGCAGGAAAAAAAATGCGGCTGAGCTTAAAAAGCCCAGTGAACAGATATAAAGGTAACAAAGCAGTGATACAGAATAATGAGCAGTAAATGAAGTACGAATCAGTCAGAGTTAAGGCTTAAGTAAATGGTAACAGTAATAAAAGGTAAAGGTTATAAGGTGCAGGAAAACAGAAATCCACTACGAGCCCAGTAACAAAAACAGTATCAGTATAATCATGTAACCATATAATCATATAGAGGGGAGACCTCTCAGTAACCAGTAATCATGAGGGGAGTCCTCAATCAGTAAATGGAGTGATCAGCTCCCAGTATGTGAAAGACGTGTATCGCACGCACCATCAGTCACCAGTAATAACAGTATATAACAGTAACAGTAACAGTATACAGTACAAATCTAGGATGCATCCATACGCCCCAAGTGGCCAAAGTCTGCCTCTACGTAATAAATCAGTAACAAATCAGGGACGGGACAGGTCATCACTCTCCTGCCCTAGAGTCATGCCATCGGTGCATCAATGACATGGACATGAAACCCTCATGCCTAGTTATGGCTCGTAGTCTCAAACTGTGGGTCAATGGTCAAGTATCAAATATCCAGTATCCAGTTCGGTTTCATATTAAGTAGTTCAGGTCCAATTCCATTTCAGTTATATCAGTAAGTTCAATATCAAAAAGGTCAATATCAGTAGGTTCAATATCAGTAGGTTCAATATCAGTAGGTTCAATATCAGAAAGGTCAATATCAGTAGGTTCAATATCAGAAAGGTCAATATCAGTAGGTTCAATATCAGTAGGTTCAGATCAATGGTTCATGGCAAAGGGTCAAAATGAAGGGATCATAGCTAGGTTTAAATCAAATGGATCATATCAAAGGTTCACAATTCCAGAGAGAGAAACAAAGCAAGGTTCGCAAATCAAAGGGGAACATAGCAAGGTTCAATTTATCAAGAGGAGCATAGCAAGGTTCAAGTATGCAAGATAGATAAGATAGAAAGTTAATGAGAAACCTGTGAGAAGGTCAGAATATCTGTACCTTATATCGCAAGTGAAAACACATCTAGAAATACAAGGATCGGAAACAAACTCCATCTTCAGCGAATCTACACGAATACATGGTCGTCTTATTATTAATATCTTCTTTAAATCAGATTTCTCATTTTAGTCGGCTTTCCATTTTTAGCAGGTTTACTCAATTAGTAAGTTTCAATTTTTAGAAAGTTTCCTTATTTAGCAAGTTTCCAAAAATAGCAATTTTCCATAATCAGAAAAATTCCATAAAGTAATTAGGTTAAGTCATTTATTAATTATTATTATGGAAATAGGGTACATTTTAGCAAGTCATGATAGTTTAGGGTTCATTATGACAACTTTCCATATTTTAGGGTTTTAAATGCAATTATGCCAAAATAAAGGTCTAAAGTGTAAATATTACAAGTTATTCATTTTAATCCATAAGTTATCCATAATTACCATTTCAATACCTTAACTTTAACAATTTTACAATTTAAACCCCTTTAGTTAACTAAATTACAATTTAAACCCTATAACTTATTAAATCACAAATTAACCCTTATCATATTTATATTTACGCATTAAGCCCTTAATTTTTCCAAAATTACACAATACACCCTTTTTATTAATATTTGATACGAGACACCTCAACTTTACCTATATTACAAAACAAGTCCTTTTAATTAAATAATTTACAATTCGAATTAACCTTTATAATAATTTACCATTTAAACCCTTTTGTTACAAATTTTACACATATCACCTTCATATTATAATTTTTACGAATCATCCCTGGTCTAAGCTATTTTACAAAAATAACCCCCATGTTTATAAAATTACAAAACACACCCTACACTATTTATTTTTCAATCAGTATAATGTTAAACAATATAAACCCTAACCCTAAATTTCTCAATCATTACCAATCATAATTAAAACCTTAAAACATATTAATTTCATCAGATCTATCATCAAAAATCCAAACCCTAGTTCATACGACTTGCTTTTTATTTTTTTTCTCTTTTTCTTTTTAAATCCGGTTAGAACAAAAACTCACCAAGGATGATTTAAGCTTCGAAAATTACAAGGATCATTTTTATAGTGTTATATAGCACGAATAGGACCTGAGAAAAATATGCTTGAAGGACACAAAATACGTAATATCCGATTTACAATTTATTTGGTTTTTAGGGTTTATAAATCGTTTTAATTCCATACGACTTGAGTAGCATGCATGGATCATGATACACATTTTATATAGATCATATATGATGTAAGAAGTGTTATAAAAATACCAAATAGCCTTTAGAATGATCGGATTAGGTGTGGGAATTACATACCTTTCGGCTACATGAAAATCGAACAAAAACTAAAACCGAGTGAACCAAGCCTTCAAAAATCGAACTCCTATTTTTCTACTCTTATTCTAGCACCAAGGAACTCAGGAAAAATGGTAGGAGGTCGTGGAAAAATTTTGGTGGCCGCTTTGGAGTTTTTGGTTGGTGTTTAGGGTTTTCGGGTGAAAGAAAAGGAAATATATTAAGAAAACGTGTGGGAGGAGGAAAGAATGCATAAAACTTGGCCCCAAATAAATTAGGAGATCAATTATACTGATTGGTAATTGTTTCCTTAATTAATTGATGCTTATCTCAATTTTTAAATGATTTTAAATACAAAATAATTTATTAAATAATACTTTCGGTCATATAATGTTTTTTTTGTAGGTGCCAAATAATTTTTGGACATTTTAAAATGTTAAAATGTTGTAGCAAAAATTACCTTACTTCATATGTTGCTCATTTCCAAAGGTTTGGGATTTATTTGGTGCTTTATGCACTTATTAATTGAATTTTAAAGTTACAAGGGCAATTTGGTAATTTTGCATGCTTTGAAATTTTGGGTATTACAAAAGGGGCCTAAGTTGTCATTGTGGTAAGTATGTTATAAGTTAGTTGTGGCCAAATTAGAAGGAATGGAACGTGAGGGGCCATTCTTGCCTTTGACCCAAACTTGTGTTTTAGCTAGATATATCCAAGGATTTCTAGAGAAATCCACATTTCTCATGGGTCTTTGAGAAGGCCGGTTTCTAGTGAGAAGAAAAGGGAGGGAAAATAGCTAAGTGATTATCTAAGATGAAGAGAGTGAAGATCAAGTGACAATAGCCTTCTCTTAGTAATGATCATCACAAGTAAGTGATCTATTGTCTTGTTTTAGTAAAGTTATAGTTTATGAGTAAAGTGGGTAATCATCATATGATCAAGATATGATCAAATGATGATATGATTTGGTAGATGAGTATGTTTTGATGGGTTTTGATAACCCTTGTTATGTATTTGATTATTATGTTGTTAGGTTTTGTTATTTTGTGATAGATGATGATAATGATGATGGGAGATTGTGAGGATGATGATGGTTCTTGTTATGATGTAGCTTGGACTAAGGTAAGTAAAATGATGATAGCATATGTTATATGGATTTCTATCATTATGTGTTATGTATGTTATGTTGAGAAGATGAGCTCGGATTATGCTTATGTGATGCCATGACTATGGTTTATGTGGTGAGAAGATGTTATGGATTATGTTGATGTGATGTGCTAGATGAGGTTTGAGTAGTATGCCATGAAGTAAGTGTTTGTGATGTTTGCATGGATTGAAGTATAATTGTATGTTATTATTGTTTTACTTACTAAGCCGTTGTTCTTACGGTTTAGTTGTATAACCGTTTTGTAGGTTGGCGTGCTTATATGGATGAATTGGATATAAGGGTTAAGGCGTGGTTATGCGATATGGGTAGAATATTGGTAAGGATTTAGAGCTTAGGTAGATACCGAGCTCGAATGTAAAGTTTGTACCCCCGTGAGCCGAGTAACGTTTTGTAATGAGTAAACAAGTGGCAAATTGTATGTCAAAAGTTGTGTAGCGATTTGGTAGTCATTTGATAAGTCAAAGTATGTTCTATGTGTTTATGGTTCTAGTTAAAGGGGCGTTTGGTTTAAGCGTAAACGTACCCATTTTGGGTAGTAAACGGGTCAAGTATTATTGGAACATGTTTGATATGTTAAATAAATGATGTTGGTCAAGTTTGGTGTAAAACGGAAGTCGTATGGGTTGTTTGTGGTGAAAACGGGTCAAAACGGGTTATTTGCATAACCCGTCTAAATTGTAAAGTACTATTTTCGGAAGTCGTTCGGTAAATGTTTTTGTATGAAAATGAGCTCATTGATAGGCTAAGTAAATCTGGAAAGTTTGGTTGGATAACGAGTTCGGGAGGTCGGGTTTCCAAGCGGAGATAGCGAAAATGGATTTTTGGGACAGAAGGGGTATACGGCCGTATGGTATTTTCCCATACAGCCGTATGGTACCTTTCCAGATTTTGTCGGTTTTAGTCGATTTTCGAAAAATCATATCTTTTAATCCGTAAGTCGAAATGGGTCGTGCCACCTATCGTTTCGAAGGTAATTGAATGTACTTTCATTTAAAAATAGCCTCAAGGGCTGAATGTTTATGGATTTTTGTCAGATGTTGAAAGAGTAACAGAATGTCCATAAAAGTCAAACGTTTCCGCGTGTAAAGTTCAAGTTTTTGGTCAAAGCGGGCACGGGGTGTAACATCTAGTGTTAGCATGGGCATGTCCGTGACTACCTAAAAAAAGCTGTCTGCGCCTTGAAAATATTAAAATCCATCCATATTTATATAAAAGAAAATTCCTCGTGTTCTAGACAGGTTTACTTTACATCTCTACATGACTCGCTAAGTGGACTACGTGTTACAAAAATTGATAACAAAACGGCTTAAGAAATTTCTCCGCCATCGTCAAAACCTAAACACAAATTATTACTTTCTATGATACATGCACACTTTATCTGACCAATCACGACACTTAAAATATATAAACACACACACTCTAAAAAAAATTCCTATTCTGCCTACTTTTTCTGTATGTAACAATTATAATACTGACATGTCTTCATCTTCATCCATTGTCGTTGCCATCTGCTATAATCAATCAATTAATTCGGTTGCTTTATCGATTCGATTACTATTTCAATTTTTAGGATCTTTTTTTTTTTTTTTTTTTTTTTTTTTTTTTTTTCTGGTAATCCCTAACACTAACGCACGCTTTTACCTTATACAGTAATGATAAAAACCCAAATGAAATCGTACATATAGATCCGGAATGGTGTTTGGGCTTAGGTTATGTTCATAAGCCCATGATTAGTGTTTAGTTGTCTAATTCCATAATACTCATTATTGATTTACTTTTAGGGATAATGAGTTTTAAATGTATCAAATTTTCCACGTTTTACTGAGTTGTGTATCAAACTTTTAATTTTACTAAGTAATGGTCTGAACTTACTAATCCTTGCTATGTTGTGTTTTTTAAAAGTATCAAACTTTCCACTGTTAGAGTTATTTACATAAATCGTCCTTGTAGTTAGGACCAAATTGCAAAGACAGTTCTTAACGTCAGTTAAGTTATTTACATAAATCGCCCTTGTCGGTCAACGGGTCGGGTCGGGTGCCACGTGTCACCACCTGAGTGATGCCACATGGCCTCGGGTCGGGTCGGGTCAGTTAACGGGTCAAGTCAGATCGGATACCGGGTCAGGTTGCCACGTGGACCAATTATGTGGTGCCACGTGGCATACGACATAAATACCACCCATTTCCTCAGCTGGGATTCGAACTCGGGTCCCTTGCTTTGAAGGTGAAGGACTCTCCCAACTGAGCTGGGCAGTCCTTCAATTATAATAGCGCAATTAGTTCCTTTTAAGGGTCATTTGATCCAGTCCATTTAGTAGTAAATTTGACCTGTCATTTAAAGGTGTTTTGACCCGGTTCAAAAATAAATGAAAGTACCTCCGGACTCGTTTTTTCGTGCTCTTTCCAATGGTGTTCTCGGGGAATTTTTCCGACTTTGTCTGAACCTCGTTAAACGCGAAAACTTCGTCGAAACTCATCCGAAAATCATCGTTTTTGCTTTGTTTTCAAACCCTTGTACCTGCAAGACAAAATAACACATAACAAACCGTTTTTGCAAATATGTGAAATTATATTGCAAATATGTTTGTTATGTGTTATTATGTCTTGCACGTTTTCGGTTTAGAGTTATATTGCAAATATGTGAAATTAAATAGCTCTAAACCGAAAACCTGCAAGACATAATAACACATAACAAACATATTTGCAATATAATTTAACATATTTCATGGTTATTAGTCCGATTTAGCGTGTTTTCCGGTAGGAAAAAAAGTGTATGCGTAACACACATCATTTTTATACCGGAAAACACGCTAAATCAGACTAATAACCATGAAATATGTTAAATTATATTGCAAATATGTTTGGAATGTGTTATTATGTCTTGCAGGTATAAGGGTTTGAAAACAAAGCAAAAACGATGATTTTTGGATGAGTTTCGACAATGTTTTTGCATTTATCGAGGTTCAGACGAAGTCGAAAAAATTCCCCGAGCACACCATTGGAAAGAGCATGAAAAACCGAGTCTGATTGTACTTTTGTTTATTTTTGAACCGGGCCAAAACACCTTTAAATAACAGGTCAAATTTACTAATAATATGGACTGGGCAAGTGAGTATATAAAAGCAACCATATGCGCAATGTTAATTGAAGCTATGCTTAGCTCAGATGGTAAGCAAGCTTCACCCCACACGCACGACCCGGGTTCGATTCCTGGCAGAGGCATTTGGTGTATTATTTAGCAGCGCCACGTGGCACCACATAATTGGTCCACGTGGCAACCCGACCCGGTATCCGACCTGACTTGACCCGTTAACTGACCCGACCCGATGCCACGTGGCACCACTCAGGTGGTAACACGTGTCACCCGACCCGACCCGCTGACCGACAAGGACGATTTTATGTAAATAACTTAACTGACGTTAAGGACTGTCGTTGCAATTTGGTCCTAACCACAAGGACGATTTATGTAAATAACTCTAACCGAAAACTTTAATCACCCCGTTAGCAAGGATTAGCAAATTCAGACCATTACTTAGTAAAATTAAAAGTTTAATGCACAACTCAGTTAAACGTGGAAAATTGGATACATTTAAAACTCATTAATCCTTACTTTTATATATAAAAATTAATTAATTGTTTAGTATTTTATATTTGAAGCATATTTAAAAAGATGTTTCTTGTTAGAGCAGACGGTGCAATGACCTTGGATGCGAGTTATGGCTTAACGCACGCAGCGTTAAGGCCGCGTTACCACACCGTTGAGGTGAGTTAAGGCGCTGAGGCCAACGTTACCACCATAACGTTGCGTTTAGCAGCAGCGAATAAAAAAAATTACATATCCGGCCCTTGGTTTGTGCTCCTGCTACGATGTAGTTATGTGCTTGGATGACTAAGACTTGTTTGGAGATATAAGGATTTTTTAGGCTGCGTTTTGATGGAGATGGTAGGTGTTTGTTTTGATGGAGATGGTAGGCGAAGATTAGGGATATTATAACTTATAGAAAAAATTACACGGATGGTCCCTGTGGTTTACCCTGATTTCAAGTTTGGGTGCTATTTAAATTTAATTACGCCAGAGGTATCTAATTTGGCAAACGTTGCACAAGTTTGGTACCTATCTTGGATGGGCGTTAACTTTCTCTGTTAAAAGTTTGCATCGTTAGTCCCTCCGTTAGTTTTGTTTGCATCGTTAGTCCCTCCGTTAGTATTTTCGTCTGACTTTTAACTTTTTCGTCCGATTCTTTACGTTTTCGTCTGAATTTTTACGTTTTCGTCCGATTCTTTACGTTTTCATCCAAATTTTTACGTTTTCGTCCGATTCTTTACGTTTTCGTCCAATTCTTTACGTTTTCTTCCGAATTTTTACGTTTTCGTCCGATTCTTTACGTTTTCGTCCAAATTTTTACGTTTTCATCCGAATTTTTACGTTTTCGTCCGATTCTTTACGTTTTCGTCCAAATTTTTACGTTTTCATCCGAATTCTTTACGTTTTCGTCCGATTCTTTACTTTTTCGTCCAAATTTTTACGTTTTCATCCGAATTCTTTACGTTTTCGTCCGATTCTTTACGTTTTCGTCCAAATTTTTACGTTTTCATCCGAATTCTTTACGTTTTCGTCCGATTCTTTACGTTTTCGTCCAAATTTTTACGTTTTCATCCGAATTCTTTACGTTTTCGTCCGATTCTTTACGTTTTCGTCCAAATTTTTACGTTTTCGTCCGATTTTTTACGTTTTCGTCCGATTCTTTACGTTTTCGTCCGATTCTTTACGTTTTCGTCCAAATTTTTACGTTTTCTTCTGATTTTTACGTTTTCGTCCAATTCTTTACGTTTTCGTGCGAATTTTTTACGTTTTCGTCTGATTCTTTACGTTTTCATCCAAATTTTTACGTTTTTTTCCCATTTTTTACGTTTTCGCCCGATTCTTTACGTTTTCGTCCGATTCTTTACGTTTTCATCCAAATTTTTACGTTTTTGGACGTAAAGAATCGGACGAAAATGTAAAAATTTGGATGAAAACGTAAAGAATCGGACAAAAACGTAAAAATTTGGACGAAAACGAAAAGAATCGGACGAAAATGTAAAAATTCGGATGAAAACGTAAAAATTTGGACGAAAACGTAAAGAATGGGACAAAAACGTAAAAATTCGGATGAAAACGTAAAAATTTGGACGAAAACGTAAAGAATCGGACGAAAACGTAAAGAATTCGGATGAAAACGTAAAAATTTTGACGAAAACGTAAAGAATCGGACGAAAATGTAAAAATTCGGATGAAAACGTAAAAATTCGGACGAAAACGTAAAGAATTGGACGAAAACGTAAAAATTCGGATGAAAGCGTAAAAATTCGGACGAAAACATAAAAATTCGGATGAAAACGTAAAAATTTGGACGAAAACGTAAATAATCGGACAAAAACGTAAAAATTCGGATGAAAACGTAAAAATTTGGACGAAAACGTAAAGAATCGGACGAAAACGTAAAAATTCGGATGAAAACGTAAAAATTTGGACTAAAACGTAAAGAATTGGACGAAAACATAAAAATTCGGATGAAAACGTAAAAATTCGGACGAAAACCTAAAAATTCGGATGAAAACGTAAAAATTTGGACGAAAACGTAAAGAATCGGACGAAAACGTAAAAATTCGGATGAAAACGTAAAAATTTGGACGACAACTTAAAGAATCGGACGAAAACGTAAAGAATTGGACGAAAACGTAAAAATTCGGATGAAAACGTAAAAATTCGGAAGAAAACGTAAAGAATCGGACGAAAACGTAAAAATTCGAACGAAAACGTAAAAATTCGGACGAAAACGTAAAAATTCCGACGAAAACATAAAGAATCGGACGAAAACGTAAAGAATCGGACGAAAACGTAAAAATTCGAACGAAAACGTTAAAATTCGGACGAAAACGTAAAAATTCCGACGAAAACATAAAGAATCGGACGAAAACGTAAAGAATCGGACGAAAACGTAAAAATTCAGACGAAAACGTAAAGAATCGGACGAAAAAGTTAAAAGTCAGACGAAAATACTAAAGGATGGACTAACGATGCAAACAAAACTAACGGAGGGTCTAACGATGCAAACATTTAACAGAGAAAGTTAACGCCCATCCAAGATAGGTACCAAACTTGTGCAACGTTTGCCAAATTAGATACCTCTGGCGTAATTAAATTGAAATAGCACCCAAACTTGAAATCAGGGTAAACCACAGGAACCATCCGTGTAATTTTTTCTAACTTATAAGTTGGGCCACGAAATGGTAGTGTAAATAATGTATATAAATGGGCTACACGAAATGGTAGGCGTTTGTTTTAATGGACTCAACCAAAATGAATAATTTTGATGTTATTGAATTTTAAGTTGTGACCTTTTTTTTTTTTTTTTTTTTTTTTTTTTTTCCGAATTCGTATTGTAATGATTAAGTTTTAATGTTATGTTATTTATTAAATGAAGTATTAGTTTTAGTTTAGGGGTTGAATTTGTAAATTATTGAGTTATGATAAAGGGTGTTTTTTTTTAGTTAAGGTTAAAATGTTAAAGCTGATGTGGCACTGAGTTAAGGTATAACTCGAGGTCGAGGTATGTTACTTATTAACGCATTTCATAAGTAAGAGGTCGATGTATGTTACTCCAACAATTTATGCCACATGGTTATCACAATCAGGTATTACATTTAAGTAATAATAAAAACAAGGATTTCAATCCGTGCTTTACTTGTGTTGGAAGTGTAAATTGTTGGTAAATATAGTAAATGTTGATAATCTGTATCCAACAGTTTAAACACCTAATGAATCATTACAAACGCATACTACGAATTGAAAGAAGCGTGTAAATAAGTATCTCAATCCGCAATTTGTGGCGATGAGTTTATATACGATAGCGCATGTTGTAGACAGACGTGAAAATGATGCAACAACACATATTTAATGTAAATATAATTTGACAATTCGAAACCAATTCATCTCATAGTTACATAGTTACAGCTTCCTATATAACTCCAACACATAACGGTTCTGAAAAATATCAAGATGAATATGCTAGTCCAAAGCAGTGTTTTAAAAACCGGTTCAAACCGGCCGGTTCGACCGGTGTCCGGCTGGTCGGCCGGTTTTTAGAGGTCCCGTTCACTGTTTTGAACCGGCCGGTTTTTTCCGGTTCAACCGGTTTTGTTTTTGTTTTGTTTTTTTTTTTTTTTTTTTTTTTTTTTGATTTTTTTATAAACGGTTCGGCCGGTTCGACCGGTGCCGGATGACTGACCGGTTCGATTAAAATTCCGGTTTTTAAAACATTGGTCCAAAGCATATCTTACATCGGCTACAAAGTCAACCTATTTAACATCGATTTCTCCCAGTATGGCCAGTCTATTAGAAAAACAAAATTTTGCTCACCGAGTATATAAGTATCGTCTCAAGTAGCACGTCCGTGTCTCTTTTTCCCACACACATGATCATCCATACTCATTCTTCACCGAGAGACACACTATTGCATAAGCCGAAGTTACTCATCTCATCATGAAAGAGAATCACTGCATTCTTTGTTTTGGCAACTCCGGAATAACACGTTAAACATTTTTTTGCTCAAATCACCTCCGTAATCTACATCTAGCAAGAATTTCACCACGTTAACATTACTAAAAAATAATGCGATGGTAATTCAAATAACTAAACACTAAATTGCCCCGAAAAAGAACTTGTAAATGTTAATATGCATGATTCAGACAGTTTAGCACTGGAAATTTTATCCAGTTGACTCGACAACAAACTAAGAAGTACCTAATGTGGTACACCGGATTAGAAAATAAACCAAGGCCATTCCGAAATCTTCTCGCCTTTCCAAAACAACACCAAGATACACGCTACCTGAGACATTGTCCATTCCCTATTTAGAACACGCGGGATATGGATATGCTCTTCAAGCTGCTATAATCACATTTCTGAAGCTGATTATTTATGTGCGTTACTTGTCTTAGTTAGTGATACTACATTGTAGGTATAGATAGAGGTGAATACCCTACTCTTCAGACATGTAATCTGTGTTGGAATATTAGAATCATAAACTATAAACTAATAAACCATAAAAAAATAACATCAAAGCATGTAGCACAACGGATTAAGGATCTACAATAACATATAATTAATTAACTAAAACATAAATAGACGCGTACCTTTTGATTCCTAGCAAGAACAAGGAATCACGTGATCACCAAGAACAATATAAACCCTAACTAGGGTTTAGGATGGATCGACTTTGTTAAGGTCGAATAGGGCAAGTCACCACAAGCTAAAATAAGCTTGTACTCCGTTCTTGTACACACGTAATACTAGCATTTCAATGGGAAAAGCTAGGTTCAAGAATCACAAAACAAACCAAACACTTGCAAGCACTACTAAGATCGGCAATACCTAGTGGTATTAAAAATTGGCCGATCGGTTCTATGCTAGGAGAAGGAGAAGAAGAGAAATTTGGCTTGTTGGGGATTCAAGATTAGGGATTAATGAATACAATGTGATTGTATTTATAGGCACCCTTTTCTTGTTCCCCACTCCAAGAAAAAATCGACCCATAAACCCTAGGGGGTATTTCGGCCGACTTTTGAATCCCACAAGGATTCTAGATCCTTCTTCTCTCCTTTGCATTATTAGTCCTTTAACGGCCGTTATCTCTAACTCCGTTAAGTACTAACTGTCGTTAAGTATTGTTTTGTGAAATGAATAAATAAAATATAAAATATATTTAATTTATTCAAACCATTGAAACTCTTACGTATTGTGTGCAATCCCGAAGTCTCGTGTTCGAAACCGGACATACAAATATTAATTTATATCCACAAACTCTAACAGCTCCCACTTGGATATTCATTAATATCGTAATGACATGGGCTAGTCTAGCTTAACAGATCCCAATGCCCCCAGATCGAACCGAGTATGGTTTTCCTGGAAAAAAACCACGTGATGATATTATCATCATACTTATCATTTTGTTTCTAATACCGCGTTAATATGGATATGGATCTAGGTCATTCCATAATTAACTATTCTGTTTCTCGTTGTTATCGATTGATCAAGATTACCAAAACATCTGAACGTATTCCAGATAGACTTTGGGTATGGCCATACAAACATCTTGTCAACCCTACGAGGGGCCCATCAGTATTATACTTCAAAACAAATTTGAAGGAACAAATCCTTTATTGACTACGAGCGTGACCCTCGAACTTTGCATCACCTCTGAAAATAGCCCTTATAACTACCTTTTACGGATAGCGTTAGACTACCTTACGGAAAATGAGCTACATCCTTGGCAGTCACCTGGTATCTCAAGTCTGAGGATAAATATTCATGATTTACTTAATGACAACGATCCATAAAGTATAATCATGTGGTTGGGATAAGTCATATATTCAATTTATCCAATATTGAATATCATGTGACATTGGTGTCTCAACCTTACAGTACATTCTACCAATCCTCACATTTGTCTTAGTTCAATGATATTCCCATATCATTAATTGACAACGGACAATTTAGAATAACATGAGTTATTCACGGATTTAAACATGCAAATATAGGATACAATATTATAAATGAGAATAAACGTTATCCACACTTTATTTCATTAAAATAATAATTGCTTTAATATCCCTTATCCAAAATACTAACTAGATCAATGCATGATAATTCTTATTAATGAATTATGCCACAAGTCATGTTCCACATACTTGTTGACAAGGCATAAATCAACTAATGTTGATCTATCAGAATTTTGAGAATACTTATTTCAATAATGAAATTCTTGTATGTGTGCATTCATCTATCTAGATATTGCCACATACTTCATAAAATGGGTGACATCCTCATGCACGAATTTATGACAATTAAACTACCAAACCTTGTAGTTAAAGTATTCTAATTCTTTATGTATAATGCAACTATGCTCATATTGAGCACAACTAGTATACATGGTCTCCTAATAAGGATGAGCTCCCACCATGACTAGTATTGAGTGTCATCTTAATCTTACTAGCATTATTGTATGTAAACAACAATATGCTCTTTTAAAGTTCCGTAAACTTTTAACATTCTTCGTGTAATGTTTGATATCTTCAAATCCTTCAAGATTTGACCACAATATCAATCAAGCAATAACTTGCCATATGGTTCGTATTTAGAATTTTGGAGCAAATCTAAGCTGAGGATGTAAATTCTAAACCATATCCATTACACTTAGCTATCTAATAATTTCCAATTAGATACTAATGTTGTCAATCATCTTGCATCCAAGCATGATACAACAAGCAACATGATGTACATGAAAAATCCTTGTGTCAGACTTAGATTTTGTTCATGTCATATCTTTCCAAAGATATGTTTCTATTTATACCTTCTAATAGAATATCATGTTCTTTTAGAATCAGTTATTTTTACCGCTTACATTTATAATCAAATAAACATATATTCAAAGGTTTTATTTTCTAAATTTTCATGTGAAGTTTCATTCCAAACTAAGACTTAACATATAAATGTTAATGGAATGTTACTTCCCATATGTTATTTAACATATATGAAATAAGAAAATAAATACATCACTCCCACTAGCTTTCAGGAATATTAAGAAATATCTTATTTTAATTATAAATCAAAACTAGATTTAATAACTAAAAATAAGTATATCTTTTAGATGCATGCATTAATCCATTTACAAATGATTTGCATTTTTGTATACTACTAAAGATTATTTGAATTCAAATACTCCTTTCAATTACTTTTCGTCCTCGCTCAAGTAATTATCCAAAAAAGAGTTTTGATATTCCATTATTAATTTCATATAAATGAAACTAATAATGACTATCATAATCTTTATATATTTAATGTGCTTAGAAAGAAATTTCAATCACATTCAATTGCTTAAGTGTGGTTGATAATCTTTTCACACATTAAATATGTATACAAATTTGTCCATTATGATTTCTACACAAAAATTTAAATCTCTATGATTTTCATTTCCATTGTAGAAATTCGTTTCCATTCTATAGTGTTACTATAGAGTTTAAGATTAACTACGTTTCCAAACTAGTTATCTTTTGGACTGCATCTAATTATTCATAGTATGAGTAATTTGCCAAATAACATTTGCAATTTATTAACAGGCATATCATGATCCTGTAACTCATAACCCTCAACAAATTCTACAAATATTTGAGATACCCTTGCGGATCTATGAATTGAGAATTCCATCATCTTTGAGATTTAACACTAACATGTTAAATCCTCATTATGATTTTGCTAGCGTATTTAGAAGATTATGTATCTTGTAATTTTATCTTTTAAAGATAAAACCCCCACTCGCTTTTTGCAATTTATAGATTATCTATAAATACTCAGCAAATAGAGCAACACAAACTGTTCTCTTCTAGGACTTTACAAATACATATTGACAGTTTCTAACCTTAATTTGTTAATAACCTACCCAACAAGTAGTTTAACAAATTCTGAACTTCAATTTTTTTAAGACTTAATGTGATTCAACACATTCCATAATCAATGGTGTCTTATTAATCTTCTAGGTTGGAGTCTTAATTGAGTATATCCAATTCATACTCAATTTTCTAACCTTGATATCTTTAGGAAGATTCTTGGCAAATTAGAATTACTATTACCTTACACTAAATTATATCAATAATTTATTGTTTTTTAATTTATGCTAAACCAATTTCCAAAGACCTAATGTAATATAAATGATTTGTAGTTAAATTCTGGATAACTAATTATAAATTTTTTAAATTTAATACATTTCAATTTTTGTATAATTAATATAATATCATATTTAACTTTTGAGAATAAATATATATTTGAAATAATACTTTATAGAAAATGAATTTACCGCCACTACTTTTGATACATAGATATCCATATTATATACTTAAGTGTTTGTTTCAAATAATTTTGGGACTATAACATTTTAACTATTTATTTCTTGATATACATATGTTAAATTGAAATTTACAAAATCTCCTTTATATTTAGTTACAAGTTGATCTAAAAATTATTTGAAACAAATATTTAATAATATAGTATGAAGATATATTAAAAGTAGTGCGTTAGATATATTTTAGAAATAGATGCTACATGTATATTTTCTATATGTTAAATAATCAATTAAAATATTATATTAATTTTAAAAAAGTGAAAATAATTAAATTTTAGGAAAAACTATATTTACCTAGCCAAAGTTTTACTATAAATTATTTACTACAAAAAACTTTACTAAATTGATATTTAGAAAGATAAAAAATAATCAATTGTTAAGTTAATTAGTATAGGGTAGTAAAAATTTTATTTTGTCAAGTTTAAGGTACTATTCTTTACTCTTAAAAGTTTAGATTGCTAGATGATCCAGTTTGACAAGTTCGGGGTACTAATATATGTTTTGTCAAAAAAATAATCAAAAATTTGTACAAAGGATATATATGCAATTATTCACTTTGGGAGGGATATATATGCAATTCTGCCAAAAAATAAAATAAAAAAAGAACTTGTTCGTAGTATCAATACTATTAGTTTGTAATAAAAATTATAATCAGCTTTAATTGTGGCTGAGTGGCTTTTTTTGTGGTTTTCATCATGGAAATCTTGATTAAATGCATAATATGCGAGTTGATTAAGAAAAAGAAAAAAAAAAGAAAAGAAAAAGAAAGCTTTTTTAATTGGAGCTCATGAAAAGATTATATTCAATGATATTAAGATATTCACTTTTAACTGGAGCTCGTATAGAACTAGAAAGTTTTTTTTTCCCCAATTGGATATAATAGTTTAGCAATTCTTTTTATTATAAGGGGCAACTAAATATGTACCCAACTTAAATATCATAATTTCATATTTTTTTCAACACATGCTTATTCTAATATATTATAGAAAAAACTAACTCACATTCCATATATACTACACACACTTAAGATTATAAACTTAAACCTGCAATCACTTAGTTGGAAAGTACTCACACCACATATGATATTACTAGGTTATAGACCCTTGTAAAAACAAGCTAGCCAACATACGTGATAACGTGTGATGAGAATCACCCATTGTGTGAAGATCGAAACCACATTACGTCTATGAGATACCTCCAAAGATGTAGAACTGATATATGTCGCCACATAAATAATGTCGAGTAAGTTTGATCCTCATCTTCAGAGCCAACGGTGTCACCAGAAGACAAAACCATAGGATCTACAGGTATAGGATTTTCCATTTCCATTGGTAAAATCAAATCCGAAGATCCAAAAGAAGTTTCACGTATCGAATCAAAGTCAAAAGGGACTGGATCACGAATAAGACTAGGAATCTTCCCGTGGAGATCCAAAAGTGGATCTTCTTTGTTATTAAGAATATGAACAATTTCTCTCATAGAAGGTCGTTCACGAAAGTCATGAAGAACACACCATAACCCAACGATGAGCAACCCTTTCACTTGTACTTCATTGTAATCATTGCCTAGTTTTGGATCAACAGCTTCCATTACTCTACCGGCTTTATACAAGTTTTGCACCCACTTCACAAGTACTTTTTGATCTTCTTCAGCAGAAGGATCAATGGTTTTTCTCCCTGTGGCTAACTCCAAAGCCACAACTCCAAAACTGTAAACATCCGAATGTGTGCTAACCTTGCCTGTCAGAACACATTCTGGAGCTAGATAGCCTCTAGTACCAGCCATAACCGAAAGTTCCATTGATTTATCATGATCGACGAGCTTGGCTAGCCCAAAATCACCAAGTTTGGGCTCAAATTTGGAATCTAATAACACATTACTTGATTTTGTATCCAAGTGCAAAACAGAATGTTGTCCACACTCTTCGTGCAAGTAGAGTAGTGCCTTGGCTAACCCTTGAGCAATTTTGTACCTCACGCTCCAAGCTAATGAATCCATTTTGGGGTCGAACAAATGCACATCTAAACTTTTATTTTCCATGAGCTCGTAGACAAGCAAAAGTTCTCCACTTATCTCGTGGCACCAGCCAATGAGTTGAACTAGATGCCTGTGGTTTGACCTGCAAACAATCATTACTTCTGCTGTATACTCCTTGATACCTTGTTGAGATGTACTAGAAACTCGCTTCACTGCCGCGGTTTGACCATTGGGAAATACAGCTTTATACACGGCACCAAAACCTCCCTTCCCGAGAATCTGATCTTGGTGAAAGTTGTTTGTAGCACAGGCCAATTCTTCGAAAGTAAATGGTCTCGGGGAGCATAATTCAAACGTTGTTCCTGTCGAGCCTTGGTGTTCATTATGATTTTCTTCACCATCATTTAGCCGCTTTTTCATACACAAGTAGTTGTATAAATAAGAGATTAACAAGAAGATGCAGGTCAGCGTAACACATACAGATACAACGATAATTATCACATGGCTACTATTATAAGCTACTAGTTCAGCAGAATCTTCGCTCATTTCGATATCAGACTCATCATGGTGCATATCCGAGCTATCAAATTTGACGGCTGCAAAAGGGAACCCCCCAGGTAACCCCACGTCCCCATATATAGCCCCATATATAGCCCAACTAGCATTTCTGGAATCCATTACAAAGGAGATGTTAGTAGTGAAGTCAGCCATTTGCCTGGAAACAGCGTCCCAGAGGTGGAGGGGATGGACGTAAGTTGCTCGACCAGCTCTAGTTTGGTTCTGGCAGGTGAACTGGACGCCTTCTTTAGAAATGAAGGTTCCCTCACCATCCGTTAGTATATCTTTGTCATGGTTATCCAGCCCGATTTGAGCTAGATTAAACTTCATTGCTACTATTTTAGGGGCACAACATGTTGTGATTATCAGAAAGCAAATAAGTGTAGTCATGCTTGATTGATATATCTAATGAAATCTAAGAGTTGAAATATATAGTCCCGAACTTAACATTTTTGCTTTTATTAATTAGTATTACTTTATTCTCAAGCAAAAGACCTACCACTAATCCTATGGATGGAAAATTGGGCCAAAGACCATAAGGACTTTCGGCTTTTAAGTATCTACAACGAAATTTCTAGTCCCAAAAATATATTTCTCTTGATACTATCATATACATCTTGGTTTAAGTTAAAACTATACAAATTTTAGAAATTTTGGCTCATGAATGCATGAGCCCTGTGACGTAACCACGGTTGAAAGTGACCGGATGCACAAATATATTTTTAACCGCAATATATATGGAAAAAGTTAAAAAAAAAAAAAAAAAAAAAAAAAAAAAAAAAAAAAAATTCAATATAAATATCGGGTTTAATAATAATTAAGTTCACTCTTCACTTATTAATAAACTAAGTAAGAAAAAATGCATTAGCACTCACTAGGAGCATTTCAGAGATTTCAAAATCAATTTTGTTTTTGTTCTGAACAAGAATTGAGGGAATGAATATTCTTCTTATTGATCATTAACTATGAGATTTACAAAGAGTATATATAGACAAACATTATGGCAAAAAACCCTAATAGTTAACATGGGCCATGGGCCTATTATGGGTTATATGGATATCCACTAATAATTATCCATAACACTCCCTCTTGGATGTCCATATTGTTAATACGCTTAGGGAATGCTGCCTCATTAAAAACCTTGCCAGGAAAACCCAGTGGGACAAAACCATGACTAAGGACAAAAAGAGTGCAGCGCGTATTATCTCCCTCTGATGACTACATCACTTGGTATCTTGTAAATAGGTCAACGAAATCATCACTGGAATGAGAAGTGTCTTGTCGCCTTTGATGTAACGTTACTTGAATATAGCAAGGTATGCTACATTATCTTCATGCAATAGTTGCTATCTCCTTTCTAGAATTTATGTATGGTTTGATGAAGTCGCCTTGATTGTTTGCTCTATCAAATGCCAGGAAAAATATTGCCACTTGTAACAATATATCCATGTTGAGATCGATCATTGTAAGTTAAACATATATCCTGCATCTGCAAAACTAACTAAACTTGTTTTGACGGGTTAGTAAAATATAAACCCATATCCTTTGTACCTTGAAAATATTGAAATATTTGATTTACTGTGGTTCAATTTGATCAACTACTATTCTCGAGAATTTTAAATCATGACACGTGTTCCATGCATTCTATATTCCTTAAGGAATCTCAACAAAAATGAGCTCTTTTTTATAATCTTAGACGCATACAACTTATTTCTCATATTGCCAGACATAACATTAAATATCCTTTCTCATAACATTCATGTGTATGGATTTCACCCAATAATCACGTTTCATCATAAGAGACTTTCATAGTTCATTAGTTACTTGCGTCTTTATATTCTTTGGCCATTCATTTTACAACTACACTTCTTGTAGATATCCAAGATCCTCACCTTGTATTTATCATGCGCATTATTATATACAGTATTATCGACGTCGTTTCAGTTCTTTTCGATTCCACACTTTACTAGACATTATATTCTATCATTTGTTGAGATCTCAATGTTTTTTTTTCATGTACCCGGGGTTTTCAATATCCTTTCATGTCTAGTTTTTCTTTCAGAGACTATTATGGGGTCTTTATTACCTCGATTCGACCATCTTAATTTATTGCTCCATTTTATCTATTCATTCGAGGACTTTTTATTTGGAATCGATTCGTCTATCACGCTACAGACGTGCCATAGACTTACTACCAATCAATGATTTTACTGTTGGGACACACATTGTAATTGGAGCAATAGCAGCATAATATGATCTAGTCACTTTCTTTAGGTCACTAAATATGTCTGGCATTTACTATATCTGGAATGTTATTTGTCCCTTGAACTTTAAGTTCATATTCATTAATGTGAGGATCAACATCTATATCATAATTCATTCCATATTTCTCGCTGCTCATTCTCCCCCTGAATGAATTATCAATTTAAATATCCCATTTTGTGTGTTGTGGTGTATTTACTATATATCACACAATTACAAAATCTCACATGGGAAATTTGGTTTGTGACCAAAACCATTCTAACGGGGAGGATTCATTATAGATTGTTGGCAAGATGCGATTCATATGTCATAACATGCCCCATAAACTAAAAGTTTTGTTCTCACAATATTATTGGCTTTGCAATTAACTGAAGACGTTTTATAAACGTTTCAACAAAAGCAATTCGCGTATGAACATGGGCTACTTTTATGTTCAACACTTATTCCAATAATCGCCCAATACTTGGAAGTTTTCACCACCATTTTAATAATTTAATTTGGAAAATCGTGCTCGCATTTTATAAGCCGAGCCATTAATCACGCTAATCTTAAGTTGCGTCTTTGATGATCATTTTGACGATGCATCGATTTTATAAATCAAAATGATCCATATGGCACATGTATAGGCCTACATACATGCCCTTTATATTTTTCCACAATTTAAGGAAGCAAGTCCTTATTTGTATTTTATGGTGATAATTAAATAACCAACTTCCACTGAGAACAATAAAAATTTATCTTGGAAGAAACACATCATTCTTCTATATATTTCGCATCATCACTAAACCGGAATGGTCGAACCGGTTTGCCAATCAATACAAGTTGCACAATATTCTTAACACATATACATCATATATCATAACATAATGTCCATTAAAGAATTTACAGAAACAAAAATTAATAAATAAATTATGCACGTTACTATGCTTGGCCACAAAACAATAATATGTAAAATAAAATCTGTATACGTCATTCAACTATATTGCTATAAACATGTTTATAACTCAGATCACATAACAAACTAGATAGCCTTAAATAGGTTATGTGTTATTATAAAATTGGTATGTGTCAAGTAAAGACAGATTGAAGTCTTGAAGCATTTATCAATTCGAAAAAAAAATATAATGGACACCAAAGAAATAAAATAAATAAAATAAAGCCTAATAAAACATTCATAGCCAAAAATAATAGGAATCCAAACATAATCAAGAAAGCCTAAGAAAAACACCTAAAGAAAATTCCAAACCAAACACTTACAGAAATTCCTAACAAAACACTGAAAGAAAAATTATTCATGGCTTGACTCTACCAATTAATCATCTGTAAGAAAATCATCAGCTTCCAAATAAGTTTCATCATCAGTATGGTCTTTAGGACCATCGGGGATATCATTTTTATTATCATAAACAAAGTTTATCGTGTTTGTTCAAACATGCCCATTTCTTTTATATCAAAGCATCGTTCTCGATATATGAGTATATTCGAGGCATTAACCATCTCACCGCATTTTTTCTTTTCATCATTCAGATGTACTACTTAATATTGCAAAAAAATGTGCTCGCATTTGCAAGAATCTCTTGCTTATGATGGGCAAAATTTTCTTTTAGATATTTAACGGATCTTTCACTGTTATATATTTTCTTTTTAATTCAGATCTAACACTGAAATTGTGAGACCGAACTCGCTTATTTTTTTTTTTTTTATTTTTTATTTTTTTTTTTTTTATTATTTTTTTTAATGTAGCTTGAGGTGCATACAATCATAGCGAGATTTTTGGGAAGATTACTTGCTTCAACTGCACTTGACTTTATGTGAAATATTGGCGCATAAAGTCGAATAATATTTATATGAATGCATCATTCGTTATATTTGCATAGAACAAACCGTTAACACTCTAAATACATTATTTAACATGCTTTTTAGTGGTGGCAAGTGCCACTATGAAAAATAACACAAAACATGTGACCATCAGACCATGCATGCTACATCTATTAAATGATTATCTTTTTCTTTATCTTGGTGATCATATATAGCAATACCAATGAAAAGGAGATAAGAATACAGTGACAAGTATTGTGCACACATAAGAAACAATTCACTTTCATAGTCTGATCATGTGCTAATAAAACTTTAAGATGCATACATGCATCAAGTAGTGCATGCGATCAGATGATTAAAATGGTGTCGCGTATCTTTCATTACCAATAAGATTTTAATGTTCGATGTAAACACAATAAGCATATAGATATACTAAATCAAGTCCTTTTATATAGTATAAATACATCTCATATTTGAAAACATGTAGCCATTAATAATATAAATTAAGCCACTTTAACTCGTAATTAAATTTGTTTCAGTGTAGTGAACTAAATTCTATTCATGCATTAGCATGATATATAAATCAACAATAAATAATTTGAAACTTAAAATCCAGATTTCAAACATAGTATATACTGTAATAAGCAACATGCCACGATTTATGAGCCATATATTAATCACTTGCTTATCGTGAATATATGTTATAAGCAACATGGTTCTTTTAACCTTTATATGAACTTAACCCTTATATAATACATAGTAGTATAGTACTAAAATCTGGATAGACAAATTAATTAAACTTGTAACTGAGTCCTAAACAATGATTTGTCCAAAGTGATGAGTTGTTACAAAATTAATAACACCAAAAATTCCTCTTAGTAAAAACTAAATTAAGTTTATAAAAACCAAATCAGACTTTACGAATATATATAACAAAATCTCAGATCTAATTATAATTAAACAATTTATATTGTTAACAAAATTCTAAGTACATAACTATAGCACCCAACGTCATAGAATATATATAGCATGCAATCCTTTTTTCATTAATTATTATATTTTTTTTCTTATAAACATCAAATCCTACGATAATAAGGCTTTTACTTGTTTACGTGTATTAAATATCAATGATACTAATATATGATAAATAGCACACGAGAATGATATACAACCATATAGAGTTAATATACACGTGGCACATAACTATCATATAGAGTTGCGTCGATACCTGCCGAGGTTTGATAAAAAAAAATAATCCAATCCGTTTGGCGTGGACCTCTTAGCGAATTACTTGTAGCCTTCTTGCTCGTGAAATTAAGAAAACATAGTTAGAGCGTGCTGATAACGTGTTCTGAACAAGAATTGAGGGAATGAATATTCTTCTTATTGATCATTAACTATGAGATTTACAAAGAGTATATATAGACAAACATTAGGGCAAAAACCATAATAGTTAACATGGGCCATGGGCCTATTATGAGTTATATGGATATCCACTAATAATTATCCATAACAGTTTTAAAATTAAATCTCTTTTTTAATTGAGTATCAATTTTCAAACAAAATACTACCGTTCCTATTCATTTCATAATTTGAACTTTTAACCTTGTATTTTAACATTATTTTTCTTCCAACAATTCTTTTATATTGATTATTGCCTCGCTATATATTAAACGTTTATAAATTAGGTACTTTATCATACAAAATTGTTTTAATCCCGTTGCAACGCGACAACAATGAAAACCTTGTTTAATTTCAAATTTCAAAAATTACCCCCAATCAATTATAAGGTGGAAGACACATGTCGAGTAGAAATTTCCTTTCATACTTTCTATATGTTACTAGATCCTATAAATACATTAATACTTAATTTGATTCAACTTTTATATATGGAATAGTCATTTTACTCGTTGCGATGCATAGATTTAAAAAAAAAAAAAAAAAAAAAAAAAAAAAAAAAAAAAAAAAAAAAAAAAAAACTAGCGGACTTTTATTTATGCCAAAAAAAACTCAATTCTTATATTTGACACCTACGTACGGTAAAAATTATATGCAACTGGGTTCATATCAAAATTTTAGTTTTTGATCTGATCTTAAATTTTGAAAGTTGTGAAGTCTTTGTTTTGATAAAATATGTTCAACTTAACGATGCTTCTATGATAACCGGCCAACATATGATTGGATATATAACCAAACCAATCAGGGGAAGACGAATATGTAAGATGTTTTAAAATTTAAAGTCTACATTATATGTAAAGAGATGGAAGTTTTCAAGTCGACATGTGAAAAGTAAAATAAGTTTAGGTTCTTTCCAAGAAACTTCCAAAATCTCTATCACCTTGCTAGAAAATGATTTTGTTGCCTTACAAGTGGCGACTTCATGGTTTGCTAAATATCAATCATGATCGATATTACGATTTTATGATATAACAAAGCAAAAATAATTTCGATTTTATGTAAGATTTTTGCAACATAAAATCTTAATAGGATTCCAATCTTGAACATAAGATATTAAGATTTCAATCTGATTCAATTTTACTTGCTTGAATCACAAGTTAAAAACTATATAATTATAACTTACCTTTTATAGAATTTAAGAAACAAGTGGTTAATCCTCTTAAATATTTTATAATCAAAATTTATGCCGTCATTTTCATGAAACATTCATATTGTTTGTGTTTGATAAATAATAATTTGTAGAGTTGCATAATTTTACAGTATCTTAAGATTACGATCCGATCTTACTATCTTGATTTTGTAAAAATAAAATGTTTTTAGGTTGGATTCCGATCTTGAAAACCTTGATTCACTTTACAATAGAACCATTTTTACAATTTAAAACAACGATATTTCTATATATTAAAGGGATGTGATATGCACACTATCAAAATTAAAATGAACATCATAAAGTCTCATTTATAATGCACATGATATAACACTGCATATGCATGTTTGTGATGTATTGTGATGTGCATATTAAAATAGATTAGTATTAACCGTTGATATTCCTATAGTTAGTCTTCATCTTATATATAAACGTAGAAAACGAAGAAAAATAAAAAATGCCAAAACACATATTAAAGGTGCGGTATAGTACTCTGAACTTGCCAAAGTGGATCATTCAGTACCCTGTACTTTTAAAGTACGGTATAGTACTCTGAACTTGCCAAATTGGATCATTCAGTACCCTACACTAAATTATATCAATAATTTATTGTTTTTTAATTTATGCTAAAAAAAACCAATTTACAAAAACCTAATGTAATATAAATGATATAAATGATTTCTAGTAAAATTAGGATAATTAATTATATTTTTTTTTAAATTTAATAAATTTCAATTTTCGTATAATTAATATAATATTAAATTTAATTTTTGAGAATAAATATATATTTGAAATAATACTTTATAGAAAGTGAATTTACCGCACTAGTTTTGATATATAGATATCCATATTATATACTTAAGTGTTTGTTTCAAATAATTTTGAGACCATAACATTTTAACTATTTATTTCTTCATATGCATATGTTAAATTGAAAATTACAAAATCTTCTTTATAGTTGGTTACAAGTTGATCTAAAAATTCTTGTCTTGATTCATTTTATTTATTCCTTAAAAAAAAAAAAAAAAAAAAGAAAAAAAAAAAAGAAAAATTGGCAAACTAACTAAGTCACATTAACCTCAAGGAAAGATTACATTCAATGATATTAAGCTCTTTACTTTCAATTGGAGCTCGTATAGAACTAGAAAGTTCTTTTCCAATTAGATATAATATTTTAGCAATTCTTTTAAGTTTTAACTCTGCTGAGAAACACATAGTTGAACAAATTGTGAAATGAATTTTATTGATAGGAAATGAATACAAAGTGTTACTGTTCTATTACAACCCATCGGGTATTTATACTACAAGCTACACTATAAACTGTACAAAATATATTAATAGAAGAAGTAACTGACTATGCTAAGCTATCTACATCTTGTTACACTTGATCATGCTTCAGTGAAGTAGAATCCTCATTTTGTGTAGACTTGATGGGGTGTTTGGATGTCTGTGCCCTGTATTGACACTACAAGCATAGTATTTGGCTTTCTATATCACATCATCCCCCTCGCAAGTTGGCATAGTGTAAGGGTTACACATGCCTAACTTGGATAAGCAGTTGTAGTGAAGTGGTTTAGTGAGCCCTTTGGTTAGAATGTCTGCCACTTGTTACTTAGTAGGTACATAGGTTGGAAGAATGAGACCTTCTTTGGATTTGTCCCTTACAAAGTGACGATCTATCTCAATATGTTTAGTCCTGGCATGGTGAACAGGATTTGAAGCAAGGGAAATTGATGAAGCATTGTCACACAGGATAGGTACTGGAGTAGAAACTTGAACTTGGAATTCCTTGAGTAAGCATCTAAGCCAAGTGACTTCACATTAGTATCTACTCGAGCTCTATACTCTGCCTCTGTGGATGATCTTGAGACCACAACTTGCTTCTTTAACTGCCAAGAGATAAGACTGGGACCAAGAAAAACACCATAGCCAGTAACTGATCTTCTGGAAAATGGACAACTAGCCCAATCACTGTCACAGTATACTATCATTTGCATGTTGTTGTGGACAGGAAAGAATAAACCTTGAGGTGTTGTGAGTTTTACATATCTAATGACCTTAATTAGAGCTTTCATATGAAGTGTGGTAGGTCCTTGTAGGAATTGACTCAAAGTTTGGGCTGCAAATGCAAGGTCTAGCCTTGTAATAGTGAGATACAATAATTTGCCAACCAATGTCATGTAAAGTGAAGGATCAGGAAGAGGATCTCCATCAGTCATTGCGAGTTTGGTAATAGGATCAAGTGGTATAGCTGAGGGTTTGGTATCCAGTAAGCCGGCATAAGTAACAAGTTATAGTGCATACTTTATTTGGCTCATGGCAAGACCAGTTGAGTTCCTAAGAAATTCAACCCCAAGATAATAGTGTAGCGGCCCTAAGTCTTTGATGCTGAATTTCTGGTGTAGACTTGCCTTGATGTCTTGAATTTCTTGTGTAGACCTTTAGACGACCAAGTATCCACAGCAGCGACCTTCTTAATTATTTTTTTATTTTATTTTTTTTTTATTTTTTTTTTTATAATTTAAATTTTAAAACAAATTTAAACTTCATCAATCATAAAAACATTACATAAATTATTCAAATAACATTAAAAACATTATAATAAAGAGAATAATCGGTTGGATACCATACGGTTTATCGGACAAATGCATCTTAAACCTTCAATCCCTAAATAATAAATTCTTACTTTGATAACCATCTTTTGTAGAAATACGTGTTTACTTTCCACATTACAAGTTTTGTATTATATAAGCGTGTCACCATGCAAGTAGACCATGTAAAATGTGGTAACTATATAAAGTTTGTTGGTCATAATGCAAATATCAAAGTTATAAATTCAACACACTCCTCACATATATGCGTACCAATCTTGCTCAATCATATATGCGTACCAAACTTTCAAACACACAAACCATATGGTATCCAACTTTCAAGTCATGCATGCTAACATCTCTTTGTCTCCAACTTGCAAGCCAAACTACAACATAACACCCACGTCAAGCTTATTTTCACCAAACAAAACTTAGAGTTACAGTATGAAAATATCTACTGTATATATAAATAACGCACTAAGCCTATAATTTTAAACATTAGTAATTTGTATTATAGTATCTTGAAGCATCGGAAGCACATCCAACATATTGCTATCAATAAATGACATATACATAATTATAAACCCTTTCGCCTGTTGCAATAACAATGACTTGCACTCTAATAACTTAAGCGCAACGCTTAACTCTCTAATCAAATTTGTTGGTTGTTTTAAGTTTATCAAAACCAAACACCTATGGCATTAACGTTACGCGAACTTCACAAATAAGTAGGTAAAAGTTGTATGATACTACGGCCCAATTGAATCAAAACAAATGGATGGAAACTAAAAACTTACATACTAATTCTTCGTTTCTTGATAACAAAATATTTTTTAATCCCCATCTCTTTCTCTATCTACTCCTGCATAGAACCATATAACATTTAGTCATATAATATTTCAAATAAGCTCATACACTAATTATCCAAACACCCCTTGAACATTAAGCCTATTGTGTTTTACTCTAAAACAACTTTTAAGCCTATTGTGTTTTACGTAATACAACATACACCAAGTTCAAACAACATGAACATGGTATTTGATACTCTAAAACTAAACCGTCAATACCTGGTTGACCCATAATTCTGACTATCCCGTTTTCACCCCCATATATTCCGAAGGACCCTGCTGTTATAATTTAGTAATCATGACAATCATATAAACTCCATAAAACAAAGTACACAAGTGCGGAAGCGTGTAACACATAAGTATAACATATAAAGAATTAACTTAAACATAAAAGGAACGTACCGTATTAATTCTAGCCCGAACAAGAATCAAAAGCAATTGTCTTGAACAATATGAAGAAACTAGATCAATGAATAACCCCTTACCGTTTTGTTATTCGATCTCTTGATAACAACAATAGTGTGTTGTTACCTCATTCTTGTACACACAAACTATAACGAATAAGAGATTATGCAAGTAATAAGAAAACACTTATTTTGGATTAACCAAAATCGACCCAAAACCCTAAGAGGATGTATGGTTCGATCGGCCAAACAAAAGAAAGAAGAAAAACAAGTTTAGGGTTATGTGTGTGTGCACAAAAGGTGTGAAACAAATAACCCTTAGCCTTGTATATATACTAGAGAAACTTAGAGGACAAGTTTGAGTGGGATTGGGTCTCCCACTCCCTTTGTCGACCGGCCTATCAAGCCCAAGAGGGTTTCCATATCCTTCTTGGCACTTAGTTTCACTCTAGTCCTTTTCTTTCATATTTAACGATAGTTAGTCCATACGGTTAAGTACTAACGACCGTTAAGTCCGTTAAGTGTTTAAATAATTATATATATACATAACATTTCACATATATAATTATTATACTCTTATTCTCGTTTGCATTGTGTGCAATCCCGAGGTCTCGGGTTCGAGACTAGACATATGACTATTAATATTTATCCACAATCTCCAACAGCTCCCACTTGGATATCTATTAATAGCATAATGACATTGGTTAGCGTCTTGCAACACTCCAATGCCCCTAGTTCGACTCGAGCTAGGTTTCCTGGAAAACCTTTAATGATTCATCATTATTATTATCCTTTTGTTACTAATACCACGTTAATAAAGATATGGATCTCAGTCATTCTTTAATTAACAATTCTGTTTCTCGTTGTTTATGATTGAACAAGATTACCAAAACATCTGAACGTATTCCAGATAGACTTTGGGCGTGCGCACGCAAAGACCTTGCCAACCCTACGAGGGGCCCAGCAGTATTAAACTTCAAAACAAATTTGAAGGAACAAATTCTCTCTTGACTACAAGAATAACCCATAGACTTTGCAACATTTCTGAAAACAATCCTTATGACTCCCAGTTACGGTAAGCGGTAAATTGCTTCACAGAAATGCACTACATCCATGACACTTATCTGGTATCTCAAGTCTGGGGATAACTAAATTCATGATTTACTTACTGACAAGATCCACAAAGTAAAATCATGTAGTTGGGATAAGTCCTATATTCAATTCATTGAATATCATGTGAAATTGGTATGTCAACGCATCAATACACTGGTACAGATTCTGCCTATCGTCACACTGGAAATGCGTGACTATATGCATATAGTCACACACGTTTTTTTGGGTGTGTGTGACAAAAAGTCGCGCCACCGTAGGTATCATATGGTCACATTGTTTAGTTTGTGGCCGTTTTCATCGAAAAAGAGTGACCAAAACCCGAATATGTGTGACTAATTAGGCACAAGTTTTGTTGGATTCATCAGTATGTGTGACTATTTCCCATCCTATGGCCACACAAAAATATAATAAATGTGACGTTTGTGATGATTTAGTCACACATCGTGTGTTATTTTTTCGAGTTAGTCACATACAATTTAAAAAACAGTGGCCAAAAGTGTTAATAAGTGTGACCATATGCTGTTTAAAGTGAAGAAATGTGTACTATTGATCATCCAATGGTCACATGAATTCTTAGTTTGTGTGGCCTTTTGTAATATTTAGTCACACAAAGCATGTTTGCTTTGGGTATTTAGTCACATACAATTAAGCATAAAGTGGCCAAAAGTGTTAATAAGTGTGACCATATGATGTTTTAAGTGAAGAAATGTGTATTTTGTGTGACTATTGATCATCCAATGGTCACATGAATTCTTAGTTTGTGTGGCCTTTTGTAATATTTAGTCACACAAAGCATGTTTGTTTTGGGTATTTAGTCACATACAATTAAGCATAAAGTGGCCAAAAGTGTTAATAAGTGTGACCATATGCTGTTTTAAGTGAAGAAATTTGTATTTTGTGTGACTATTGATCATCCAATGGTCACATGAATTCTTAGTTTGTGTGGCCTTTTGTAATATTTAGTCACACAAAGCATCTTTGTTTTGGGTATTTAGTCACATACAATTAAGCATAAAGTGGCCAAAAGTGTTGATAAGTGTGACCATATGTTGTTTTAAGTGAAGAAATGTGTATTTTGTGCGACTATTGATCATCCAATGGCCACATGAATTTTATGTTTGTGTGGCCTTTTGTAATATTTAGTCACACAAAGCATGTTTGTTTTGGTTATTTAGTCACATACAATTAAGCATTAAGTGGCCAAAAGTGTTGATAAGTGTGATCATATGCTGTTTAAAGTGAAGAAATGTGTATTTTGTGTGACTATTGATCATCCAATGACCACTTGAATTTTATGTTTGTGTGGCCTTTTATAATATTTAGTCACACAAAGCATGCTTGTTTTGGGTATTTAGTCACATACAATTAAGCATAAAGTGGCCAAAGTTGTTAATAAGTGTGACCATATGCTGTGTAAAGTGAAGAATTGTGTATTTTGCGTGACCATTGTTCTTCCAATGGTCACATGAATTTTTATTTTGTGTGGCCTTTGGTACTATTTAGTCACACATCGAATTAAACAAAGAGTGACCAATAATGTTGGAGCAGAGTTGCTACTGCTAGCAGTACTAAGGTAGTCCTGCTGAAGCAGAGTTACTGCTGCTAGTACTATGCTAGTGCTGCTGGAATGAGTATATATATTATATATAAAACAATATTAAAAAACACAAGAAATTTCAAATTGAATTAAACTCGAATGTATATAACTGGACAGAATATACAATTGTAATGTCGTACTTAATTAATCAAATATCTAAAGACTTTTGAACCTTCACCCCCTTAGCAGTTTGCCTTAAGTCGTTAGCAGATATATATTGTTTCTTCGGTGGTGCCTGTGGTACACATTTAGTCACATGGTTTGTTGGTGTAACCTGTAGTAAACAAAAGACGCTTCTATCAAACATTGAATTACATATGAATAATTATATATGTAGGTTGAAAAAACACATGTACGTACCACCTCTTCAAAAATAACTTGATCCTTTGGCCATGCAACGAAACTACCTTCAACATTCTTAACTACTTTTAACCCATTATTTGCTACGTCCGGTACGCATGCTGCATCAACTAACGATTCATCAATCGACACTTTGTAGCAATCACTTGGGAGTGGTCGGTTATGCAGCACTTGCTTTCCATGAGACTGGTATACGGTACCCAAAGCAACAATATTTGTTTGCTTTATAATCCACAGTTTGCACTTAAGTGTCTACAAAAAAAGAATTTTTATGTATATATCAGAAATTATTTAAACAAAAGAATAACAAGAAACATGTTGAAATACATACTGTTGGCAGTGCTTGTGTTAGAGACACATCTTGTCGCGATTGGGAATCTGGAGACCCGTTTCGTCGCTTCTTTTGCTTTGGCTTATTGGGTCCGACAGTTTTAGCAAGTTCCTATATGTATATATAAAACACGTTACATTATTTAAACAAAAGAGTAACAAGAAACATGTTGAAATACATACTGTTGGCAGTGGTTGTGTTGGAGACGACACATTTTGTAGCGATTGGGAATCTGGAGACCCGTTTCGTCGTGACTTAAGGTTATACTTAGGCCTGACAGTTTTAGCAGCAGGTTCCTATACGTATATATAAAACACGGTACATTAGTCGATCATGTATGTAAAATTCAAAAATCAAAGGGCGATCTTTTATTACTATACTTACCATTGTTTCCGTTACCTTTTTAGAAGTTTCAAGGCCATTGGATTTCTCCTCAATTCCCGCATCTTTAGGACTTACAACACCACTTGTCTGAGTGCCATTGGAGTCACCTGCAATATTGTCAATGGCCATTGGAGTCACCTGCAATATAAATTAAGAAATACAGTCACTCATCAGTTTATGTTCAATGCCTAGTATCATTAGCATCAGTAGTGTTAGCATTAGAAAATGAAATTGTTAACAACATAAAAAATGGCTTACAACTGAGGCTATTGGCGATGGTTCAGTTGGCAGAGTTATATTCATCCCTTTATTATTCAACTGTTGCAGAATTTGAGAAAGCATTATATTTGTGTTTTCCACCTCACCGGATAATTTATTGACCTGCACATCTTTTTCGGTCATCTCGGCGGATAATTTCTTGATCAATTTATCTTTTTCTTCACGCTCGCGTCTCTCATTATCCAGTTGAGTTTGAAGTAAGGCAATTTTTTCATTGGCTTCTTGTTTTCTTCGAGGAAGGCCAAAATACTCTTTGTATGTTACTGCACCTCCCACTCCTCTAGCATAACCGCCCTTTTCCTTACCAAATACAAATGTCATGGCATCAGTGCCATCATCAAAACCCGATGTTCCTTCCTTGATCTTGTCATCAGCTTCTTTCTGCACAAAAAATATAGGAAATGTTGGGATTAAAAGTCTTTTTGATGATGTTAGAGTAACTGCTGGTATACAAGCTACTACTGCTAGTACACAGTTAAATGTTGCTGCTATATAAGCATAATAATAGAATTAGCAGTCAAACTTACAAGTTCATCTCCCTTTGATTTAATATCATCATTTGGGTATTCGCCGTCTTTGTTTACCCTTCCTTTCACCCACATTACATCACGGGGGGGGGGGGGGGGGGTTCTTCATCCACTTCAATCCCTTTATTTTGGATCTAATAAACATCAAATGCATACCCATGTAAAGTTAGACCAAGATAAACGAAAATATGAGGATGCTTACACATGTACAGTTAAACCAAGATAATCGAAAATATGAGGGTATTAATGCAAATGTGCAAATTGGGCAATGTAAACAGATTCATTTCTCATACTGATCGTCTCTTAATTGGTAAAACAAACATTGTGTAATCTTACCATTTTCTCTTTGACATAAGCATATCCACCTCGTCCCATTTTATACTGATAAATATTTTGGAAACGCGCCATTTTACCTTTCTCAGATTTCTCCTAAAAACACAAAATCATAAGGCGTTTAGATGCGGTAATGCTGCAAACTGAAAATAATAAAATGACATATATACTTAATTAAAGATGACTAATTAAAACCTTGTATGCTTCGGTGGTCGTGTATTTAACATACTCGACCCAGTCTTCTGATTTCATTATTGTATTATACAAGTCCGGGACTTCATTCAGTTTGGAAGGTGTATTTAGGTTGGGCAAAATGTAGTTGAATTTGAGCTTCCTTCTGTAATTCCTTAGCATTTTACCAAGACGAATCATTATCAATTTTCTGTATTTGACGTCAACAACAAAAAATTTCTGAAAAGATTAACACAATGTTGTTAATTAGTTGCACATAATGTAACTGCATACATAAACTTATGTAGTACTGGGTTACAAAATAGTATATATGTACCAAGATTTCATCCCATAGTTTATCTCTTGATTCTTTATTCACCTTCTTCCAGTGTAGAATCTTCACACCTATCTGCTCACGAGCCACATCTCCTAAAAAACTCACAAACACTGCTCTGTTTTCCCCTGTTACCCTACCGAATGCATCGAAGGTTACCTTGAGCTTTATTGCACCAGGTTTGTCATGCTTCGCGCGAAACTTTACTAGCCTGGTTGAGCCCCTCTTAGCTACTATCTCAGGTGTTTGGTTGGTTACAGGCTCATCTATATCTTCTTCATCAGAAGACTTTTCGGATTCATATTCTAAGGCGTTATCATCATGTACAATATGATCAAGAGGAAGCAAAGTATGGTTATCAACAATGGGTTCAGTTTCCATGACTCTTGAGCAACAAAGGGTAAAAGAAAATGATTATGGCTTAGCTTGGAGAGTAATGGTGAGAGAAGATTTGATTTTTGTTTTTTATTTGCAGTCTTTTTTTTAAGGAGAGAATATGAATCGTTTGTGCTTCAAAAAATTTCGATCCAAAAATTTGCCTCCAAGTTGTAATTTGAAATTAACAATTGAATTATTTGAAAATTTTCCCTTTGAACCTGTTAATTAAAGCATAAACTTGAATAAATCAAATTTTTGGCTCCAAATTTTATAGAGTACTATCTTAATAATCGCAAATAATGTATCATACTGTGCAACCATCACATCAACAGTACAAACTACTACCCATTTAACAAACCAAAATACTTACATAATTACTAGTTATTGTACCCTTACTAATTACATTTACAAAACACAAATTACTAATTACCTTTTTGTTATTTGGTTTCATTGTTTGCGTGCTTGTGTTTGCCATAAGAATGTGTGTGTTGATTAGGGTTTATTGATTTTTGTGTTTCTGTGTGGTTAAGCGGGAAATTGAATTGTGGTTGTTTAACAGGATGGAGATTGTAAAAAACTAATGGTGTGTGCGTATGATTATTGAATTTTGTGTGTTTGGTTATATAACGTATAAGCGTTTTAACGTTGGGCAAAAGATTTGTTTAAGAAAAAAAAAAAACAAAAATAAAAAAAAAAAGAAAAAAAATAACTAATGGTTAATTACTGCGCCGTAGTTAAAATCCCTTTGGCTATATCCGGTAATATAGAGGAGGATTGGGACATAACGAGGTTAGGTGTTCGGTTTTTAATTAACGCATGAGCCAGAAAGTTTATATAGATTATTACCGCATTCACCGGATGATTGATATATCCATCGATTTTGGTTTCACGGAGCAAGTATCTAAGTTATTGAATATTAATAATGAGACAAATTTGGGCTATAGATTAAGTACGAAATCACCGTTAAAAACAAAGAAATATCGTAACTCAACAAATAGCTTTAAATTAACAAATGCCAGTAGATGAACATACCTTATTAACGAGCTAGTTTATACGATATTAATGAAGAGCCGAGATGATATGGTTGTATACGAGATGTTTAACGAATGAGCCGAGATGTATGTGTTATATACATGATTTAATTAACGCAATGAGCAATAATTAAGAATTTTACGAACCTAGTGATATATTATACACATTTAAAAGAGATTTGGTTTATCGTTTAACGAAACCGAGATGATGATGGTTTTACGAATTTAACGAATAATAATTTGATACACGATTTTAATACATGTAGCAGAATAGGTTATTCACTAGCAATGTTAACAATAATTGATGAGCGATTTTGTTGTATACAATGTTAATAGGAATGAGCCTATTTATACTGTTGTATGAGCAACACACCCAACAATAACTCACGCAACCTTTCGACCCTGTTTCATCATTTCTTAAAAGAGTTTAATTTCTAGACCAACCCTGATAGCTGGATGGTCTTGAGGCAACTCACGCAACCTTTCGACCTCTGGATCAGCACGATTATGCATCTGTAGCATAATACGAGTTATCTCACCTAGCAAATTGTTAATTAATCAATTTGAGTTCTTTTTCTTGTTCATTGTGTAATCAGGTGAGGATAGCCTTTTGCACCTCTGCTAGTTAATTTGTTAGCCACAGTGTTTGTGTTAAAATTAGTGATACTTGCGAGAGAGTTTTATAAGAAGTTGTGTGAGAAAACGAAGTGTTGTGAAAGTGGCTTTGATAGTGGAAAGCCGTTAAACTAGCCGTTGGAGGCTATTTTAAAAATCAGATTGAAAGTAAAAGTAACCGTACGAGTATTATTCAAATTCAAACGTAAAGTAACAGTACAACATATTAATAACGAGCGGGATATTTAAAATTTAAAATTTCAAATTCAAATTAAACAAAAGGGCGGGATATATTTAAAATTTATCAATTCAATTCAAATTCAATTCAATTTATAAATTGAAAATAAAGTATCAAATACAAATACATTAAACATGAAATAGAAATACATTAAATGTCAAATAAAAACTACGTTAACATAAACAACGATTGATTAACATAAACAACATACGATTAACATAAACAACGGACGATTAATAAAAACTATCATCTGAATCTGGGTAACCATCTTCAGAGGATTCGGAAGGTGTGAAAAAACCAGACTCCCACCTTTGCCTACGTTCTTCATCCTCCCTGGCTTGCCGCTCCAAACGATCAGCTTCCTCTTCTCTTTCAAGTGCTTCCATTTCCAGGAGGACTTGCATATCTGCTTCCTCTTGCCTAAGTTGTTCCTCAGTTAACCCAAACGGATTTGGGTCTTGGTTGGGAACCGGTTCATTTTCAGGTTGATTATTCATCGAAAAATTTTCCGGTTGGAAAACCGGAAAGATATGCTCGGGTGGAGTATGGAATTTTTCATTTTCGCTAGGTGGGCTTGGAAACTGTTGGCCAAAATCCATTTGGCGAGGTGGGCTTGGAAATTGTTGGCCAAAATCCTTTTGGCGAGGTGGGCTTGGAAATTGTTGCCCGAAATCTTTTCTGGAAGACATCTTGAATTTGAGATGCTTGGATCTTGAGTATTTGAGAAGTTTGGAATGTGTTTCTGTGTGACTTGTGCTTCAGAAGCATTGGTATTTATAGGGTACAAATGTACACGTTTTATTAACGTGACTTTGAATTTTAATTGTTGGGGCTAACCTGCGTTAACGCAGCGTTAATATGTTGTACTTTATCTTACGTTTGAATTTGAATTTGAATTTGAATTTGAATTTTAATTTGTTAAGGCTGAGTTATTGTTGGAAGTGGCCTAAATATACCCATACTTCTCAAACACATTCAGACTGCGATAGATATTAAAGCATGTATTTACATTAAACATGTACTAGAAAATATCAATTACCCTAATGAAAAAGTCAATTAGTCATTAAAGTTAGCACACAAATTACATTAAACATCATTAATATAGAAAATATCAATTACCCTAATGAAAAAGTCAATTAGTCAATCCAACACCAAACACACTTCTAGATCAACTACACTAGTCAAATCCAAACCAAACACAAACCAAATCCGATCAATATTATCCATCTGTTTACTTTTGGCGCATCTCGATGGTCCCTCTTCCCGCCTAAAGTATTGGGAACCGTTCGTATACCTCTCTAGCCTATTTGTACAACTCGACATGGAAAACCGTTCATAATCAACCGTACCATATACAACTCCTTTGATATTTTCATTAGAAAATAAATTTCAAATTTCAATGGCTGACTCCTCTTCAACTCCTTCTTCCAACAAAAACAAACTCCCAAGGGATGATTCTCCTCCACCAATGCCTGAAAAATATAAAAAAATTGGCATATCCCAAAATATTTGGGAGAAATGTAGTAAAGGCCAGTATGGTGTTGAAAACGCATTGTTAGAAATTCACAACAAGCGTATAAAGATGTATGAAGAAAGGAACAAGAAAGATTTAGAGGTCATTGAGGAGCATCAGAAAAAAATTGAGGAGAGGAACAAAAAAATAGAAGAAGAAAGAGAGAAAATAGTTGATGTTTACAGAAGTATTGAAGCTAGTAAATATGTGTCTTAATGTATCTTTTCTTTATATATTTTGCCTATGTAAATGTAAACTTATTTTGACTTGGTTTAATATATGAATGCAGTTATTATTACAAGTTTATGATATTTGAATGTAGTTATTATTATTGTACTGCTAGGTAAACAATTGTACTGCTAGCGAAACGTTGTACTGCTGGGTATCCTTTTAGCAGTGGTTGGGAGTGCAGGGTAGTTTGTATCACTTTTTACTTAAAGGGTATAAACCCCCAATTGCTGCACACAATCACATTCACGCACACATTACTCTCTCTCTTCCACTCCCTAATCGAATTTTAATCGTCAAATTGCAAAACCCTCAAATCAAATCATAATGTCGAACCTAACTTTTACCGAACCTCATAATAATGTTGCCTTTTTAGAAAAATCCAATGAGTCTGTAGATTTTACTGAGATCATTGATTTCCTTAATGCAAGCTATATTAAGTTTGCATTAACAGTAAAACCTACTATATATACTTCCAACATTATCCAGTTTTTGTCGTCTGCTAAGGTCAATACTATTAATGGGGAAGCACAAATCCATGCCCTTGTAGATGGGCAGATGATTATCATTACAGAGGCGTCTATTCGAAGAGATCTTCTCCTAGATGATGCTAACGGAGTTGAGAATCTTCCAAATACTACAATCTTTGAAAAACTTGCACTGATGGGCTATGAGAGATATACAGATGCTTTAACGTTCCAAAAAGGTAATTTTTCTCCTCAGTGGAAATTCTTAATTCATACTGTCTTAGTGTGTCTAAGTCTAAAGACCACTACTTGGAATGAATTTAGCAGTAATTTAGCTTCTGCTATAATTTGTTTGGCTGAAAATACTCAAAGATTTAATTTCTCAAAATTAATTTTTGATAATATGGTTAGGAACTTGGATAGTTCTTTGGCTAAATATTTTCTATATCCAAGGTTTTTGCAACTCTTTTTGGACAACCAATTTAAAAAAAAGAAAAGTCACAAAAATGTTTCTCCCACTCCCTGCCTTACCAAAAAGGCTTTTGCTAATATGAGGAGGGTTGGAAAAGATTTTTCAGGGAGAGTGACACCTTTGTTTCCAACAATGTTGGCACTAGCCCAAACCCAAATGGGTGAAGGTTCAGCAATCCCAGCTGGTACCCATCACACACCCACAGAACAACAACAACAGACCTATAAACGTAGGACTAACACCAAGAACACTGAGCTACCTCAGGCTAGTGGTTCTATACCAACTGTTGCAGATGAGGATGTCACTGGGGGGGAGAGTGACATGTTGGCAAGGGCTGCCACTACTGTGTCTAGCTTAGCAGCAGCACAGGACAGTGGTAACATCATTAAGACCCGAACCAAGACAACTTCTAATGAAGAAAGTTCCTCTGGAACTGATTCAGGTGAAGGTCCCAGTCACATGGAAACAATGGGGGGTTCGGATGTTCATCCTAGGGGTGAGGCTGAACTTAACTTTTCCAGTGATCCACCTCTCGGGCTAGGTAACACAAGCCGAAGTGGTGAGGATAGTCTGAAACTTTTGAATGAATTGAAGGATACCTGTGCCAAGCTGTCTGCACAAATTGGTGATCTGTGAGCAATAGTTTCTTCCCAAGATGGAGTCATCAAAGCTCAAGGTGGGGAGATAAAGGCTTTGAAGAGAATGGTTAGGTATTTAGAAGGAGTCAAAGGATCAAGAATTCCCAAACAAAAGGTTAAATCTTCTGAAGCTTCTAAGGATGCTCCCAAACAGGGGGGAATGAAGGCAAAGTTTCAGGGGAGGATAAAGAGGGTGAAAGTATTTATGAAGAGAGTGATCCAATGAAATTTCTAGTTGCTGATAACCAAGGGAATGAAGCGGTGATGGATAGGCGTTTAGGCAAGGTTACAACTGTTGATAGTGAGCCACCTATTCCTGCTAGTGACCCAGTTATTCCTGCTAGTGGTCCAGTTATTCCTGCTAGTGAGCCAGTTATTCCTGCTATTCCTGCTATTGATAAGGTTAGTTCTCTATACTGAGACTGAAGTTAGTATTGCTGCTATTGATGTTAGTACTACTGAGACTAAATTTATTCCTGCTATTGATAAGGTTACTGCTACTCAAGGTGATGATGATATGACTATGGCTCAAATATTAACAAAGACGAGGAGTGCAAAACCTAAGAAGAAATTTAAGTTTCAGTCACCTAGTCAACAACAACAACAACAACCAATGATTACAGATGAAGAATTGACAAGACAAGTGGCTGATCTTGATGCTCAAGAAGCTGCTCAAGAAGCTGCTCAGATTCTTTCAGACAAGGAGTATGCAGAAAAATTACAAGCGCAAAAAAATGCAGAGTTAATAGCTTCATGGTTTGAGGAAAGGGCTCAGGTTGAAGCTGATTGTGAGTTTGCTAAAATATTACATAAAGAAGAGCAAGATAAGTACTCAGTAGATGAAAAAGCCAGGATGCTGAAAGAAATTTTTGATGCAAAAAAGAAGAAGTTTGCAGCACAAAGATATGCAGCTCAGAAGAACAAGCCACCCACTCAAAAACAAAGAAGAGATATCATGTGCAGGTATTTTTTTATTTTTTTATTTATTTATTTTTTTGTTGCAAAGGTAAATTTATATTAATATCAACAACACCCAATATGTACATCATAAACATCTACTCATGTGCAGATATTTGAAGAATGTGGCCAGTTGGAAACTAAAGGATTTGAAATTCTTGGATTATAAAAGCATTGAAGAATTGTATGCAATTGCCAAGAGAAACAATGAACTCTTCTTGAATGACAGTTCAAAGAGAGCAGGTGAACAGTTGGAAATAGAAGGCAGTAAAAAGAGAAAACAAGAACAAATTGAGCAAGCTGTTGCTAAAGAACAAATGCAAGCTCACACTGAACTTGCAGTTGACTCTGTAGGAGAAGCCATGGATGCACAACCTTTAACTGTCAAACATCCCATTGTTGATTATAAGTCTGGATCTCATGGGGAAACAATTTATTACGATATTAAGAGGCATGATGGTTCTTCTAGAAGGTTTGTAAGCTTTCTTCACATGGTTCATGATTTTGATAGACGAGATATGATAGCTCTATGGAAATTACTCAAACAAAGATTTGGTAATAAGACACCAGAACAAGCTTATGATAGAGAAGTCTGGAATTATTTGAAGGTAATGTTTGAACCAAATCATGAAGATGAATGTTGGAGAAGACTAACGCACAATACTGTTAAAGAATGGAAAAATTTTCAACGATGTGGAGTACATGCTTTAACTGTGAATGAGTTGGTGATCTACATGCTTGTAGAAAAGGATTACCCTTTAAAGTTTCACAAAGACATTCTACATCAGATGTTGCGTGGGAAGAAAATACTCAAGCTTCAGCTTAATTATGATAACATGGCATATGAACTGCTCAAGAAGATGGAAGAGTATCTAGGACCCAAGGACAAGAAATAGAATGTATAGTTATTACTACTAGAATGTATAGTTTGACTTAAACATGTATAGTTATTACTGCTTATGAGATAAACATGTGTAGTTATTACTGCTAGAATGTATAGTCTGACAAAATATGCTTACATAAATGCTTACAATCGAGCCAAAACATTGATATTTTTAAATTTTTGACTATTGCATAAGTTATCAGAAATGTGTGACCATATGTATCGAATTGTGACTACACTTAAATAATGTGTGACAAAATTTGACTATTGCCTATAGTCACATGATTGTGCTACAATTAAATGTGTGACCATACACATTAGGAATTGGCAGGCAAACACACACTTAACTTTAGACACACATATTAACTTACGTGACTATTTGTATCGAATTTTGGTCACACTTAATCATGTATGCCTATGGTTTAGTGTGACCATATATGACATTTGGTCACACATCTCAAGTGTGTGACATATATTTGTCACTTTTAAATGCATATCGTGACTATGCTTCAAACTTACTTTTCAGTTGTCACACATTTCAAATTCATATGTGGCTAAATTTTCAACAAAAACTAGCAGTCACGCTTAAATAATGTGTGACAAACTTGAGCATATGATTTAGCCACATACACAATTACTTCGTGTGACCATATATGGATTTTGGTCACACTTTTCAATTGCGTGACATATATTTGTCACATATGTATATATATAGTGTGACTAATGTTTCAACCTTATTTGTATCCGTCACACGTCCCAAATTATAAGTGACTAAAAAATCAAAATTTTTTTTACCAGATACGTATAGTCACGAAAATATTCAAATGTGTGGCTGTAGCCTCATATGTAATTCGGCAATGGTCACACAAGTCAGATCAAGTGTGGCTGTTTATTTTATTCTCGTACATTTAGTCACACAAAAAAGCGACTGTGTGGCTGTTCGAAAAAAAGCATGTGTGACTAAATCCCATTTTTGTACTAGTGATATACTTTCAAGTATATTCTAACCAATACTCAGATTTGTCTTAGTTTAATGATATTCCCATATCATTAATTGACAACGGACATTTACGAATAACATAAGTTATTCACGGATTTAAACATGCAAATATAGGACACAATTTATTATTAATGAAAACAAACGTACCTAATACTTTAATTCATTATGAATAATAATTGCTTAATATCCTTTATCCAAATACTAAATAGATCAATGCATGATATTACTTGTTAATGAATTATGCCTCAAGTCATGTCTATCATACTTGTTGACAAGGCATAAATCAACTAACTTTGATCTATAAAATTTTGAGAATACTTATTTCAAGAACTATAAAAATTCTTGTATGTGTGTATCCAACTATCTTGATATAGTCACACAATCTTTCATAAATGATGTGATATCCTCAACCATCAATTTATGACAATCAAACTTTCAAACATTTTAAAGTTTAAAGTATTCTAACCTTTTAATGTATAATGCAACTATGCTTCTTAGTTAAGCATAACTAGTTTACATGGCCATCATCAAGGATGAAATCCTACCATGACTAGTATTGAGTGTCATCTCAATCAAACAAACACTATTGTATAAAACTACAATATGCCTTTTAACTATTCCGTAAACTTAATATCAATTGTGTAATTTGGATGCCATATAATCTGTCTTGATTTGTTGGCTATAATTACGCAACAACTTGCCATATTGTTTATACTTAGAATTTAGGAGCAATTCCAGGTTGAGGATCATTATTCTAAGTCCAAACCTATTCGATTAGAATATCCATTACACAATTTATCAAATATCTTTTATTAGATATCAAATGTTGTCAAATCATTTTACATTCAAACATGATACAACAATGATATACATGAAAATCCTAGAATCAATCATAGATTTTATTCATGTTCTAACTTATCAAAAGATATATTTTCATTTAGACTTTCTAAATGATATGTTATGTCTTATTAGATTTAATTACCGCACATGTTTATAATAATAAACATATATCTCAAGGTTGTATGTTTTACTTCTTAAATTCTTCAAGTAAAGTTTCATTCCAAGTTAAGACTTAACATTTTTAACTTACATAGAATGTTACTCCCCATATGTTATACAACATTCATTATTTAAGAAATTAAATATAATACTCCCACTAGCTTTTAGGAATACTTAGAAATTGTCTTATTTCAATTATAAATCAAACAATGTATTTAATAATTAAACATAAGAATATTTCATAGATGCATGCATTAATCCATTCATGGATTATTACACTTTGTACACTTCCAAAATAATTATGAATTCAAAAAACCTTTCGATTACTTACCGTCCTCGCTCAAGTAATCACTCAAGAAAGAGTTTTGATATTCCATTGTCATCCTTCATATAAATGAAAATAGATATGACAATTATTATCTTTATATATATTTAATGTGCTTATGAAAGAGTATTCAATCATAGTTAATTACTTAAGTATGATTAATAATCTTGTCACAAGACATACATTAAATATGTGTACATTATCGTCCATATGATTTCTACAGAAAGATTTAAACCACTAGGGTTTTCTATCTTTAAATAAACTCATCATCATTCTTTAACTATTAAGAATTAAGATAAACCAAATTTGTAAAATTTTGAATATCTTTATGAACGGCATCTATAACATTCATAGTATGAGTAATTTACCCAATTCATTATTTGGTAATACTTCATCATATAATCCTCAGCATATAAATCAAATGTCTGAGATATCCAAGTGGATCTATGAATGAGAATTCCATCATTTGAGATCCAACATTTACATGTCTAATCTCATCATGATATTTGCTAGTGTATTTTAGAAGATTATGTATCTTGTAACTTTATCTCTACAGGATAAAACTCCCACTTGCTTTTTGTAATTTATAGATTATCTATAAATAATTAGCAATTAAAGCAACACCATATTGTTCTCTTTTGGATATTACAAATACACATGATAGTTCCTTACATTCGTTTGTTAAAATCCAGCTTCATCAGAAGTTTAACAAATTCAGAACTTCATTTTAAGACTTAATGTGATTCATCACATTCCATAATAACTAATGTCTTATAAATCTTCTAGGAGTCTAATTGAGTATATTCAATCCATACTCAATTTCCTAACCTTGATAACTTTTGGAAGAAAAGAAGTTATAGTTATCTTTAACCAAACAATACAAACAAAGTTTGATTTTCCTAACTGAACACACCACAATATGTGGTATTTCATTAGAACTTATATTGTGAGATAATCTAACAATATGAAAGATAACTTTGTATTCCTTTTGGCTTACCTATTTCCCAACTAAGTCATCTTAATGGTAAAATAGAATTTCAAGCCTCTTGCATGCATTATAACTCAAGTACTTATTAAATAAGTTACTTCATGTTCATGTCTCAATCAAGAAGACATAAACCGTTATAATCTCACTACACGTTATAAATCATTGATCAACTCAATGACTTTTTGTATATGTCTTTAATAAAGAAGACATAACAAGTTAACGTCTTACTTTAGATTATACTAAGTCTTAAAGACTTCATATTTATAACTTTACAATAAAGTATAAATATTTATAACTAAAGTAATCATGAACACCATCATTTGGTTTCAATAGTATTTTCAAGTTAACTTATTTCTTCATTTATTTATGTCATTCAAAGAATACATAATTATTGAAGTAGTATTATATTACTTCATGCATTTATGTCATTCCAATAATACATAAATATTAAAGTTGAAGTAATCTTGTTATCACATTGACACAAGTTCTAATAAGTATCTAATTTAGAAACTGTAAATTCACATAATTTTATTACACTCAGTTGATCTGCTGGCAATAAAGGCATGTAATTTACCTTGTCATTAATTTTGGTCCAGGTCTCACGCATACCCAAAAATAACTCCAAGTGTTTTTAAGAATAGATATGTACAATCATATTAGAACAAGAATCTCTTACCTTGCAGTTAAGAGAATCTACAAAATCATATTCTTTATATGTTGTACCTTGCACACAATAAATATTTCTCCCACTTGTGCATGGAACAACATCATGTACCACATAGACAACACTACACGCGTTTGTTTAATGTGATCAATATGATTTGCGTCATTAGCGTAACTAGTAGATATAGAGTTACTCAATCAATCAAGGAAACGCACATGACTATCCTTGAAAATATTAGTATCTATATTTGGAAAGTAATTATCTTGAGGCATTCAAAAGATAATCTGAGTTACAATCAAGACAATAAATCTTGTAACTCCCACTGAATTAGAGAACTTACAATAACCCCTTATTCAGTAATGAGAACACAAAACTCCCACTGAATTCGACACCATAATAAGTGTTTCATAAACCAGTGAAAGGAAAGAGTGTCCTTGTTACTTTCCTACATCTTTGACAAAACCTATTCGTAACAATTACTTAGGTTTAAAAAAGATTGTATTCTACTATGTAATTGATGGACTATCCACATTTGCATCAAATGTGATTCATCACATTGCTTACTATTAACTTGAAAATTGGCATGCAATTTCTTCCATAGTAGGTCTACAATTCCAACAATTGTATGTAGTACCTTCAAATGGTTAAAACAAAACAAACAGATATACTAGCTTGTCTTTTACCATTATGCGGTAATTAGTCTAGCTTCTAATTTAATAACTCATAAATTCGCAATAACCTTAACGATTAAAACTTGCTATGAGTTATGTATTTAGAATTTAGACAATTCTAATTTTCCCATCATACCTTTCTCATTCATGAAAAGGAATAGGATTTAGTCTCACGCTTCTCATATGAAAGGAGACTTGGTTTATTCTTTTAATGAAATTGACTCTAACCAAAACCCCTACGGGTGTAGATCAATTTACTTATAAAGAATAACCCTTGTTTACGGTTTATCGTTGCATTAATACAATTAAAAGAATTTACAAAATTCAGTTTAGTATTTTCGATAATAGCTCTTTAAGAAAATAAAATACCCATTGGTAAATATTCATATCAACCACAGTATTTTCTTAAAGCTAGGATCCTAATTGACATAGTACCATTACATCAGTTGATCTGCTAGTAATGATAGTATTCAACTAGGTAATTGTCGAACAATAATTGGCAAACAATTTTCCAATTCCTAGATCATTATGGGATTTACATCAAATTGATTCATCAATTTGCAACGTAAGCATGTTTCATCCCATCTCATGCCTTAAGCTCTAGGTCTCACGCATCAGCTTAATTAAGTCGTCTAACTTAGAAACCGTAAATTATCCATGTGTGGTCTCACGCACACTCTGAAATTTACCTTGTCATTAATTTTGGTCCAGGTCTCACGCATACCCAAAATTAACTTCAAGTGTTCCTTATAGTTAGATGGCATGTAACTTAAATTTTAGGGTATTTAGTTTTTGGTGTGACAAAAACGTGTACAAAGACGCATGCACTCATCTTTGTATCATTAGTTTTCAAAACGATTTTTATGTACCAATTAGTTAAGAGTAAACCAAAAAAAACTTTGTACTTGAGGTATTGGGTTCACCAATTAAAGAAGTACCAAAAATTATCGTCCACATATCCTACTCTTACATGTTATTCGGATATTTGCCACAAAAGTGGCGCGTGGAATTGAGGTAAATCACCCTTAAGATGATAGTGTACGTAAATAGTGATATAGGTAAGTCGCAGTTGACGCACAAGCGGGCCCGGAGAGCCGGTAGGAGCGAATCTCTTAAAAAACCCCTCTCCAGATAAACCCACCACACAGTTTGTCAACTTTGGTCCGCCTTTCACACACTATTGTACAAAAACATCAATCAAGCAAAAGTTTATGATCTTAATCTTAAAATTAAGTAACAAAGTTTAGATCTTGCTAGTCTCGCCTGGGAGCAAATTACCGTGCGAAGCGAACCACTGTCGGCACATAAGACACCGCAAGATTGATACTTTATCACTTTATGTTTCACCGTTATTAGTCCAATTTAATTTTTCTTTGAAAATTACCCTTTTATTGCTTACTTTAACATATCACATATAAAAAACAATAAACAAGTAATTAAAAGAAAACAAACAATCAACTAATAAGAAAACAATTAATTGTTAGTGAAACATCTAGCCACATGCAACCTTTTAAACAAATCCTATTAATAATATATATGTGAATTATTATGTATAGAATCAATAAAACTCCCATTGGTTTTCGAGCTCATTGTGCCCAATGGACCACAGTCGCCAACAATTGGCCGCGTAAGTTTTAATAATAATATACCACGTTGCACATAACCGATTCATTAATTTAATATATTAGGTCTTCCCTAATTTTTTTAGATTTATCTAAACATGTAGCAAACATCTAAACAATTTAATTCAAGTAATTATCCGCGACTAATATGCATGTATAGTCACGGATTCATGCATATCACATAGCAATTAGGTCACAAGATACATACACAACAACTTGTTAAAGACCTAGGGTTTCTAATTAATCACAATTAATTATGAAAACCACAAACCCTAATTAGGGTTTATGGATCAAATCGACACCCCCCCCCCAATTAGGGTTAGGGTTTCGACTTTTATTAAAAAACAAATTTTTAATAATAAAACCCTAGAAAATAAAACATGTATAATCTAAACAATTTAAAGATACGTTTTTTATTGTTTAAGTAATTAATTACATGTTATACATGGCTCTTGATGCCACTGTTGGAATTTAGTAATCATGACAATCATATAAACTCCATAAAACAAAGTACACAAGTGCGGAAGCGTGTAACACATAAGTATAACATATAAAGAATTAACTTAAACATAAAAGGAACGTACCGTATTGATTCTAGCCCGAACAAGAATCAAAAGCAATTGTCTTGAACAATATGAAGAAACTAGATCAATGAATAACCCCTTACCGTTTTGTTATTCGATCTCTTGATAACAACAATAGTGTGTTGTTACCTCGTTCTTGTACACACAAACTATAACGAATAAGAGATTATGCAAGTAATAAGAAAACACTTATTTTGGATTAACCAAAATCGACCCAAAACCCTAAGAGGATGTATGGTTCGATCGGCCAAACAAAAGAAAGAAGAAAAACAAGTTTAGGGTTATGTGTGTGTGCACAAAAGGTGTGAAACAAATAACCCTTAGCCTTGTATATATACTAGAGAAACTTAGAGGACAAGTTTGAGTGGGATTGGGTCTCCCACTCCCTTTGTCGACCGGCCTATGAAGCCCAAGAGGGTTTCCATATCCTTCTTGGCACTTAGTTTCACTCTAGTCCTTTTCTTTCATATTTAACGATAGTTAGTCCATACGGTTAAGTACTAACGACCGTTAAGTCCGTTAAGTGTTTAAATAATTATATATATACATAACATTTCACATATATAATTATTATACTCTTATTCTCGTTTGCATTGTGTGCAATCCCGAGGTCTCGGGTTCGAGACTAGACATACGACTATTAATATTTATCCACAATCTCCAACACCTGCAACTCAAAAAGTACATCCGTCACCCCGTCTATGTAAACTAATTAGAAACTAAAACAATAACTTTTTTTGGAGCTTCTTAAGAAACTAATTACCCAAGTTTTGGAAATACTAATCTTAAAAAGATGGAAATAGTTTAACAAACGAATACTTTCTTCTGTAAGATTACCTTTGGGACAGAAGCAATAACTTTTTTTGGAGCTTCTTTTCTGATTTGTACCATGTATCTTTTATTGGAGCTTCTTATCTCACACAAAAAAATCAAGGTTCTTTCAGAATAAAAATAAGTTCAGTCAACCAAATTTTTTTTGGCTCAGGACACAAATAAGTTTCAGTACCTAATAATTTGAAAACAACATACTTCCGTTTGCAGAATGCAACAACGTCTTAATCTCTTTATTGAACTAACCTCACTATATAAAAGTCATAAAGTCTATAAAAAACCTCATTTTGTCCAAGTGTGAAACCTTCTGGCTCAGATTTGCAAGTACGGAATTGGGCAAAAGGGTATTCGAGCCCTAACTTATTTTGTACAACCAACTCATTTAAATTGACAGTTTTATGCATAAAGTTAGAAAACACAATGTAAAACTCAGCACGTTCGCGGCAAAAACATGACGAATGACGAAAATGAAGTTAAAGTTATGAGCTTATTCACTTAAGCTTAAGGACTTTATAAGCTCATAAGCTCAAGTTGGATAACCTCATAAGCCCACAAAAATGTGCTTTTCAAATTTTCAATACGGTTCTAACTCCTATGTCCATCGAATAAGCTAGAAAAACACCCCCTAAAGTAAATCTAGCTAATAATCATCTTATAAGCTCATAAGCCTAAAAAAGTAAACTTGTCAATTTTACAAAAACTAAATAAGCTTATTAGCTGGGAAAATAAGGTAATCGAAACACCCCCAAACAGAACAACAAAACCCATACCATAAAACTATGAATCAACATAACAACATAAAAAGATTATAACCCACCTAACAACATAAAAAGATTATAATTCATTTCAGCAAACTAAAAACCCATTAGAAAATAATAATTATTTCATCAAAAATATTCCAAACGATATCTTAAGAAAAACATACCTCGTGGACCATGTTTGAAATCGATTATTCAATCTGCGAAAATAAATAAATAAATAAATTAATTAATTAATTAAAAAAAAATTAAATAAAATTAAACCATACCAACACCTAATTTAACCTGCAAAAAGTTAAATCATCCGTAATTCAATCAGCAATTGGAGTGGGTATGTGGAAATTACAGTATAACTCCAAGAGTGTGTTTGCGTTTTTATTTATTTATTGGTTATCAGTATTGACAGCCAATGGTTTTGATTGTGATTATGATGACCGAATGTATGTAATAAAAATGGAGAGAAGGTTGAAGATGTGTGTGAATTGTGGAGGGAAAAGAATTTGTGGGAGAGGAGAGGATGATGAATCGATAAACTTTTTTTTTTTTTTTTTTTTTTTTTTTTTTTTTGAGGAGGATTTAGTTTGTGGGTGGTTTTGTTTTTTTTATTGACCTAGTTTCTTGAAGAAGATTCAAGAAATTTAGGGAAGGTGAATTTTATATGGTGGGAAGGCAAAACACTGTTTTACTATTCTTTTCCTGTTACTCCCTCACACCGCACTGTAGCTGGCTTAGTCTTTGTGTGTGACACAGTGGTTTTGCTATAGAACGTTGGGGGAGCAAGCCCACTAAATGTTAGTTTGATATAATGTAGTTCAATCACATTACTTATTTCATAAGTTTTAAGCAAGATCAAAGTTTGACTAATTTCTATTGGGTTTTGCTAACAACAGTTTAAGCAAGTGATTGTTATTACAATGTTATTAATGAATTATCATGATTGGATGAAAATCACTAAAATTGCGGAAATAATTCCGAAAAAGGTGGATGCATAACTAACACTTAAATCTAATTGGTTGAAATAGTCTATTACATCAAATTGTAAGAAAAAACATCCTTTTAAACACAGCCCTAAGGGCTGTTGTTAGCAAAACCCTTTTCTATTTATATGTGATAAAGATAAAGATATCATAGGCCAAAATGTAGTTTAATATCTTGAATGGCTAAGTGCAATTTTTAGTATCATGATCTTTTAAAGGTGCAACATGTTATGTACCCTGAGCTAAGGTAAGTGAAATTTTTACTACCCTATTTCCATTTACCAGTTAAGCCCGTTAGAATTTAACGCACATTATCATTAAAATTACAATAGTTATAGTATTACTACCAAATAAGGGTAGAAATACATAAACAAGCAGAGAGTCGAGCCTAGCTTGTCAAAGCTCGAGCTCAAGCTCGGCTCGATCATTAGTCTCAATCTCGAGCTTGTTTCAAGCCTTATACATCTAGCTCAAGTTAAATTGTAACATATTTTACAAGCTAGGGATCAATTTGTTTTTATGAAAGGTAAACAAAAACACAACTCGAGCTTGGTTTCTTACATTACGCTCATGCTCGTTTATTTTGCTCATTAAATTTACATATAATATGCACATATGCAATAACATTGATACCTATACCCATTCCCTAGTTTGTAAACCATCCAATCAAACAAACTTTTACTTCAATACTATAACGGCGTTTGTTTCTTTTAAGAACAGGGAAGAAATTGTTAAATATGGTATTGAACAAGACTACAATGATGAAAGAGTCGAAGAACATACAAACCAATAACCATTGCTTTTGCACTATTAACTAAAATTCCGTAATCCGAACATAAATATGTTAAACCAACAACTTAATAACTCTCTTCCTGTGATACAACCAAGTCAATGAAATCAATTATCTATCACAAATGCAAACACTAACTTAGAACTTCTTTATAAATATCCTCGTATAACAACTTACTCTTTGTGACACAAAATAAATGCATATGTCGTAAATGAGTTTAAGGTTGACGTCCAACTGCCTTTCCACAAAGAAGAACGTTGTTTGGAATAGGAGCCTCGTCTCGCCAAGAATTAGCGGGTGAATAAACACGAAGATAGAATTGTTGACCTAGGTACTGTCGAGCCCAGTTCTCAGATCGTACATTCCACATTCCCACGTTGTCTAGTGGCATGTAGACAGCGGTCCAAGACTTTGGGTATACCTAAACCAACATAACAAATCTTAATCACGGTAACTTTTGAAAGGTAAAAATTTGAGTGAACAAAAGACTTGACATCAAAAGAAAATGCTAGGATCCATAGTCACACAATCACGAGAGCATAATCTGACAATGGTATCTAGAGGTGGTATTTTGATCTATATGGATGAGTAAATTCAGGTTATGTTTCATTTCTTCATTTCTAGCAGGGGGTTAAAAAAATACAGTAGTTAAAGGAAAGAAGTAGAATGTTTAAAAAATAGTCATAAGGAAAGAAGTCACACAGGCCGAAAGCCATCAAAAGGTTATATTTAATGCATAAAACCTCATTAATCAGTTTGTTCAAAAGATTAAAATTGAATGTAATCCCACTTTTAAAATCATTTGAGACACACTAAATTTTAATGAGATAGATTTAAAGATTGTACAAAAGGTATTTTGGACTTTTGGGTCTGTTGGAATATGTGAATCATACAATTACTATAAACACATAAACACAAAGATCACGCAGCGGAATGGATCTACATAAACATATAATTAATTAAACTAAAAGAAAACGTACCTCTTTGATTCCTAGCAAGAACAAGGAATCACTTCAACAAGATCAAGATAAACCCTAATTAGTGTTTAGGGTTTGGATCGATCACAAGGCAAACACACAAGCTAAAATAAGCTTGTCACTCGTTCTTGTACACACGTAATGATAGCGTTCCAATAGGAAAAACTAGGTTCAAGAATCACAAAACAACCAAACACTTGTTTAGCCTTACTTGGATCGCAAATCCTAGTGGATTTAAAAGAGGCGATCGGTTCTAGCTAGGGAGAGGAGAAGAGAAAGAAGTTTGGCCTTAGTTAGGGATTCAAGATTAGGGAAAAACTAAAACAAGTGAATTGTATTTATAGGCAATCCCTAGCTTGCTCCCAAAGTCACCAAAACCGACTCCCACATCCCTTAGGATGGGTCGGCCGGTTCTAAGCCCACTCATGGGTTCTAGATCCTTCTAAACCTCTTTTGCACATTTAGTCATTTAACGGTCGTTATCTCTAACTCCGTTAAATACTAACTGTCGTTAAGTATTTGTTTTGTGAAATGAATAAATATAAATATAAAATATATTTAATTTATTCAAACCATTGGAACTCTCACGTATTGTGTGCAATCCCGAGTCTCGGGTTCGAAACCGGACATACTAATATTAATAATTATACATTAAACTCTAACAGCTCCCACTTGGATAACTATTAGTATAGTAATGACATGGGCTAGTCTAGCTTAACAGATCCCAATGCCCCCAGCTCGATCCGAGTATGGTTTTCCTGGAAAAAACCACGTGATGAATTTAATCATCATACTTATCTTTTTGTTGCTAATACCGCGTTAATATGGATATGGATCTTGGTCATTCCATAATTAACTATTAGTTTCTCGTTTATACATAATTGAACAAGATTACCAAAACATCTGAACGTCTTCCAGATAGACTTTGGGCGTGCGCACGCAAACATCTTGTCAATCCTACGAGTGGCCAAGCAGTATTAAACTTCAACACAAAGTTGAAGGAAAAAATCCTTTATTGACTACGAGCATAACCCTCGAACTTCGCATCACTTCCGAAAATAGCCCTTATAACTACCTTTTACGGATAGCGTTAGACTACCTTACAGAAAATGAGCTACATCCTCGGCAATTATCTGGTATCTCAAGTCAGAGGATAAATATTCATGTTATACTTAATGACTATGATCCATAAAGTATAATCATGTGGTTGGGATAAGTCATATATTCAATTTATCCAATATTGAATATCATGTGACATTGGTGTCTCAACCTTATAGTACATTCTACCAATCCTCACATTTGTCTTAGTTCAATAATATTCCAATATTATTAATTGACAACGGACTATTTAGAATAATTAATTATTCACGGATTTAAACATGCAAATATAGGACACAAATATCAATAATGAGAATAAACGTTATCTGCACTTTATTTCATTAAAACAATAATTGTTTACACGTCCCTATCCAAAATACTAAATCAACAGATTTACATGAAACTATCTGGCATACGAAGACCAATACCCTTAGCATGTCGAGTAAACGTTTCCTTAGGTAATGCCTTCGTGAAAGGATCAGCCAGATTGTCATCTGTGTGAACTTTGAGTACATTAATTTCACCCAGTTCGACTTGTTCTCGAACATAGTGATATTTCCTACGAAAATGTCTGGCGCCTTTCATAACTCCAGGTTCATTGGCGAATGTGATTGCAGCAGAGTTGTCGCAATACACATTTATAGGTAATTTATTTGACGGCATCACTCCAAGATCCGAAATAAATTTCCTTATCCAAACAGCTTCTTGTGCAGCTTCCGATGCAGCAATATACTCAGCTTCTGTAGCAGACATGGCCGTTGTACTCTGCTTTTTACTCTTCCAGTCTACAGCTCCTCCATTTATGACAAAAACATAACCCGTCTGAGACTTTGTATCATCTTTATCAGTCTGAATCGACGCATCGCAGAAACCTGTAACATTCAGTTCTGCATCTGGATTTCCCCCGAAAACTAGAAACATATCTTTAGTATTCCTTAAATACTTAAGAATGTTCTTAACAGCATGCCAGTGATCTTTCCCTGGATTTTGCTGATAACGACTGGTTAAATTTTGAGCGAACGCCACATCTGGCCTTGTACATCTAACTGCATACATGATAGATCCTACTGCTGAAGCATATGAAACTTTCTTCATGTATGCCACCTCTGTTTGATGGGCAACTCTTTGATGTTTACTTTACCCGATCCTTCTACAAGCATATTCTTGGTGTGAAGGTAACATATCATGATATCGAGGCTGTTGATCCTGAATATTACAAGAACTTGAAGTGGTTGCTGGAGATAAGTATGTTCAATGTTGTGATTTATACATTTATTATTTTATTATGGTTTTCTAATACTACTGTTTTCCTTTGTATCAGAATGATGTTAGTGACATACTTGACTTGACGTTTAGCGTGGATGCAGATGAAGAAAAGCAAATCCTCTATGAGAAATCTGCAGTGTATTTGGAGACAAAATTGTCATTAAATAAAATTATTAGATATTGTTTGCGCTAATTGATGGTTTATTTTTTTAATGGTAAAAAGGTTACTGGTCATGAGCTCAAACCGGGTGGACGGAATATAAGGGTAACAGAAGAAACAAAGCATGAGTATGTGGATCTTGTTGCAGAACATATACTTACAAACGCGATACGTCCTCAAATTAATTCTTTTTTGGAGGGTTTTAATGAGTTGATACCTCGTGACCTCATTTCTATCTTTAACGATAAAGAGCTTGAGTTGCTGATCAGTGGACTTCCAGAAATTGATTGTGAGTCAAGCTTAATATGCAATTTGAATTATATACTGTTGTATTTCAAGATCATTATTGAAATTTTGTAACCTTTTGTTATTGCAGTGGATGATCTGAAGGCCAACACGGAATACACAGGATACACTGTAGGCACTAATGTAGTTATATGGTTTTGGGAGGTTGTCAAAGCATTTAACAAGGAAGATAGGGCTAGATTGCTTCAATTTGTGACGGGTACATCAAAGGTATAGTAACTATTGATATAATTATTTTGCCATTCTTTCTCATTTGTCTGGTTTTAACCTGTGTACTTCTCTTTAGTACATTTTGAGTCATTAAAAGATGGTTTTGTGTCCCAGTTGGGTAATTTTGTGACCAATAGTCTTGTTAATTATGTAAAAAGGTATCATCATATATGAATTTAGCATTTTTATTTGCAAGTGTAACATTTCTGTATGTAAATTTATCATTTATAAAATAAATCAATTTTGAAACTCAGTTATTTACTGAACGACCCAAACAGGTAACAAAAACATCTTAAAATGACTCACCCGTATAAAAAAAAGTTGAATGACTAAAATTGGACATATGAACAAGTAGGTTAGTATTTTATTCAGAAAACCCTTGTCGTGATTAGTATATTATTAAGAAGATATTTTAATATTTGCGTCTAATGCATGTTTGACTTGTACATGTTTTTCTTAGGTTCCCTTGGAAGGTTTTAAAGTGTTGCAAGGTATATCGGGGCTACAAAGATTCCAAATTCACAAAGCTTATGGAGTGCCTGAGAGGCTGCCATCAGCTCATACATGGTTAGTGCTCTTTAGTTTTTTTTTGTCATCTGGATCTTACATTCTTAACTCACAGTTTGCTTACCATTTTATTCTCAGCTTCAATCAATTAGATCTTCCTGAATACACATCAAAGGAACAGCTGCAAGAACGGTTGCTACTTGCGATCCATGAAGCTAGTGAAGGTTTTGGGTTTGGGTAGTCGTATTCTACCCAATGTTGTTGTGTGAGCAACGCCAGCAATTGTTTCAGCCATTGCTATGCTATGTAGATGTTAGTCTCTCCTCCTATTTTTCAATTTTTGGGTCCATCTTTGACTCGGTTTTATTATATTTGGATAACACAATGAACAATTTGGTGATGCCTTTTCAGATACAGAATGAGCATTGATTATGCATCGAGTCCCTGTGAAGAAAGGAGTCATGCATGTACGAGAAAGACGAAGAGCAAGTGGTTTTTGGCTGGCCCTATTTTGTAACATGGGAATGCGGTCTTACGGGTTGCTTTCGCCTCCTGCAGACTAGAATAAATTGATGAAACTTGAAAGCACAAAATATCCATAGGCTTCATGTAAATCCTAGCTCTTTTTGGTTGGTTGATTGGTTTGTAGCTTTTGGCGAATTTGGTTTTCTGATTCATATTACTAAGTATTTGAAGCTTTGTGAAATTATTTCATTTCTGTATTCTATAAGCTCCGATAATTCTTTGCAAATAGAAATAAATGAAAGTAAATTTCAGTCATCTCATGTCAAAATATGCTAAAACTGAGAAAGTAGTAAAAATCTGAAAATGGACAATAAATTGGTGACGTTCCTAACCAGGAACTCAAACAATTATCTCTGTTATTTTTGGATGGCCGAGTTCCCAAACATGAATTCAATATTTATATGCCAAAACATTTCATTTTTGTATTCTATAAGCTTCAATAATTCTTTGCGAATTGAAATAAATAAAGTTAGTGAATTATATTTTTAGTACGTAGATACTAATATAATATGTTATGTATATATATATATTTATGTTTCAGGGTGGGGCGGGTTTGGGGATGTTGTGCCCCATCCCCGCCCCAAACCCAATAAGATTCCTATATTAAGACCCGAAACCCACCCCATAACCCGATAAGCATGCCTCGCCATGTTTCAAAAAAATCGGGTTTTAAGTTCTCCATCGAGTATTCGAGTTCGGTTCTTTTGCCATCTCTATGTGTAATGATTTTAAAGGTCCGCTTGACAAAAGCCCAAAAGTCATAAATCCATTTGGTCACTCGCCTTCTTTCATTTGTCTTTGTCGATTACATTTAAACATTTCATCAGACACCTTTTCTGATATTTATATAAACTAAAATAAAATGTCAATCTCCATTTCAACATCAACAATCTTCCATTATGCATCATCTTCAATACCCAAACACCTATCACCCCATTTCACCCTTATTGTACCAAACACCATAATCCATTACACTTACGGTCCAAAGTATTTTAACAACTTTAGGCTACGGGGATTGTGTGTGTTGATTATGAAAAGGTGAGTTTTGGTGTGTTTGTTTGGTTTGAGTAAGAGTAACCTGCGGAAAATTGTCTTTGTGGTTTGGCTAGATTGTAGATGCAGTCTTTACAACTTTGAAAGTGCAAGTGCAATCCCTACAAGAAAATGTAGGGACTAGTTAGGTATGTTGATAAACTGCATACCTAAGTAGTTCCCCATTAGGGTTTTAGGGGTTTTAAGGAGAATTTAGTTGTAAGAAATGCGCCTGCAATATGACCAAACCACAAAAACAATTTTTTGCAAATTACTTTTAAGATAATGTAAATTGTAGGGTTTTAGGGGTTTTAAGGAGAATTTAGTGTTTAGTTTGTTATTTGCTTGTTGTTTCGTGAAATGAGATGCGAATGTGGTCGAATTTATTTGACGCCATGGAAAAGGGGTAGGGGTCGGATGTGTGTTGAGTGTTAAGTATTGAGTGTTGGGGTGATTATTTTATAACGGTTGAGGTTTTATTTGTTGAGGTTATCCATAGAGGTCGAGTCTTTGATCATATGTAGTATGTAGCCGAACCGAGATATCCCGTGACTGATTCTAGCTACCCCTAAATATGTAGCTAGAAAAGTTTAAACCCGAGACCTCTTGTGAGGACATATCTAATCGCTAGGCTACCTTGTTAGTGGTTGTTTGGGTGATTATTTGGTAAAAAGTGGAAGTATGTTTGCGTTTTCTTGTATTTTTCTTTTTAAGAAACACGTAAGAGGTTGCATAAGACCGTATCGAACCATATCGAAGACCGAATATGAAAAAATGGTGTTTCTGGACCGAGATATTGCTCGGTTCAGTTCAATTCACGGTCTATTATGGTAAGCCCTGCATACGGAGGTGTAGTTTGAAAAACAATATGATAATAATACAAATTGACCCAAATAATAATATAAGGTAAAGGTACATGCACCCAAATGCTTATATTTAAATCTAAAGATAAACAAGAAAGAATTTTATTAACAATTGCCGACTTGCAATTAGTTTATGATATAGATAGATATATATTTAACAACAACATTCTAAAAAAGCATTTGTTGCGAACATTTGCCAATTTGCAAATTACTATAATAAACTTTTTTTGAAATTTACGGAAAAAAAAAACCCTTAAGCCTCTTAAGTTTTCATAGTTTACTAAATAGAAGAGAAAAAATACTAATAAAACACTTCTTAAATTTAACGATTAAAAATAGTTTCTAAACTCATCAAAAGTTAACATCCACGATATACAAAAACACCCCATAGATTTGCTAACAATATTAAAATGATTCTTAAAACTATTAAATTTTATATTTTAATACTTCTCATACTCGTAGCGAAACGCGATTCTTGTTTACTCGTTTATCAACATTATAAGAATTTATATGGTAATAGTGTTTAAAGGATATTTATGTTGATATTAAGATAAGATATACTTTTTTTCTCTTTTTTTCTTTGAGCTCGAGATATAATTTAGTTAACTATGCTAAGATATTTCTTTTATCGTCACAGACTTGTTGATCTAAGAGTTTCCATTATATTTCTATTGTTATTACACGTGTACGTTTGTTTCATTCAGTGTTTTGAATCAGTCATTTGATATTCGGATCCAGGACCGCCTGGAGGTGTCCGAGGATGTTTTAGGAATGCAGCTGCACACGTAAGAGCATTATATCAATTAAACATCAGATTCATTTAGTGTGTACCGCTTTTTTTACATAAAATACCAAGGCACTATTTCACTTATTACGTTTTAGTCATTATACTTTTTTGGTACATATAACTCATTAAAAGATGACTTTGTGCTAATTTGGGTCAATTTATGACAAAAATTAACAGTACTACAGACCTCAAAAATTTATATTTGAATTTGAATTTAGATATTATATAAGCACATAGATTACAGGTTACACAAATAGGACACAAAACCACCTTCTTATGACTGAGGTATTCATATGTACAAAAAAATGACTAAAACATGACACAAGAATACTGTATGCATATGTTTTATGCAAATGACCCATAAATGTAATTCATGTGAAAACAAATGTAATGAAAGATGAAGCATACACTAACATTCAACAGGAGGCTGCACGATGCCAGGGGTCCAACAGCAATAGCGCCATGAGGCATTGAGGGATTATTAGTTTCCATCCAACCAGCAATCGCACCCGCAGAAGGAGACACAACAGGCTGCAATGGCTGCACAAAAAGAGAGAAATTGGTTTTAAACATCTCGGTATAAGAATATTCACGTGAAGGCGGAAGGATTATATTACACTTACGCCATGTGCTCCAATAACGCCATGTGCTCCAATAGAATAATATACCCCTGATTTTGGAATAGGTCCAGCAAAGGAATTGTGGTTAGGGGAGGAGCTCAACCATCGTTAGTAGAAGCACACATATGACACACTAATTGTTTACTAAGTAGCTAGTAATTTATTTGTGCAAAAAGTATTCAGGGTCGACTCAACCATGTCTTTTCAGACCCATTGAAAACTGACCGGTTTTTAAACAATTACCCAACCTACCTGCACGGCCATATTCAACCTCTAATATTCATATTAGTTTGGTATTTCTTTTGGACTACCAGATAGAGATTACGTGCAAATCACTTTTCATAATCATTACCGGGGAGGTATTATAGGTAATTATTAAGGCTGGTAATCATACTAAAAAGTTCTTAGGAATGAGGCTCCAACCTTTTACACACCCAATTTACACCATTCCAAGCCCAATACCAATTACATGTGATGAATTTCATCTAACATCAGTTAACGTACCTTATTAGTTATGTTGACATGTCTCTCTCAAATTGAGGATTCCCCGACCTTTGCATAGCCTGTACAAAAAACTATATTACTATAAAATAACTAACCATTTGACTTGAAATAATCTCATGGGAAAATGATTGGGAGACCTAAATTATGTGCCTAAATTCATGCCTAAACATGTGTGGCATGCTCCCGATGGTTTGTGAAAAAATGTGGGTCCCCTAGTTGCAGCCATCGGGATGATGGTACACAGGCTTAGCCATGAATTTAGGCACATCTTTAGGCCTCCCAATAAGGACTCAATCTCTTAATAGACTATCCAACCACAATATTCCACCAACTTGTCAAACAACACTCTAAATATCTAACTAACACTTAAAATTGTAGGAACATTGTGGTGTTTTCACCAACACAATATTTAAAAATAGAATAAAACCATCAAACAAAAGTTCACAAAAACATATTTAACCCGTAATCAAGTCAACCCAAATCTGGAAATTGCATACATGCTAACGAATACTTAAATTAGTTTTTTAAATTGCATACATGTGAAGAAAGTAATATTAATGTATTATTAATAGCTAGCACAAGAATGTAGAACGGTAGAAAAATCACCTTGTGAAGGATAATGTGCGAAGAAAGATTGCGACTTTGGAATCATTTGCGGGCCTGCAAAACAACATAGATTTAGATTATGTGAAAATCAAAAGAAAAAGGAAACAATTTTTCTATGGTAATCTTCACACTGCCAATAAAATAAAATCACAAACATATAAAGCACAATTACGAATCATAAACATTGGAAGGTCGCTTACCACAACAGAAAGCACATGCTCGGTGGGCTAGTACTTAATAATCAACCTGCACATTATATAGGTTCGTACTTTGTAACATTTCATCGAACACATGCTGTTCAAACACCCAAATTTCTGGGGGAAAAAAATGTGAATTTTATATAATCAGTTGACAAAAAACCCAAAAAAGTATATCAAAGTTATAATAAAGATTTTGCCTATTTATTGCTCGTGAAATTATCTTCCAACTGGGTAAAATATCAAGGCCAACGTCACATGATCAAATTGTTGAAACTATATTAACATATCAATCTAATCAACAAAAAACTTAAATAAGTTGGACGCATTACCTTAGATAAACGGATATGGTATCATCTTCATTCTTGTTATATGGTAACCTAGAAAAAACATGAATTCTTTTAGGCATTTCATTAAACACTTGATATTCATAGTTAATAACATCCTTTAGTGAACATAACGTTCAATTAAATACTTTCATATAATCGGATTTAAGAATATAAATCCCAACATTAAAATGGAATTATACCCTTAAATTTCAAATTAGAAGCGTAAGAACAAAGATATCTTACTTGAAGATATGAAAGGTTAACAAATGATGAAGAATGAAAAATGTTGATTGTGGTCGTTATTGAGGAATCATACTCTCGCTACAATGCTGATCATGATTAGTTTCGTGAAAAATCAAAGTTGAAAATACTGGCGATTATCTGATGATGATCGTGGCTTATGTTTTTTGAATGATATTGGGTTTGGGTTTTTTTGAATGAATCTGTGTATAAAGCTTTTGGGATAGGTGAGTTTTTAACATAACAAAGGGGGTGGGAAACAACTGATCCGAATTTGGTGAGGCTTCTGGCATAAGTTTTGCTTCATTCCTTAATATAGTGTTTATTTCAAAATTATTAAAGTAAAAAAATATATGCAAATTTCCTAATCTAGACACTCTTCAAATTTAGTATTTCTTTTTTAGGAGGGCATAATAGACATTTTAATACACTCCTTTATTAAAATTGATATTTTCCTTTATTAATTGGTAATTTAATTTTTGTGTATGCAAAATGACCAATCTAGACACTCTAAAAATTCAGCATTCACTTTTTCAAATGGCATTTAACGTCTTTTTCAACTGCTGTATATTAGAATATATAGAAATAGATATAGATAGATATTTCATATTCCCATGTCAAAACCTTTGATTTCTTATTTCTCAAAAGCCAAACACACGATCACCACCACTATCTCTTGCAGCCACCACCAATGCTCTTTGTCAATTTGCAAATTACTTAAATAAACTTTTATTCTTTAAATTTAAAAATAAAAATAAAAATAAAAATAAATAAATAAATAAATAAATAAAAAATAAAAAAAAAAAAAAAAAAAAAAACTTAAGCATATTAAGTTTGGGCAAATGGCACAAAAAGGTATCAAACTTAGTGTCCATTTCCAATCAAGGTACTTTTCTTTTTTTCTTGCATAAAAAGGTACCAAACAATTTTTTTGGCAGATTTGGGTTTTTTACTAACGTTCGTATAATCATTTCATGCAACATCCAAAAACAATTTCGAATTTTTTTTACATGTTAGGTCCTCGAATTCGTATAATCATTTCATGCAACATCAAAAAAAAAAAAAAATCGAAAAATATTTAAAAAAAAAAATTATCGAAAAAATATTTTCTTAAAATATTTATAAAATAAAATTCTTTTCGAATTTTTTTTTTCAAAAACTTTTATTTTCAAATTTCAAAAACAAAGTCATAGAAAAAAAAAATTTTGAAAAAAAAATTAAAAAAAAAAATTGAAATTTTTTTTAAGTTACTTTTTTTTCAAATTTTGAAAAAAAAAGTCATAGAAAAAAAATTCAGTTTTTTTTTAAATAAAGTTTTTAAAAAAAAATTCGAAAAGAATTTTATTTTTTAAATATTTTAAGAAAAAAAAATTTTCGATAATTATTTTTAAATTTTATTTTTCAAAAATTTTTTTGTAAAAAACATTATAGAAAAAAAAAATCAAAAAAAAATTTTGAAAAACAAAATTTGAAAAAAAAAAAGTCAGAAAAAAAAATTTTGAAAAAAATAATTTCTAAAAGAATTTTATTTTTAAATATTTTAAGAAAATATTTTTTCGATATTTATTTTTTAATTTTTTTTTGAAATTTTTTTTGGATGTTGCATGAAATGATTATACGAATTCGAGGACCAAACAAGTAAAAAAAATTCAAAATTTTTTTTGGATGTTGCAAGAAATGATTATACGAATTCGATGACCAAACATGTAATTTACTAACGAAGTGAGTTAACGAACGTTAGTAAAAAACCCAAATCCGCCAAAAAAAAAATTGTTGGGTACCTTTTTATGCAAGAAAAAAAGAAAAGTACCTTGATTGGAAATGGACCATAAGTATGATACATTTTTGTGCCATTTGCCCATTAAGTTTTGATACTTTACTAAAAAGAAACATAAATACTAATAAAAATATTCTTAAATTTAACGATTAAAAATAGTTTTTAAACTCATCAAAAGTTAATATCCACGATATAAAAAAATACCTCTTAGATTTGCTAATAAAATGAAAATGATTCTTAAATCTATTAAATTTTATATTTAAATACTTCTCATACCCGTAGCGAAGCGCGATTCTTGTATACTCGTTTATCAACATTATAAAGAATTTATATGGTATTACTATATATACTAAAAGAGGGGATTTGGGGTGCTCCAAATTGTTGTACATCACTGTTGGAACAACAGTAAATGCTGCTTAAAAAAATTGTACATCACTGTTGTTTCAACAGTAAACAATGCTTAAAAATGTTGTACACAACAGTGGTAATTGTTGCTTTGAATTGTTGTACCCACACAAGACTACCTAATACATTGTATCAATCTACTCTTTTATCCTCAAGATTTGTACAAAAAAATCCACCTAACTCCTTAAACCTTCTGCAATACTAAATCAAGAAAAAAAAAAAAAAAAAAAAAAAAAAAAAAAAAAAAAAAAAAAAAAAATCTGCTTTACACAGGTACAATAAATATGAAAAAGAACTAAGGCACTGGGGACGGCATCGGCTAGCGGCGGCAAGTGGCTGCACTACAAAAAAAAAACGTTAGAACTAAAAAAATGAATGGATCTACAAAAAAAAACATATAGATCTATCAAATAAAAATATAGAACTAGGGTTTTAATAAAAGTTATTAAAAATGAAGATACAGGGCACGTGGTTGGGTTCACCAATGGAGAATGATGGAGGAAGGTTGTGGTGGCTCTCGGTGGTGTTAACAGGCGGCGGCGGCGGCGCGTGGGCGATGATACGGGCCGTGTTACGAGCTCACGAGCTCCAGAAAACAATCTAGATACACCGATCTATCGAATCGGCAAAGAAAATGTATCGCCGAAAAATTTTCCGGCGACGGCGGTGCCGGAATCTGCTGGTGTTCGCCGGAAAATATGAAGACTCCGGTGGGGTTAGAGAGAGAAAGAGAATGTTTGTGTGTGTGTGTTTTATAAAATGAAATAAAATAAAAATAATTGAGTTTAAATACTAAATGAGTAGGGGTGTAAATGAAAAATAGAAAAGTGGAGGTGGGAATTGAAAAATAGGGGCGGAGGGGGTATAAGTGCCAAACTAGCAATACTTTTCACAAAAACGGTCCAGGGCTCATTCGACATAGCGAACGTACTCGAAAAATTACGAAACTTGCGCCATTGTTCACGAAATAATTTTTCCAATAAAAACGAGTATAAATATGCAATACTTTTAAAAATCAATATTTTTGACAAATACGATACGTTTTGTGCCTTCTAGGTTGTGCCGGCTCGAACAAGGAATAACGATCGCGTTAAACAAGGTTTTCATAGTTTTTCAAACCCAAACAAATTCAAAGAGTTTCAGAAAAATTTGAAAGCTTAAGAAAAACAAAAGGAATATTCATCTCCTAAAAAAAATAGTTAATTAAACTATGACGATGGATTATTCTTCATTAATTGTTTACAAATGATCAAAAGCCCAAGCATCGAAGATATTCAATGAACAAGAGTAAAATTGAGAGTGGATAATAGTACATTACTATTAACTTATCAAGCTCGCGTCACTTTCGAAAAAATCAATATATTTGTCAAATACGATACGTTTCGTGCTTTCTAGATTGTGCCAGCTCGAAAAGGGAATAACGCTCACGTTAAACAATGTATTAATTATCGACGAAAAATTATAAAACTTTCACCATTGTTCACGAAATAATTTTTTAATTAGAAAAAAAAAAAAAAAAAGAAAAAAAAAAAAAAACCCCCGCAGAGCACTCCCGCTGCAACGCGCGAGTTTCCCAGCTCGTTAGTCTCTAAAGAAGGATTTTTACGTTGATATTATAATTTTTTTTTTTTTTTTTTTAGCTCGAGATATAATTTAGTTAAGAAAAAATTACACGGATGGTCCCTGTGGTTTACACCAATTTCAAGTTTGGGTGCTATTGCATTTTAATTACGCCAGACATACCTAATTTGGCAAACGTTTAACGCGTTTGGTCCCTAATTTGGATGGGCGTTATCTTTCTCCATTAAGTGTTTGCATCGTTAGTCCCTCCGTTAGTATTTTTTGCATCATTAGTCCTTATTTTATAAACTAACCGTTGACCACGTTTATTTTGCTTATGTGTCACTTTGACCCATGTTTTCGTCCGATTCTTTACGTTTTCGTCCGACTTTTTACGTTTTCGTCCGACTTTTTACGTTTTCGTCCGATTCTTTACGTTTTCGTCTGTTTTTTTACGTTTTCGTCTGAATTTTTACGTTTTCGTCCGATTTTTTACGTTTTCGTCTGATTCTTTACGTTTTCGTCCATCTCCTAACGTTTTCGTCTGTTTTTTTACGTTTTCGTCTGACTTTTTACGTTTTCGTCTTAATTTTTACGTTTTCGTCCGATTCTTTACGTTTTCGTCCGATTTTTTACGTTTTTGTCTGAATTTTTACGTTTTCGTCCGATTCTTTACGTTTTCGTCCGATTTTTTACATTTTCGTCTGATTCTTTACGTTTTAGTCCATCTCCTAACGTTTTCGTCTGTTTTTTTACTTTTTCGTCTGACTTTTTACGTTTTCGTCCGATTCTTTACGTTTTCGTCTATTTTTTTACGTTTTCGTCTGAATTTTTACGTTTTCGTCCGATTCTTTACGTTTTCGTCCGATTTTTTACGTTTTTGTCTGAATTTTTACGTTTTCGTCCGATTCTTTACGTTTTCGTCTGATTCTTTACGTTTTCGTCCATCCCCTAAGGTTTTCGTCCGATTTTTTACGTTTTCTTCTAAATTTTTACGTTTTCGTTTGATTTTTTACGTTTTCGTCTGAATTTCTACGTTTTCGTCCGATTCTTTACGTTTTCATTCGATTCTTTAGGTTTTCGTCTGTTTTTTTACGTTTTCGTCTGACTTTTTACGTTTTCGTCCGATTCTTTACGTTTTCGTCTGTTTTTTTACGTTTTCTCTGAATTTTTACGTTTTCGTCCGATTCTTGACATTTTCATCCGATTCTTTACGTTTTAGTCCTATTTTTTACGTTTTCGTCCGATTCTTTACGTTTTGAAATTAATTTTTTTAGAAAAATTAATTTTTTTTTCGAAATTAATTTTTTTAGAAAAATTACTTTTTTTTCGAATTTAATTTTTTTACAAATCGGACGAAAACGTAAAAATTCAGGCGAGAACGCAAAAAAACAGACGAAAACATAAAGAATCGGACGAAAACGTAAAAAAATAGACGAAAACCTAAAGAATCGAATGAAAACGTAAAAATTCAGACGAAAACGTAAAAAATCAAACGAAAACGTAAAAATTTAGAAGAAAACGTAAAAAAATCGGACGAAAACCTTAGGAGATGGACGAAAACGTAATGAATCAGACGAAAACGTAAAAAATCAGACGAAAACGTAAAGAATCGGACGAAAACGTAAAGAATCAGACGAAAACGTAAAAAATCGGACGAAAACGTAAAGAATCGGACGAAAACGTAAAAATTCAGACGAAAACGTAAAAAAACAGACGAAAACGTAAAGAATCAGACGAAAACGTAAAAAGTCAGACGAAAACGTAAAAAAACAGACGAAAACGTTAGGAGATGGACGAAAACGTAAAGAATCAGACGAAAATATAAAAAATGGGACGAAAACGTAAAAATTTAGACGAAAACGTAAAAAAACTGACGAAAACGTAAAGAATCGGACGAAAACGTAAAGAATCTGACGAAAACGTAAAGAATCGAACGAAAACGTAAAAAGTCGGACGAAAACGTAAAAAGTCGGACGAAAACGTAAAGAATCAGACGAAAACATGGGTCAAGGTGACACATAAGCAAAAAAAAACGTGGTCAACGGTTAGTTTATAAAATAAGGACTAACGATGCAAAAAATACTAACGGAGGGACTAACGATGCAAACACTTAACGGAGAAAGATAACGCCCATCCAAATTAGGGACCAAACGCGTTAAACGTTTGCTAAATTAGGTATGTCGGGCGTAATTAAAATGCAATAGCACCCAAACTTGAAATTGGTGTAAACCACAGGGACCATCCGTGTAATTTTTTCTTTAGTTAACTATGCTCTTTTATCGTCACAGATATGTTGATCTAGGAGTTTCCATTGTATTTCTATTGTCAGGGAGTTATTACAATATTTCTTTATTGTAAAAGATAAGGAAATTCGTGTAGTGAATTATTGGTGTGAGAATTAAATATTTTAAAAATAGTCCTAATGAAAAGACAAGGAAATTTCTGGCATCGTCTCTTTACGAATTATTGTTGCAGTAATTAACGCGTGCGACGACTCATGAAAGTTGAAAAAGACGTTGCAAATATGTCCCAAGAAAAATACTGTAACATATTCATTTATCTTGTCTATTTTAATATTCCATCTTACAACCTTTTTCATTTCTTCTTATTATATCTCAAAACACACAATCACCATCACCATCTCTTGCAGCCACCACCACCTTCACCACGACAGCCGACAACCACCACTTTTATCAAGTTTGGTTTCTTCATTTTTATTCAAATTTAGTGTTTTGAGGTTTTATATATGAATACGAATAGTCATTCTTCCTTTTTGTGTATATGCTGCCTCTAGTTATTTCCTTTTTGTGTATGTCCCAATCAAAACACAACTAACCGGACCTGTCACGTGCCTGTGAGGCGACCTTGCTCTTTTCTGGCATTTAAACACCACCACCACCACCACCGGATAGCTACTTTTCTCTCGACCAAATCACCTCAAACCCAGTCATTATCAAGCTTTTTTTTTTTTTTTTTTTTTTTTTCAATTCAGTTTTCTTTGCAATCAGTTTGTAGGAATATACTTCAGCGAGATATGGGTGATGCTACAAGCTCATCCATAACTCCAGGGGCGTCCACCTCTAGCTCAACCGTTCCAGTGTCCTCCAACAAGAGATTACGTTTATCCGATCCTCCATTCATAACTCCATTGGCGTCCACTTCAAGCTTCATCCATTCAAAATAGCTTTAAGTATGATGTGTTTTTAAGCTTCAGGGGTGAAGACACCCGTAAAAACTTTGTCGATCATCTTTATCATGCTCTTAAGGACAAAGGCGTTTACACCTACAAAGACGATGAGAAAATCCAGAAAGGGAAAAGGATCAGCGATGATCTCTTCAAATCCATTGAAAACTCCAAATTGTACATCATTGTATTTTCCAAAAACTATGCATCTTCGTCATGGTGTTTGGAAGAGCTTGTCAAGATTATGGAGTGTCACAAGATGACTGGCCACACTGCTTACCCTGTATTCTATGAAGTAGAACCCACCGAAGTGAGAAACCAAAGTGGGGCGGTTAAAAAAGCCTTTTTCAAGAATAAAAAGAATGAGGCTGCTGAGAAATGGAAAGGGGCTCTAAAAGAAGCAGCCGATCTGGCTGGTTGGGAGCTCAAGAACACTCTTGATGGGTAATTTCTTACTTTTGTTTGTTGCTAATATGTGTTGAAAAAGGACAATGGATAAAAGATTATTATTACAGTACTATGTTTCTACTTCATATATGATTATGTTATAAATCTAAAATACTGTTCATTTTCTATAGTGTATGCTAATTAAACGGATATTGTTTTTGCATACAAACAGGCACGAAGCTAAATTCATCAAAAAAATTGTTCATGAGATTTCACTAGAGTTACAGTCCATCTATTTTGGCTTTGATGATAAGTTAGTCGGCATGGAGACTCGAGTAAAGGATGTTGTTTCATCTTTGGAAGCTGGTATTGATGAAGTTCGCATGATAGGGATCAAGGGCATGGGAGGGGCTGGGAAGTCTACTACAGCGAGAGCTGTTTTTGATCATCTATCTAACGATTTCGAAGCTAAAAGCTTTGTTGGGAATGTGAGGGAAGTTTCAAACGCCTCTATGTTTGGTTTGAAGAATTTACAAGAACAAGTCCTTTCAAATGTGCTAAATGAACACGTCACTCTATATAGTGTTGATGATGGGAAAAACATGATGAAAAAGAGGATGTGCGGTATAAAGGTTCTTCTTGTTCTTGATGATGTTGATCACATAGACCAACTTGAGGCGTTAGCCGGTCAGCCTAACTGGTTTAAGCCGGGAAGTAAAATTATCATTACAACAAGATATGAGCAAGTGTTGGTAGCACACAGAGTGAACGTTTGTGATATCAAAGTTCATGATATCAACCTGTTATCATATAAGGAAGCAATTTGCCTCTTCAGTAGATACGCATTTGGAAGAGAAAATCCACTTCAAGGATACGAAGAGCTATCAGGAAAAGTTGTACGTTATGCTGCTGGTCTTCCCTTGACGGTCAAAGTCTTGGGTTCATTTCTTTGTGGTAAAGATATGGTTGAATGGGTAGATGCCATAGAAAGACTAAAAACAATTCCCTTGAAGGAGACTATGGAAATACTAGAATTAAGCTATATTGGTCTTGAGGGTGATTATCAGAAAATATTTCTAGACATTGCATGCATATTGAAAGGAAAGCGCAAGAAAGATGCAATCAGAATTCTTGAATGCTCTGAATTTTATGCTAGAAATGGTTTAAAGGTTCTTGAGCAGAGATCTCTCATAACTGTTGATAGATACGGGTGTTTGGGCATGCATGATCATATAGAAGAAATGGGAAAGAACATTGTTCGTCGATCGCATCCCGATGAGCCTAACAAACATAGCCGAGTGTGGATCGAAGATGAAATTGAAGATATATTGGCTAATGACATGGTAAAGATCAGTTTACTTGTAAGGTGGAGAAAACTAATACACTTTTATTTGTTCTGACTTCTGACACTGTTTTTGGATTGCAGGGTACCGAAGAAACAAGATGTCTAAAACTTGATATGCCGAGAGGAAATCCTAGAATTCTTATGAAAGGTTTTGGAAAAATGAAGAAACTTCGATATCTTGAAGTGAATTTTGCATCTTATGGTCCCTATCAAAAGACAAGTGATGCCGAATGTCTTGATGATACCCGCCAATACTTTCCAAACTCTTTAAAATATATAAAATGTTTGGATTACCCTTTCTCATATTTACCCGAAACATTTCAAGCAAACAATCTTGTTGGACTTGAAATAGATTGGAGCAGAATCGTACAACTATGGAAAGATGGAGAAAAAAAGGTAGAATAATTGTTGATCGTTTGTTTTGCATAATTTGTAAAAGGCTAATAATTTATTGGTTTGTTAATAACACTAATATAAATCTTTGTCTTATTTTTGCTGGCAGGTTCTTAAAAAACTCAAATTCCTTTCTCTCAAAGGCTCAAGGTTGACGACCTTTGACTTTAGGATGACTCCAAATCTCGAGACGTTATCTCTAAAGTATTCTGATAATTTAGTAGAACTTTGCATGCCAGTTACTTGTCAAAAGCTCAAGCATCTCTTTATCAGTAAATCAAAGTTAAAAACCTTTGACCTTGAGTTGACTCCGAATCTCGAGACGTTGTATCTTTTGGATTGTGCTCATTTTGTAAAACTTCACGTGTTTGCTGCATGTCCAAATCTCAAAATCCTCAACCTTTCTAATTCAAGGTTGAGGAGCCTTGACCTTGAGCTGATTCCAAATCTTGAGAGGTTAGATCTTGCAGGATGTGATGAGTTGGTCGAAATTAATGCTCCCGCTGGATGTCTAAAAAAAGTTGTTCACTTAAACTTAAGTGGTTGTTTGGGGTATACCGATTTTAAATTTCGCGGTAGATGGGAACCGAAGGATAATTGTTCTTCAGCTACTTTAGATCTGACTGGTGAGTCCCTAGATTTATGCCCATTGCACCCCAACAGTAATCTCCCAAAGTTGCAGTTTCGTTGTTATTATGACGAAAATCTGCCGTCATCAGTTGGAAATATTGAGAAGCTTATGTCTTTTGGTCTATGTGCTTGCACAGACTTTAAGAAAATTTCAGACATAATTTGTAGTTTACAATGTTTAAAAGAACTTACACTCCAAGGCATTCCAGAGTTTCCCAAAGATATTGGCCAGTTAGAAAGTCTAGAAGAGCTCCGTTTGTACTCTCAGAAGATAAAACATCTTCCAGATACCATTTGTATGTTAAACCATCTGAAGTATCTCAAGCTTAGTAGTTGTGCTCTTCTTGAGAAGTTACCTGAAGATCTAGGCCGATTAGAATGTTTAAAAGAGCTAGATATATCAAGTACATGCATAACTCATCTTCCGCAAAGCATATTTGGGTTAAAAGGTCTACATATCACTGCATCTTCAGAGCTTCTGCAGTTGTATGATTTTCCCTCGGAGATAAAAACCGGAACCTATCCCATTTGGTGAGTAAATAACAGGCACTTTCTTTGTTTTCTAAATTCATTTTTCTCTTATTTTAATATGGAATTTGACATTGGCTGTAAATATTTATGAGAACAAAATCAATAGTTTTGTAGGAAAAAAAAAAAGAAAGTAAATTACACGAATGGTCCTTATAGTTTATACCAAATTACATTTTTACATCATATATGATTGTATGTTATAGATATAAAACACTGTTCATTTTCTATAGTGTATGCTAAACAGATCTTGTTTTTACATACAAACAGGCTGGAGTGTTGGAACTTTGAGGAGTTTGGCAAGTTTTCATGAGGATTTAACACATACAACTAGTTGATGCGGCAACTAGATGTAAGTGATTCAAGGCACATGATACAAGTCTTTAACAAGAAAACAACTAGTATGTTGACTAAGTAAAAGGTAGTAGTAGTGGGGCTGATTTGGATGTCAACAAAATAGTTGAAACCATAAGCCATGTTCCTAATTTTGTGGGTTGAAAACGTGACCATGATCTTCATTCATTGGTTATGCTTTTGACTTATAAATAGAGGATAACTACTCACTTCTATGCGTGCATAAAGACTCAAAAACACACACAAATATAAATGTCCCTAATAGAATGTATCATGTTGTGTGCTCTCCTATTTGCCAACTCGCGTGTTAGTTGTTACTGCTCCGCCATCGTCATTTTGTTGTTACCATTCTCTGGTGGTTAACAACACGAGTCTGCATCAAATCCTGGGGTTCGTTACGCATGGGGCTTGCAGAGAATTGAGCGCGTAAACACCTTTTAAGGACAGGGAGTTTGGTCCCGTGCGGAGCTCTTTAACGGTTTTGTTGTCATCTACAGATTAGTCCTTAACGTTAAAGGTTGTGGGTTTACATCATTTGGATGTTCAGGTCCATCTTTACTAATGTTATTAGTTGTTATTGTTGTGTGAAACAATATGATATGTTATCTCAATTATTTATTTATGAAATGTCTTAAACTAGATGGTTAAAGACAACAATCTTAAAAGGTGTTTAAGGCTTATGTGGGAACCGTAATCAGTTTCAAAGGGATTATTAAAATTGTGATAAAAATTCATTTCCAGGTGATGTTGTGTAAACTACTATATTAAATTATATTGTGATACAAGTGTGTTTTGAATTGAGATATAAAGCTGGGTCATAGAAACTTAATGAATGGACAGACGTACTACATGAGTTTTATATTTGTTCTATGGGTTTAGTAATTGCAGTTTGCAAACTTGAGATATCTACTTGATTTTGCAAAAAAATCCTAACCGTCAATTTTAAGTTTTAAATACTTATTGCTGCATTGGTTTTAACCGTTGTGACAAATGGTTTTGTTAAGTATCACCAAGAAAATGTGACGAGATGTGGGACACTTAATTTACGATTAGGAATATTGTTACTCGTGTTACTTGTGGCATCCAAAGTGGGATTGGCTACAAGTCTTCAACTTCTGAAGGAGTCGTCAATATATTGGTTACACACGTAAATGAACTTATGGTGTGAACTTATGCTGTGATTTATTTAAGTGTACTATTGTTTGTTTTGTCTTGAATCAGATACTTTGAGAAATGTATGTATGGGATAAAGTTTATAAAGAAACTTTTACTACTACAAAAAGACTGTCTCGTCCTTGTGATATAGTGGTGATATTATGGATATATGCTATGTTTGCGTAGAAACAAGACGGCGTGCTCGTTAGCGCAGACCCGGAAATAACATTAAAATATGTGATGACATGATATAGTAGACATGGAGATTCATAATCACCTTGTAGATGTCACTATTATATTGTTTCAATAAGTGTGGTTTTGTTATGTGTTTTTTAAACTTAATTTTAAAAATCTCTTAATGGTTTGTGTGTTTTTGTAAACATGTGTTGTGTGTTACAACACAAAGTAAAAATATGTTATGATCTCATTCTCTTAATAAGTGGTCTCAAATATGAGATTTATTACCATGTGTTAGTCAATTACTTTGCTGTGAACAAGAAATTGTGGACTCCTCTTCGAACCCCTGAAAACCCCAAATTTTATTATTATTATTTTTTTAACCTTTTGTGGACCTTTTATTTTTAAACTATTTGAACCTCTTGCTAAACCAGGACCATCCATCTTTCCATCCCTTCCAACAAGGGGTGTCAGTAGGCTCGGGACTCGACCCGAACCTAAACCCGAACCGGAAAATGCTTATCGGTTCGCGTTGAATCGCAATTATTTAAAAAAGGAAAAAAAAAAAAAAAAAAAAAAAAAAAAAAAAAACTTATCGGGTTGTGTTACCCGAACCCGACCCGAAATATAATTTTTAAAATTTATTTTCCTTTATGATTCTGCTAATTAACAAGGTTTTGACTTTTGGGATTGAGAAGATGATGATGATAATGAAATTCGGGGACTGAAATTGTGGACTCCTCTTCGACCTCCTTGAAAACCCCATTCCTTTAACCTTTTGTCGACCTTTTCTTTTTTAAACTATTTGAATCGCTTGACCCCCTTTTGAACCTATTGCCAAAACTTAAAAAAGCAAAGGTTATCAAGATCAGGATTTTACTCAGGATCGTTTTTGTTTTTGCAAGATTGAGATCGTAAGATCGGATCACGATCTTAAGATTCTATTATAATGTCATTTTTTTAATACTCTTTGTAATATTACTCAAATCTACAAATCATTATATATCATAAACATAAAATTATATGAATATTTCGTAAAACTTTTGTCCTAAGTTCACTCGTAACACCATTAACACCAACTCTTTGGGACCTATTTTTTTAATTTTCATTTCCATTTTTTCAAACAAATTAATTTTTCATTCATTAAATTAAAATACAAATTACAATACGGAAATAAAAAAAAATACAAAATATATTCATCATGTGGCGTGAATTCTTTTCGGGATTTGGAATCGTTATCTGGCGGGAGCTTTGATGTTTCACATTTCTACATGTTTGATGCTCTTGTTCTTCCATTCGATCAAGCATTTGGTGACAGAGTTGGCGGTCCACCACCACTGTTTGATTTTTCTATTGGTTTGAAGTCCTTGCGGGCCCCACCACGAAGAGGAGGGTGTAGTTGCTTGGGCTTGGTGTCATGCTAGCTGGGATTAGCGTGGGTCTCTTGTGACCATACCAAATGCTTTAAGAGTGGAGGGTAGGTTGAGGGTTTTCCCTCGCCACATTAGATTCACATAACCACTTTTATCCTTTTTTTTTTTTTTTTTTTTTTTTTATCTATTTACCTCATATTTCTCCCTGCAACACCTTCTTTCTCTTTACTTAAACATTTTTTTTTTCCATTTTTCATTAAATACCGCAAACACATATCCACATAGTATACACTCACACAAAATAAAACAACAATTTTTCTCTCTTTGAAAAACATGATGTGCGAGTGTTTCCCACTCTTTTCCCCGAGGTGCACCAACACACTAAGAATGACTTTTTGACAACCAAATGCGTCCCGTGTACGTTTGTAACGGTCTGCTTGGCAAAAGCCCAAAAGTCATAAATCCTCTTGGGCCACTACACATTAAACCACAAACAACACGATAAGTAAAAAAAATCCACTTCACAAGACCTATAAAACTATATTTCTTATTTTGCTTTTCAGCCTTTCTAATAAAAAAGCTTGTATTAATTTCTTATTTTTAATTTTATTAATAAAAGTGAGAATAAAAATGATTTTTTATCAGTCAAAACTTGTATCGATTATACATAGCATAATTTCTCTATTTTTTTATGAACACTCTTGACGAGACAGAAAAGTAAAGCGAAACGATCTTTAAAAATTAAAGATGAAATTAACAATGACTTCTTGAAAACTATGTGTCCGTTTAATGGTCCGCTAAAGAAAAGCCCAAATGTCATGAATCCTCTTGGGCCACATAAAACCCATTAAACACTTCTCTACCTTCACTTGAGTCAGTCAGTCAGACATTTCATCAAACAGTTTGAACAAAACCCAAAAAGCGAGTGTAAAACCCATTAATTTGGGCCTGTTTGGTAGGGGCTTTTTGGGGGAGCTGTTAGCTTTTTGTTACAAAATAATCTCATTTAAACTAAGTAGCTCCGTTTGGATACATTAACTTCAAGCTTTTATTTCAAACAAATAGCTCCTAAATGAAAAGCTGATTCATGAAGCTTTTTAAACATCCAGGAGCTGTTAAAACTTTAAATTACTGATATACCCTCCAAACATTTGTTTACAATTATAGATATGTCCTTTTATGACATTTTACATCTTATAATTACATTTAACAACTAACTTACCAAACACTTTTATTAAAAAAAATATACAGTTTGTAGCTCATGTTAACAGCTTTGCAGCTTACAGCTTACAGCTAGTTTTGCCAAACATACCCAAAAATTGTCAATTTCAGCATCATTAGCAGTCAAAATAGTTAAAACTGCTAAAATGAAAGTGGGCCAAATTGGCTAGGAAATTACCCCTTGCGGTTTCAGAAACTTAATATGGAGGCTCCAAATATTTGGAAGGCCGAGTATAACAAACTATTTGAGGCTCAATACCCTTACATTAAGAAGCTCGCGGATTCCGCTCGCCTTCCATTAGGTGACCTCATGAACCTCTTTCCTGATCTTCCACCTTCAAAGCCGAGTACCGTTGTGACTCAAACCACAGGAAGTTCCTCTGGAGTGAAGGAGGTTCCCGGCAGGGACCCTTGACCTCTATTTTGTATTGCTTATCTTGGATAAATGTAATATGAACAATATTTTTAGCTTAAGTATTTGTAGTATACTATTTGCGACCGATGGCATTTTTTGTATCCTCGGATGAATGAATATAGCTATGCATTTGGTGCTTCTTTTGCAAGAATGTAATCTTTAACTGCTTGGGCCGTTGTTACGAATTGACCGAACGTTATGATATCAGAGTGGATATATGTTTTGTTTGTTATTTCGTATAATTGCTTGGCTTATTGGTCGGAGTGATTTCACGATCCACTCATGAGTGAGGGAGTGTTTTCCACGATCCGATGAATGTATTATCCGGAGTGATTTCACGATCCGCTCACGAGTGAGGGAGTGTTTTCCACAATCCGATGAATTTATAATCCGGAGTGTTTTCACGATCCACTCCCGAGGGAGGGAGTGTTTTCCACAATCCGATGAATTTATAATCCGGAGTGTTTTCACGATCCACTCCCGAGGGAGGGAGTGTTTTCCACAATCCGATGAATTTATAATCCGGAGTGATTTCACGATCCACTCCCGAGGGAGGGAGTGTTTTCCACAATCCGATGAATTTATAATCCGGAGTGTTTTCACGATCCACTCACGAGGGAGGGAGTGTTTTCCACAATCCGATGAATTTAATATCCGGAGTGTTTTCACGATCCACTCCCGAGGGAGGGAGTGTTTTCCACGATCCGATGAATGTATAATCCGGAGTGTTTTCACGATCCACTCACGAGGGAGGGAGTGTTTTCCACAATCCGATGAATGTATAATCCGGAGTGTTTTCACGATCCACTCCCGAGGGAGGGAGTGTTTTCCACAATCCAATGAATTTATCGCCACGTCGTTAGAGTATCACACACTTTTATATCGGAAAGCTGTTCCTTTTATTTATTGGAATACTATATATGTAGATGTTCGAAAGCTTTCGGCATACCGATTTTACAAGAAACAATTTCGTAGATTCATTGCATTCCACGTCCGAGGTACCTCTCGGTCTTCCATCGTGTGGAGCTTGTACGAGCCGTTGTCATAGGCTTCGACGACCCGGTATGGCCCTTCCCAATTAGGTCCCAATTTTCCTTGGTTTTCGACTCGGCTAGCCTCATTTCTTCGATAAACGAAATCTCCTACTCTGAAAGACACCGGACGGACCCTTTGGTTGTAGTATTGCTCGACTTTGGTCTTATACTTGGCCTCTCGGATGGCTGCCATCTCTCTTCTTTCTTGTAACAAATCAAGGTTTAGACGCTGCTGTTCTTCATTGTCTTCCGGGTTGTAGAGCATGGTGCGGTGTGTGGGCATTCCAATTTCGGCCGGGATAACCGCCTCGCTGCCGTATGTGAGGCTGAAGGGGGTTTCCCCGTTACTTGTTTTGAGCGAAGTTCGGAAAGCCCATAGGACGTTTGGCAACTCATCTACCCATCCGGCTCTTTCTCTCCCGAGACGGGTTTTTATACCGTGCATGAGACTTTTGTTGGCCCTTTCTACTAGTCCATTTGCCTGAGCATGAGCTACCGCTGTGTTGATCTGCTTAATTTTTAACTTCTCACACCAGCTTTTGAACGGGTCCTTGACGAAATTTGTTCCGTTGTCCGTGACTATGACGCCTGGGAGTCCGAACCTACAAACGATATTTTCCCATACAAACTTCTTAACGTCTTTGCCGGTGGTTTTAGCGAGGGGCTTTGCCTCTATCCACTTCGTGAAGTAGTCGATAGCAACAATGACGAACTTTACTTTTCCTGGGGCCTCCGGTAGGGGGCCCAGCACATCCATTCCCCATTGGTAAAAGGGCCACGGTGCCATGATGGATGTCATGATGGTTTTAGGTAGCTTCGGAACTGGAGCGTGAATTTGACAGGAATCGCATTTGTTGATCTCCTCCCGGGCGTCTCTGTGCATGGTTGGCCAGTAATATCCCTGCCGCATTAGCTTGGCTACGACTGACCTTGGACCGAGGTGCATCCCACATGCCCCTTCGTGTACTTCTCGAATGATGTAGTTCGCTTGGAGAGGGCCGACGCATCTTAGCATCGGGCTGAGGTATGATCTTTTGAACAACACATCTCCTTCCATCGTATATTGAGGGATTTTCATCCGCAGTGCCCTTGCTTCATTGGGATCATTGGGCCACACCCCCTCTTTCAGACACCGGATAATCGGTGTCATCCAGTTATCCTCTTCTTCTTCTACAATTGCTCCGACCTGTTTCTCTTCGGTTGACGGCTTTTCCAATACTTCGACCAGAATTTCTTTGGTCAAATGATTGAAAGCTACCGAGGCCAGTTTGCTCAAAACGTCAGCTTTTTGATTCTGTGCTCTCGGGATATTACAGATTTTGAACCCTTTAAAACCGCCGATGTATTCCTTCGCCTTCGCCAAGTATCGGATCATACTCTCCTTGGTTGCCACAAAGTCCCCATTTATCTGACTTGCTACCAGCTTTGAGTCTACTCGGACCTCTAAGTGTTTCACCATCATCCTTTTGGCGAGCCGTAGACCGGCGAGGAGTGCCTCATACTCTGCCTCGTTGTTGGTACTTTTGAAGTTTAAGCGTAGAGCGTAAGTGTGTTCGGTTTTACAGGGTCCGATCAGTACGAGGCCTGCTCCGGAGCCTTTACTACTTGATGCACCGTCTGTGTAGAGTATCCAGTTTTCCGAATTGGAGATGTCGTGGACTCCTTTTTCCTGTTTTTCCGGACGTGAGTCTTCCGGTCCGACCGGAATTTCCGATATGAAGTCCGCAAGGACTTGTCCCTTAACTGCGTTCCTTGGTACGTAGGTGACGTTGTAAGCTCCTAACTCTATGGAGAATTTTGTCAACCTTCCGGAAGCCTCAGGCTTACTTAGAATTTGCTTTATCGGTTGATCCGTTATTACCCGGATGGGATGGGCCTCAAAATATCTTCTTAATCTTCTTGACATATGTATCAATGACAGAGCCAGTTTCTCGACCGGAGAGTAGTTCTTTTCAGCTTCTTGTAAGGTTCGGCTTACGTAGTGAATGGGCGATTGCTTCCCGTCTCTCTCGGTTAGTAGGACTGCACTGATTGCCTCCTTTGCCGCTGACAGGTACACATATAAGGTCTCTTTTGTTTTAGGAGTTGATAGGGATGGGAGATCTAAGATGAGCTTCTTGAGCGACTGGAATGCCTCCTCAGCCTTACTGGTCCACCTGTATTCGTCCTTGTTTTCTTTGGTAATGTTTTTCAGAGTTTCAAAGAATGGAAGAGATTTCTCGGCGGATTTCGCTAGAAACCTGTTTAAGGCGGCCAATTTGCCACTCAGGCTCTGCATTTCTTTCAAAGTCGAAGGGGATTTCATTTGCGCAATAACTTTTGTTTTACTTGGGTTTACTCGAATACCCTCGGAGGTTACCATGTAGCCCAGAAATTTTCCTTCCTCCACACCGAAGGAGCATTTCTTTGGATTTAACTTCATGTTAATTTTTCGCAGGTTATAAAAGGTTTCAGCGATATCTGCCAACATTTCCTTCTCTCCTTTGCTCTTGATCACCATATCATCGACATATGCTTCCAGGTTCCTACCAATCTGACTCCGAAAAGCCGAATCGACCAGACGTTGGTAAGTGGCTCCGGCATTTTTTAGGCCGAATGGCATTTTGGTATAGCAGTACGTTCCTTGTTCAGTATAGAACGCCGTTTTTTCTTCGTCTTCTTCGGCCATTTGGACTTGGTGGTAACCTTTGTAAGCGTCTAGAAAGCACTTGTACCTGAATCCCATTACCGACTCGATTTTCCAATCAATCTCCGGAAGCGGATAGTAATCCTTCGGGCATGAGGAGTTTAAGTTTTTGAAATCAATGCACATTCGCCAATTTCCATCGCTCTTTTTCACTAGTACCGGGTTGGAGATCCACGTGGGATATCGAACTGGCCGAACGATTCCCGCTTTCAACCATTCATCCACCTCCTTTAGTACCACTTGATTCTTTTCCTCGGATAAGTTACGCTTCTTCTGAGCTACCGGTGTGTCGTCAATGTTGACATTCAGGTGGTGCTTGATCAGTCTTCGTGGAACACCGGTCATGTCCGAGGGTTGCCATGCGAATACGTCCTTATTCTTCCTTAACAGCTCGATCAGGTGTTTACGGCACTCCCCCGAAAAACCCGTTCCTATGGTGACCGGCTGTTCCGGATGTGCCGGGTTCACCAGGATCTCCTCAGTCCTATCTACTTCCGGTTTGACAACTTTTGCCTCTTGAGGTACCTCCATTGTTTGTTTCTTCTCCAGTCGCCTGCATTCTAGCACCATAGCCGAACGTGCGACCAATGTCGCCACACCTTTCGGTGTGGGGAACTTAACCATCGAATGGATTGTCGATGGGATTGCCCTTAGCTCCTTAAGGCCGGTCCGGCCCAGTATCACATTGTAAGGAGACGGGGACTGTATCACGCAAAACTTCATAGTTGTTTTTCGTAACATATCACGGTTGCCGAAACACACATCCAATTCGATTTTGCCCAACGGCCTGCTAGTTTCTCCGGAGAATCCCACTAGAGAAGTGCTCGTCTCTTTGAGCCTTTCCCTTATGTCTGAACTGAGGTTGTTGAAACAATGCTCGTACATTACGTTCACAGAGGATCCTTCGTCAATGTATATTCTTCGGACCAAATACCCCTCTATATTTCCTTCGACTATGAGTGGTTCCTCCGACAGGTCGCCGGTCGCAACCGGAGGGAAAACTATCGGGACGTTCATCCATTCCTCGTCCTGTCCCCCATACTTTCTCTTTTTATTTTCCGGTTGGCTTCTTATCATGCCGATCACTTCGGATCTTTCGAAGTGTCTCGGATTTTCCAGTCGTTGGTTCTGGTTGTTATTAGTTTCGCTTAAAAGGTGAAAGGAAAGACCGGCCATTTCAATGCTCTGGTAGATTGAATAGCGGGTCCCACGGATGGCGCCAATTTGTTGAAGTAAAACCTTGCGGATAGGCCCCACTTCTAAACTTCGTCCTTCGGATGGGATCCTTCGGACTCCGTTCACTCCTACACACAAGAAGAACACGCGTTAGGCTCGCCCCGGGTTTTATCCCAGGACCAACCTCCGGCGTGAGGATAAGTATTGGATAATATGAATAGTAATGTGAGAGTAACAGTAGTAGGTGTAAAAGTAAGTGTCTATTGTGAATGGGATGTGGGTATTTATACTACCCACATCTACTGTACCTGTTTACCTTGGAACTTGTGCGTTGACCTATGTCTGACTTAGCAGGTAGGTGTCAGACCACGTGGTAGACATAATCCCGTGATATCTGGGATGTCGGCGGGTGATGGGACTACTTACTGTAGGAGGCGGCGGACGTTCCGTCTGCGCGTCCGAAGGCGAGATACTAGTTCGGACTAACCGTGGTGTCCGGACACCGAAGCATGATCCGGACGAAGTATGGCGTCCGGACACATACACCAACAATTATATTAGAAAAATCACTTTGCTTTTGAAATGATATTTGATGTACTAATACGGTGCTTTTTTCGGGGAATTAATTATAATTATCATTTTGTCTCTCTAACTTGGAGAAAATAACACAAAATTCGCAAAAAATTTGGCAAATTTGCGGCCTGAAATTGAGGACTCCTCTTCAAAGTTCAAACCCCCTGAAAAACCCATTTTCTAACCATTTGTGGACATTTTAAAAACTATTTGAACCTCTTGACCCCCTTTTGAACCTATTGCCAAACCTAAAAAGGACCATCCACCCCTTCCTCTGTCTTCTTCCCTGCATGGTTCAGGTTAATTGGAATGTGTAGGTTTAACATTCACTGTATGGGCTAAAATTTACAATATTTGGCTGTTTGTGTTTAACATTTACTATTATGTACTTACCGTGCAGATGATGGGTCTACTTCAAGTTTACACCGCTGCTTCAAAGTTAGAGTCCCAGTCTCATACCGAAAAACCAGTGGCCAGTTCCCAAGTTCAAGAAGCCGTTTCTCAACCTCAGGAAGATTCTTCCTCAGCAGTAGCAGAACCAAATCAGGATGATAAAAGTGTTAGTGATGGATTATCCACATCAGACGATCCGAAAAAAGTCAACATGAATGATATTTTTATGAAGCTACCACAAACTGATCTGCATAATTGGTAATATTTAGTTCGCAGTTATATCATTTACGTGTTGTATAACTTAAAGCTTAATACTTGAATATTCTTTTCATTAGGCTATCTGATAAAGTTTATCTGCTAAGCGGGGAAGTTCTAAAGAAGTTGGCCTCAGTTGCTTCATCACATAGAAAATTCTTTATTGTAGAGCTTTCAGATTTAGCTCATAGTTTAAGTGGGTCCGCCATCAGCGAACTCATCACGCTAAGGAACACACATGCTAGGTTTGAGCTCGGGGTCCATGGCCGGGGCTGCTGTTCTACGAATCCTGCAAACACTTAGCTCACTCACTGTACCCAATATAGATGACAAGGTTGCGAAAAACGATGACAATCAAGAGCATGTCACTATGTGGAAATTAAATATTTCACTTGAGCCATTATGGCAAGAACTGAGCGAGTGTACAAGTGTGACCGAGTCACAGCTGGCACAAGGCTCGTTGTCTTCAGTTATGTCAAATGCTGGAGGTAAGTATGTTCAATGTTGTGATTTATAAATTTATTATTTTATTATGGTTTTCTAATACTACTGTTTTCCTTTGTATCAGAATGATGTTAGTGACATACTTGACTTGACGTTTAGCATGGATGCAGATGAAGAAAAGCAAATCCTCTATGAGAAATCTGAGGTGTATTTGGAGACAAAATTGTCATTAAATAAAATTGTTAGATATTGTTTGCGCTATTTGATGGTTTATTTTTTTAATGGTAAAAAGGTTACTGATCATGAGCTCAAACCGGGTGGACGGAATATAAGGGTAACAGAAGAAACAAAGCACGAGTATGTAGATCTTGTTGCAGAACATATACTTACAAACGCGATACGTCCTCAAATTAATTCTTTTTTGGAGGGTTTTAATGAGTTGATACCTCGTGACCTCATTTCTATCTTTAACGATAAAGAGCTTGAGTTGCTGATCAGTGGACTTCCAGAAATTGATTGTGAGTCAAGCTTAATATGCAATTTGAATTATATACTGTTGTATTTCAAGATCATTATTGAAATTTTGTAACCTTTTGTTATTGCAGTGGATGATCTGAAGGCCAACACGGAATACACAGGATACGCTGTAGGCACTAATGTAGTTATATGGTTTTGGGAGGTTGTCAAAGCATTTAACAAGGAAGATAGGGCTAGATTGCTTCAATTTGTGACAGGTACATCAAAGGTATAGTAAATATCGATATAATTATTTTGCCATTCTTTCTCATTTGTCTAGTTTTAACCTGTGTACTTCTCTTTAGTACATTTGAGTCATTACAAGATGGTTTTGTGTCCCAGTTGGGTAATTTTGTGACCAATAATCTTGTTAATTATGTAAAAAGGTATCATCATATATGAATTTAGCATTTTTATTTACAAGTGTAACATTTCTGTATGTAAATTTATCATTTATAAAATAAATCAATTTTGAAACTCAGTTATTTCCTGAACGACCCAAACAGGTAACAAAAACATCTTAAAATGACTCACCTGTATAAAAAAAAGTTGAATGACTAAAACGGGACATATGAACAAGTAGGTTAGTATTTTATTCAGAAAACCCTTGTCGTGATTAGTATATTATTAAGAAGATATTTTAATATTTGCGTCTAATGCATGTTTGACTTGTATATGTTTTTCTTAGGTTCCCTTGGAAGGTTTTAAAGCGTTGCAAGGTATATCGGGGCCACAAAGATTCCAAATTCACAAAGCTTATGGAGCGCCTGAGAGGCTGCCATCAGCTCATACATGGTTAGTGCTTTTTAGTTGTTTTTGTCATCTGGATCTTACATTCTTAACTCACAGTTTGTTTACCATTTTATTCTCAGCTTCAATCAATTAGATCTTCCTGAATATACATCAAAGGAACAGCTGCAAGAACGGTTGCTACTTGCGATCCATGAAGCTAGTGAAGGTTTTGGGTTTGGGTAGTCGTATTCTACCCAATGTTGTGTGAGCAACGCCAGCAATTGTTTCAGCCATTGCTATGCTATGTAGATGTTAGTCTCTCCTCCTATTTTTCAATTTTTGGGTCCATCTTTGACTCGGTTTTATTATATTTGGATAACACAATGAACAATTTGGTGATGCCTTTTCAGATACAGAATGAACATTGATTATGCATTGAGGGATGCCATTTGAAGAACGAGAGTCCCTGTGAAGAAAGGAGTCATGCATGTACGAGAAAGACGAAGAGCAAGTGGTTTTTGGCTGGCCCTATTTTGTAACATGGGAATGCGGTCTTACGGGTTGCTTCACCTCCTGCAGACTAGAATAAATTGATGAAACTTGAAAGCACAAAATATCCATAGGCTTCATGTAAATCCTAGCTCTTTTTGGTTGGTTGGTTGGTTTGTAGCTTTTGGCGAATTTGGTTTTCTGATTCATATTACTAAGTATTTGAAGCTTTGTGAAACCATCTTTATTTCATTTCTGTATTCTATAAGCTCCAATAATTCTTTGCGAATAGAAATAAATAAAGGCAATGCATAGTAAATTTCAGTCATCTCATGTCAAAATATGCTAAAACTAAGAAAGTAGTAAAAATTAAAAAATGGACAATAAATTGGTCACATTCCTACAAGAAAATGTGGGTACCAGTTATGTATGCAGATAGGTATGCGGATAACTGCATACCTAAGTAGTTCCCCATTAGGACGGACTGTGCGTGTACATTCAAAGTTGTAAGGAATGCGCCTGCAATATGACCAAACTACAAAGACATTTTTTTGCAAATTACTTTTAAGATAATGTAAATTGTAGGGTTTTAGGTGTTTTAAGGAGAATTTAGTGTTTAGTTTGTTATTTGCTTGTTTCGTGAAATGAGATGCGAATGTGGTCGAATTTATTTGACGCCATGGAAAAACGGTGGGGTCGCATGTGTGTTGAGAGTTAAGTATTGAGTGTTGGGGTGATTATCTTATAACGGTTGAGGTTTTATTTGTTGAAGTTATCCACGGAGGTTGAATCTTTGACTCATATGTAGTACGTGGCCGAACCGAGATATCCCGTGACTGATTCTAGCTTCCCCTAAATATGTAACTAGAGAAGTTTAAACTCGAGACCTCTTGTGAGGACATATCGAATTGCTAGGCTACCTTGTTAGTGGTTGTTTGGTAAAAAGTGGAAGTATGTTTGCGTTTTCTTGTATTTTCCTTTTTGAGAAACACGTAAGATGTTGCGTAAGACCGTATCGAACCATATCGAAGACCAAATATGAAGAAAATGGTGGATCGAGGGTTGTACCGAGATATTGCTCGGTTCAGTTCATTCACGGTCTATTATGGTAAGCCCTATAGCCCTGTATACGGAGGTGTAGTTTGAAAAACAATATGATAATAATACAAATTGACCAAAATAATAATAATAGGTAAAGATACATCCACCCAAATGCTTATACTTTTAAATCTAATGATCAACAAGAAAGAGTTTTAAAATGAATTTTATTAACAATTGCCAACTTGCAATTAGTTTATGATATAGATAGATATATATTTAAGAGTAAATTACACATATCGTCCCTGTGGTTTGTCCAAAATCACTGGTTTAGTCCCTTGAGTTTCAAAGTTGCGTGTATGGTCCCTCTGACATCAAAAGAATAACACCTATGGTCCCTATCGCTAACTGACGTTATATATTCCGTTAGCAAGTTTCAACGTTAGTCCATTAACCAAACAAGCGTTTGCAACGTTAGTCCTTTTCCTTAACGGCCGTTTGCAACGTTAGTCCTTTTTTGAAAAATATTCGAAAAATTTATAAAAATTCAAAAAAACTTATAAAAATTCGAAAAATTTATAAAAATTCAAAAAATTTATAAAAATTTGAAAAAATTTATAAAAATTCGAAAAAAATTTAAAAATTCGAAAAAACTTATAAAATTTCTAAAAATTCAAAAAATTTTAAAAATTCGAAAAAATTTATAAAAATCCGAAAATTTTTTAAAAATTCGAAAAAACTTATAAAAATTCAAAAAATTTATAAGAATTCAAAAAAATTTAAAAATTCCAAAAATTTATAAAAATTCGAAAAAATTTATAAAAATTCAAAAAATTTATAAAAATTAGAAATTTTTTTAAAAATTCGAAAAAACTTATAAAAATTCGAAAAGTTTATAAAAATTCAAAAAATTTTAAAAATTCCAAAAATTTATAAAAATTCAAAAAAATTTATAAAAATTCGAAAAATTTATAAAAATTCGAAAAAACTTATTAAAATTCGAAAAAAAATTTAAATTTTTTGAATTTTTATAAATTTTTAAATTTTTTGAATTTTTATAAATTTTTCGAATTTTTATAAATTCTTTTGAATTTTTATAAATTTTTTGAATTTTTAAAATTTTTTGAATTTTTATAAATTTTTTGAATTTTTATAAGTTTTTTCGAATTTTTATAAATTTCTCGGATTTTTATAAATTTTTTCGAATTTTTAGAAATTTTTCGAATTTTTATAAGTTTTTTCGAATTTTTAAAATTTTTTTGAATTTTTATACATTTTTTCGAGTTTTTATAAATTTTTTGAATTTTTAAATTTTTTTGAATTTTTATAAATTTTTTGAATTTTTACAAGTTTTTTCGAATTTTTATAAATTTTTTCGAATTTTTATAAATTTTTTCGAATTTTTATAAATTTTTGGAATTTTTAAATTTTTATAACTTTTTTGAATTTTTATAAGTTTTTTCGAATTTTTAAAATTTTTCGAATTTTTAGAAATTTTTCGAATTTTTATAAGTTTTTTCGAATTTTTAAAAATTTTTCGAATTTTTAAAATTTTTTCGAATTTTTATAAAATTTTTTTCGAATTTTTATAAATTTTTCGAGTTTTTATAAATTTTTCGAATTTTTATAAATTTTTAGAATCTTTATAAATTTTTATAAATTTTTGGAATTTTTATAATTTTTTTGAATTTTTATAAGTTTTTTCGAATTTTTAAAAAAATTTCCGATTTTTATAAATTTTTTCGAATTTTTAATTTTTTTTGAATTTTTAGAAATTTTTCGAATTTTTATAAGTATTTTCGAATTTTTAGAAATTTTTCGAATTTTTAAAAAATTTTCGAATTTTTATAAATTTTTTAAATTTTTATAAATTTTTTCGAATTTTTATAAATTTTTTGAATTTTTAAAATTTTTTGAATTTTTATAAATTTTTCGAATTTTTATAAGTTTTTTCGAATTTTTATAAATTTTTCGAATATTTTTCAAAAAATGACTAACGTTGCGAACGTTGCAAACGGCCGTTAAAGAAAAGGACTAACGTTGCAAACGCTTGTTTGGTTAATGGACTAACGTTGAAACTTGCTAACGGAATATATAATGTCAGTTAGCGATAGGGACCATAGGTGTTATTCTTTTGCTGTCAGAGGGACCATACACGCAACTTTGAAACTCAATGGAGTAAACCAGTGATTTTGGACAAACCACAGGGACGATCCGTGTAATTTACTCTATGTTTAACAACAACATTCTAAAAAAGGATTTGCCAACTTGCAAATTATTAACAACATTTGCCAATAAATTACTATAATAAACTTTTTTTTGAAACTTAAAAAAAAAAAAAAAAAAAAAAAAAAAAAAAAAAAAAAACCGTTAAGCCTCTTAAGTTTTCACAGTTTACTAAATAGAAGAAAAAAAAATTAATAAACATCTTCATAACTTTAACAATTGAAAATAGTTCCCAAACTCATCAAAAGTTAACATCCACAATATACAAAAACACCCCTTAGATATGAAAGTCATTCTTAAACACATTAAATTTTATGGTTTAATACTTCTCATGCCTGTAGCGAAGCGCAATTTTTGTTTAGTCGTTAATCAACATAAAGAATTTATATGGCAATAGTGTCTAAAGAAAGATACGGAGTATTTATGTTGATATTAAGATAAGATGTAATTTTTATTTATTTATTTATTTATTTGTGAGTTCGAGATATAATTTAGTTAACTATGCTAAGATAAAAGTGAGACCACTATAATTCTAAACCACTCAAGTAGAATATTCCCCTATTAAATTTTATTTTTCTTACTAAAAATGACAAGTGAACAATTAAGGAAATATGCACAATAAATATAAGACGGAGTAGTAGTTTCCATTACATTTCTATTTTAACTACAAAATTTTGACTTGACTATGGCGGCTAGGAGTTATTATTATATTTCTTTATTGTAAAAGATAAGGAAATTTTGTGTAACGAATTATTTCATTTTCCCGGGTAATTAACGCGTGGGACGACTCATGAAAGTTCAAAATGTCGTTGCAATAATATGTCCAAGTAAAATAAGATTATTTAATATCCGATCTCACAACCTCTCATTTCTCATCTCTCAAAACACACGATCACCATCACCATCTCTTGCAGCCACCACCACTTTCACCACGACAGCCGAGCTCCACCACTTTTCTCAAGTTTGGTTTCTTCATTTTTATTCAAATTAATATGTGTTTGTTTTGAGGTTTTATATATGAATATGAATAGTCATTCTTCCTTTACGAAAATATAATTTAACTCCCTCTAATTATTTCATTTTCCCGTGCGACGACTCACTTGTATAATTTTCCCCTACCAAAAAACGGATATAACACCACCAGTAGCTGCACCACCCCATCTCGATCAAACCACAACTAACCGGACCTGTCACGCGACTGTGCCAGCCGCCGCCTGCCTTGCATTTTTTCGGCATTTAAACACCACCTCTAACCGAGTCATTTTAAGCCCGGCCACGCGCCTTCACGCGCGGGTGTTAATTTCCGGCTACACTCAGTTTTTCTTTCTTATTACACCATTTCAGTTTGTAGAAATGTCCTTGAGCAAAATATTACGTTTCTCCTTCGATGATCCTTCGTTCATAACTTCATTAGGAATTACGCTGATGCTAATGCTAATGGGCTTTATCTATTACTACTTTTATTCTAACTCATCGTCATCTGCAACAAAAAAACAAAAATCTTCATCTCAACCAAAAATAATGGTGTCCACTCAAAAGGGGTTTAAGTATGATGTTTTTATAAGCTTCAGGGGTGAAGACACCCGTAAAAACTTTGTCGATCATCTTTATCATGCTCTTAAGGACAAAGGCATTTACACTTACAAAGACGACGAGAAAATCCAGAAAGGGAAAAGGATCAGTGATGATCTCTTCCAATCCATTGAAGACTCCAAATTTTACATCATTGTTTTTTCCAAAAACTATGCGTCTTCGTCATGGTGTTTGGAAGAGCTTGTCAAGATTATGGAGTGTCACAAGATGACTGGCCACACTGCTTACCCTGTATTCTATGATGTAGAACCCACCGAAGTGAGAAACCAAAGTGGGGCTGTCGGCATGGAGACTCGAGTAAAGGATGTTGTTTCATCTTTAGAAGTTGGCATTGATGAAGTTTGCATGATAGGGATCAAGGGCATGGGAGGGGCTGGGAAGACAACTACAGCGAGAGCTGTTTTTGATCATCTATCTACTGATTTTGAAGCTAAAAGCTTTGTTGAGAATGTGAGAGAAGTTTCAAACGCCTCTATGTTTGGTTTGAAGAAATTGCAAGAACAAGTCCTTTCAAAAGTGCTAAATGAACACGTCACTCTAGATAGTGTTACTGATGGGAAAAACATGATGAAAGAGAGGATGTGCGGTAAAAAGGTTCTTCTTGTTCTAGATGATGTGGATCGCATAGAACAACTGAAGGCATTAGCCGGTGAGCCTAAGTGGTTTAAGTCAGGAAGTAGAATTCTCATTACAACAAGAGATGAGCAAGTATTGGTAGCTCATGGAGTGAAATTCATTCGTGATATTGTTCTCTTATCGGAACAGGAAGCAATTTCCCTCTTTAGTAGGTACGCATTTGGAAGAGAGAATCCACTTCAAGGATACGAAGAGCTCTCAGGAAAAGTTCTACGTTATGCTGCTGGTCTTCCCTTAACGATCAAAGTTTTGGGTTCATTTCTATGTGGTAAAGATAAGGATGAATGGGTAGATGCCATAGAAAGACTAAAAAAAATTCCCTTAGAGGAGACTCTAAAACAGCTAGAATTAAGCTACATCAGTCTCGAAGATGACTATAAGGAAATATTTCTAGACATTGCATGCATATTGAAAGGCAAGCGCAAAAAAGATGCAATCAGAGTGCTTGAAAGTTGTGGATTTTATGCTAAAATTGGTTTAAAAGTTCTTGAGCAGAGATCTCTCATAACTATTTCCAATTATGGGGTCTTGGGCATGCATGACCATATAGAAGAAATGGGAAAGCACATTGTTAGTTGTGAGCACCCCGATGAGCCTAACAAACATAGCCGTTTGTGGATTGACGAGGAAATTAAAGATATATTGGCTAATGACATGGTAAAGATCAGTTTAGTTGCAAGATATATAAAATTAATATCATTTGTTCTTACTTCTTCTGACACTGTTTTTGGATTGCAGGGTACTAAAGCAACAAGATGTCTAAAAGTACGTGATATGTCGAGTGGAAATTCGAGAATTCTTATGAAAAGACTTGGAAAAATGAAGAAACTAAGGTATCTTGAAGTGCATTATGCTATTTATGGTCCCTATCAAAAGATAAGTGATGCCGAATGTCTTGATGATACCCGCCAATACTTTCCGAATTCTTTAAAATATCTAGAATGTACGAATTACCCTTTCTCATATTTACCCGAAACATTTCAAGCAAACAATCTTGTTGGACTTCGAATAGATTGGAGCATAATCGTACAACTATGGAAAGATGGAGAAAAAAAGGTAGAATAATTGTTGATCGGTTGTTTTGCATAATTTGTAAAAGGCTAATAATTTATTGGTTTGTTAATACGTACACTAATATAAATCTTTGTCTTATTTTTGCTGGCAGGTTCTTAAAAAACTCAAATGCCTTTCTCTCGAAGAGTCAAACTTAACGACATTTGACTTTAGGATTACTCCAAATCTCGAGACGTTATCTTTAAAGTATTCTTATAAATTGGTAGAACTTTGCATGCCCGTTAGTTGTCAAAAGCTCAAGCATCTCAATATCAGTCACTCAAAGTTAATAACCTTTGACCTTGGGTTGACTCCGAATCTCGAGACGTTATCTCTAAAGTATTCTGATAATTTAGAACTTCGCATAGCAGTTAGTTGTCAAAAGCTCAAGCATCTCAATATCAGTCACTCAAAGTTAATAACCTTTGACCTTGGGTTGACTCCGAATCTCGAGACGTTATCTCTTTTCAATTGTACTCATTTTGTAAAACTCCACGTGTGTGTTGCATGTCCAAATCTCAAATTCCTCAACCTTCGTAAATCAAGGTTGAGGAGCCTTGACCTTGAGCTGATTCCAAATCTTGAGAGGTTAGATCTTGATGGTTGTGATGATTTTTTAGAACTTCACGTGTCTGTTGCATGTCCAAATCTCAAAATCCTCAACCTTCGTAACTCAAGGTTGAGGAGCCTTGACCTTGACGTGATTCCAAATCTTGAGAGGTTAGATCTAGAAGGTTGTGATGATTTTGTAGAACTCCACGTGTCAATTGCATGTCCAAATCTCAAATTCCTCGACCTTTGTAAATCAAGGTTGAGGAGCCTTGACCTTGACCTGATTCCAAATCTTGAGAGGTTAGATCTTGATGATTGTGATGATTTTGTAGAACTTCACGTGTCTGTTGCATGTCCAAATCTCAAAATCCTCAACCTTCGTAACTCAAGGTTGAGGAGCCTTGACCTTGACCTGATTCCAAATCTTGAGTGGTTAGATCTTGAAGGTTGTGATGATTTTGTAGAACTTCACGTGTCTGTTGCATGTCCAAATCTCAAATTCCTCGACCTTCGTAACTCAAGGTTGAGGAGCCTTGACCTTGTGCTGATTCCAATCTTGAGAGGTTAGATCTTGAAAGGTGTGATGAGTTGGTAGAAATTAACGATCCCGTTGGACGTATGAAAAAAGTTATTCCCATACTAGAGTTACGGTCCATCTATTTCGGATTTGATGATAGATTAGTCGGCATGGAGACTCGAGTAAAGGATGTTGTTTCATCTTTAGAAGCTGGTACTGATGAAGTTCGCATTATAGGGATCAAAGGCATGGGAGGGGCTGGGAAGACAACTACAGCGAAAGCTGTTTTTGATCATCTATCTAATGATTTCGAAGCTAAAATCTTTGTTGAGAATGTGAGAGAAGTTACAAACGCCTCTATGTTTGGTTTGAAGAAATTGCAAGAACAAGTCCTTTCAAAAGTGCTAAATGAAGACGTCACTCTAGATAGTGTTACTGATGGGAAAAACATGATGAAAGAGAGGATGTGCGGTAAAAAAGGTTCTTCTTGTTCTAGATGATGTGGATCGCATAGAACAACTGAAGGCATTAGCCGGTGAGCCTAAGTGGTTTAAGTCAGGAAGTAGAATTCTCATTACAACAAGAGATGAGCAAGTATTGGTAGCTCATGGAGTGAAATTCATTCGTGATATTGTTCTCTTATCAGAACAGGAAGCAATTTCCCTCTTTAGTAGGTACGCATTTGGAAGAGAGAATCCACTTCAAGGATACGAAGAGCTCTCAGGAAAAGTTCTACGTTATGCTGCTGGTCTTCCCTTATCGATCAAAGTTTTGGGTTCATTTCTATGTGGTAAAGATAAGGATGAATGTCTAGATGCCATAGACAGATTAGAAAACATTCCCTTAAAGGACACTCTGAAAAAGCTAGAATTAAGCTATATCAATCTGGAAGATGAATATAAGGAAATATTTCTAGACATTGCATGCATATTGAAAGGCCAGACCAAAGAAGATGCAATCAGAGTGCTTGAATGCTGTGGATTTCATGCTACAAATGGTTTAAAAGTTCTTGAGCAGAGATCTCTCATAACTGTTGATGAAGATGGGTTTTTGGGCATGCATGACCATATAGAAGAAATGGGAAAGAACATTGTTCGTCGTGAGCACCGGGATGAACCTAACAAACATAGCCGACTGTGGATTAAAGAGGAAATTGAAGATATATTGGCTAATGACGAGGTAAAGATCAGTTTACTTGTAAGGTCGAGAAACCTAATACATTTTCATTTGTTCTTACTTGTGACATTGTTTTTGGATTCCAGGGTACTGAAGCAACAAGATGTCTTAAACTTACTCAGTCAAACGGAAATGCGAGAATTGTTATGAAAGGTCTTGGAAAAATGAAGAAACTTCGATATCTTGAAGTGACTTTTGCATATTATAATGCCGAATGTCTTGATGATACCAGCCAATACTTTCCAAATTCTTTAAGATATCTAAAATGTAGGAATTACGCGTTCTTGTATTTACCCAAAACATTTCAAGCAAAAAATCTTGTTGGACTTGAAATGGAGTGTAGCAGAAGAATGGTACAACTTTGGGAAGAGGGAGAAAAAAAGGTAGAATATGTGTTGATGGGCTGTTTTGCTTAGTTCGTAATAATGATATTAACTTTTTTTTCTTATTTTTGCTGGCAGGTTATTAATAAGCTCAAATTCCTTTCTCTCTCTGGTTCAAACTTGACGATCTTTGACTTGAGGATAACTCCGAATCTCGAGACGTTATCTCTAAATTATTCTTTAAATTTAAAAGAACTTTGCATGCCCGCTAGTTGTCAAAAGCTAAACTACCTCCAAATCAGTCGCTCAAAGTTAAGAACCTTTTACCTTGGGTTGACTCCGAATCTCAAAACATTATCTCTTTTTTGTTGTGCTGATTTTGTAGAACTTCACGTGTCTGTTGCATGTCCAAATCTGAAATTCCTCAACCTTAGTAGCTCAAGGTTGAGGAGCCTTGACCTTGAGCTGATTCCAAATCTTGAGAGTTTAGATCTTAGAAGATGTCATGAGTTGGTAGAAATTAACGCTCCCGTCGGATGTCTGAAAAAAGTTGTTCACTTAGACTTAAGTGGTTGTGAACTTCTTGAGAAGCTACCTGAAGATATTGGCCGATCTGAATGTTTAAAAGAGCTAGATATAACAGATATGGAGTGTAGCAGAAGAATGGTACAACTTTGGGAAGAGGGAGAAAAAAAGGTAGAATATTTGTTGATTGGCTGTTTTGCTTAGTTCGTAATAATGATATTAACTTTTTTTTTTTTTTTTTGCTGGCAGGTTCTTAATAAGCTCAAATTCCTCCAAATCAGTCACTCAAAGTTAAGAACCTTTGACCTTGGGTTGACTCCGAATCTCGTAACATTATATCTTTTTTGTTGTTCTGATTTTGTAGAACTTCACGTGTCTGTAGCATGTCCAAATCTCAAATTCCTCGACCTTAGTTTGTCAGGGTTGAGGAGCCTTGACCTTGAGCTGATTCCAAATCTTGAGAGGTTAGATCTTGAAAGGTGTGATGAGTTGGTAGAAATTAACGCTCCCGTCGGATGTCTGAAAAAAGTTGTTCGCTTAAACTTAAGTGGTTGTGAACTTCTTGAGAAGCTACCTGAAGATATTGGCCGATCCAAATGTTTAAAAGAGCTAGATATAACAGATACAAGCATAAGTCATCTTCCGCAAAGCATATTTGAGTTGAAAGGTCTAATTATCGCCGCACGTCAAGAGCTTCTGGAGTTGTATGATTTTCCTTCAGAGATAGAAACCACAACCTCGACCTTGGATTGGTGAGTAAATAACAGGCTTTTCTCTTATTTTAATATCGAATTTGATATTGGCCGACATAAATTATACTCGTATATGAACAAAATAATACAGTAAATTTTTAAAAAGAAAAAATAAAGTAAACTACACGAATGGTCCTTATAGTTTATACAAAATTACATATTTGGTTTCTGAAAATATCAACATTTACATGAGTGGTCTCTATTTTAAAACTTGTTACACTTTTGGTCCCTTATTGTGTTAAAGAGAGTTTCAAAAGGATGCTAGACGGTACATAGATAAGATAAAATATGGATTTTCTTAACTGTGTAACTATTGTACATGTTTTCATAAATTATCCATTTTGTCGCTTGCATTTTATTTTCATACTAATGGCGCAATTCCATATAAGCTAAAGTAGTTTCTTGGTTTTCCAAGGACTAAAACATAAACTCAGGATCAAGATCAAGTTGAGGTCATACCGTGTACAAATGCAAAGACAATGGGCCCAGTTCTGTTACCCACCAAGAAGTGTGTGTTGAAATCCCCACATGTTCACAAAGACGCGAGATTCCATTTTAAAATAAGGACGCATCAAAGGCTCATTGATATCCTACACCCAACTGCACAAACCATTGACTCTTTGATGCAGCTTGATCTACCTCTGCAGGATGTCGAGGTTAAGCTTTAGAAATGTATTTCAAGTACTCTTTTTGTTACTTGTATCATTGTTGATTAAAGGAATGGTGTTTAGTAAAATATTTTGTAATGTCATAACCTTGAAATGATAGTTCTGCAAGTCACAAATGGTTCTGGTTATTGTTTGCAATTGATGCATAATTATGCCTTTGCATTATATTCTTATAGTCCACTACATTATATGTAAACTGAAGTCAACAAACAAAACGTATGATTTTATTTAAGGAAAATGGTAACAACGGCCCTCACGGCAATCAAGATATTGAGATATGCATTATTTTTACTTGTACATTTAATAATAACCATGCACCTTTCAATTTAACTTTTCTCAACCAACTAATGATGCATAAAACTACTTTTTGTTCATAATAACCATGTTCTAATAGCAAAAGATAAAAGAAGAGGTTTGCATTGTACACTACTATTACTTTGGTATATCACTCTGAAGAGGATGAGTAGACGTTGCATCCACAAACATTCCGTCAAGCATACATTTTCAAGAGGTCGAACCAACTAGAACTAATCAATTTCTGAAATAAAATGCAAAGATAACGAACAAGTTATTATTACGTAACAGAATTCCAGACTCGGCCACTTCTACTCATGAATCACTATAAAAATCCAACAATATTATTAATTTCATGGTTACATGACTTCCGTTGTAACTTGAAAAAGCAAAAAGTCCAACAACTACTATATTGGTTCTACTCTAACATTACCAGGCTCTAAAAAAAGACAACAAACTAAGCTTTGCAAGGCCAAGTCCAGAATGGTGATGATTTAAATATTTCAAGTAAGATCCCAAACGTGAAACAAAATATTTGCCCCGTGACATTCGAGTTGTTTCCATAAATAGATGTCTGGCAAATCAAAAAGCGTCTAACGCTTGACCCATTGGAAGCTCTTTCTTGCTTTCGCCTTACCAGGTTTCTTCCGCTCCACAATCCTCGAGTCTCTTGTCAAGAAACCAGCTGTCAAAAAACACAAATTACACATTACAATACAAGTTCAAATATCAATGAGCTACATAACTTCTACAGCTGGAACTTTGGTTATTTTATAGGTGTAAATTTGAATCTCATAGGATTATCAACTCTTGCTAGAAGGCATAAAGTTTGTCCTAGAAGTGGCAATTTTGACCCAATATACTTATGAATGGTCAATATGGGCTATCTTTAAAATCTAATGAGCCACACAGATAAATGAAAACATAGATACAAAAAGCAAACAGGTCAGATGGTTAAACGGATTGAAAGTCGCCAAAGTGCAACTTTTATTGAATAAAACCTACTAAATCAATCTTTATCACATACGGAGTATTAGATTTAAACAAACAATCAAATTTAAAACTTTAATTGACCCACTCATTTTGCAATCTCTAGTTGTCGGTCCTTATAGGATGGGGTGGGGCTAGTACATCACTATATCTAGCATGGAACAATATAGTGAAAAGAAATATACAATACATGTAAGATCCTCAAAAGGCCTCATACAATCCAATCACACGTTACTGTAACAATGCCTTTCACATGGATATATGTTTAGATTCTTTCCATAGAGATACATTGTGCAACTAAATTCACTGTAACTATGATATTAGACAAGACAATTCAGATTAAGGTTCCTCTAGAACAGGAAGGGCCAAAAACTATAGCATGCATGATCCCTATTTTGACTAGAGGTGGCAAATTATGCCATTTGCCTATAGGTCAATTCGGGTTTCAATCTATCTCCAAAGGCTTTAAGCCTTTAACAGTACATTTTCTACAGTTGGTTAAAATGGAAACAGGCCAAACGCGTTTTCAACTGCTAAAACCTCCTAAATGAATTTTAATAGCATGTTAGTACCTACAATCTGCCCATTAGCCACCTCTACCGTATCCCCCTTCAAATGAGAAATCCATCTGGTAGATCATTCATATTAATTGAAAAGATAAAGAAAGATGAAACCACACAGCGTCTCCCACACAAACGAACAAATGAGCACCTATAAGAAATAAAGAGCCTGACTAGCACTAGATTAGGCCCAAACAATCTCATATATTAATAACTCCTTTTATTTTTATATTTTAAAGAGATGACTAACTAATATCATACCAAGTGGTCCTTCCATCTCATAAAAACTGTAATGATCAACTTTCAAAAGCATAAGTGACTCATTTGTTAAGCAACTATAACAACAAACTAAAGGACCGTGTGGACTTTTATCAATAACTCGAGTTTCAAGCATATGCAAAAGAATGAAGGGTAAATGAAAGCTATAGTTACCTTCTTTCAGAGGAGGACGGAACTGATCTGGTGCCCAGTTTTGCAGTGCCCTACTCATACCAAGACGAATTGCGCCTACTTGACCTGTTTCATGCACTTATAAAGTTCAGATTGGTGTCCCCAAACAATTGAAAGAACCAAAAATAATAATTCCATGCATAATCAACCGAACTTGAGTGAAGTTTGAGAAAATATTAATGGAATTTGCGGAAAAAAAGGTGACATAAGATACAATATTTGCCAATATGAGAAAGAAGGATTGCCGAGAACATTACAATCGAGTAACAACTAACATTATAAGCACACTTTGCGTATGTAAGGGTAGCTTAAAGATCAAAAAAGAAATGGCACAGCATAAAAATTAACTGGTATAATAGTAAGCATGACGTTCGATTTTCAAAAGTCAAGGAAAGCAATTTTGAAAGTACAGTTGCATTACCTAAGAAGAATAAACAACGTAAATTTAATGCTTCAAACCTGATACACCACCGCCTTTGACAGTGCAATTAACATCCAGAAGACCCAACGTTTTTGTCTCAGTAAGAGGACAAAGAAGAGCAGCTCGTTGATCAAGCATCGGGAAATAGACATCAAACTGATTGTCATTTATGAGAAATTTACCCTCACCAGGTTCAATCCAGACACGGGCAATACTACATTTCCTTTTTCCAGCAGTCCCATAAGCCCTACCCTGACTATCAACTTGTCTAACGCATGCATTGGCAATTTCCTCTTGCTTCTGAGTTCTGCCGCTCTATGTCAGCTCTTGTGGACTTACGGGTGTTCTTTTCATAACGCATATCCTCAATTGTGCTTTGCGGGGGCAATCCTGGAACATCATCCAAGTCCTTGAGGGCCATTAAACTGTCAAGCATGTCATCTGTGATTCCCGAGGCAGCAATTAAGTCGCCAAATGCATGATCTGGGCCTCTGGTCAAGCATTATGATTATGCACCATATATAGACAATAGTTAAAGAGCATTATACTGCAACAGCAAAAAAAAAAAAAAAAAAAAAAAAAAAAAAAAACACTAGAGCTAGCCGGAATGAACTTTGGCCTCTCACTAAGTAAGGCTTTTGAGGTGAGCGGACATGTTTCCGAGATGGAAACTACGAAAATGTATTGCTCTGTGCCTCGGTTCACTTATTTTTCTTTCAATTCAACAGAAAAGGGTCCTTGGTTATATGTTGATGCACTAACATCACGAGACTGACAATACCTAATAGTTTTAGGCATTATCCATTTGGATGTTACCTAAAACTTACTTGTTTAGTATTTTGCATTCCGAATCTTAACACTGTGTTCTCGAGTTGAGTAAAAGGGAGGAAGTAAAGTGAAAGTGAGAAAGTTTGTGTTCTCCAGTTTTTTTTAGAAAGTAAAATGAGGTAAAGTGAAGTAAAGTGGTTATATTTTAGTTATAAAACTTTCACTCCACTTTTGGGGTGAAAGTCACTTTACTTCCTCTTTCTTTCACTTTCATAGATAGAACTTTTAACTTTTAGAGCCATTATAAACTAAGAGAATCTTAAATGTTCAAGTCACACGCACAGTAGATTAAAAAGAGAATCTTAAATGTTCAAGTCACACGCACAGGAGCATACATATATATAATTCACATGTTGCAGAAGCCTAGTTAGTGAGCTGCCCAACAACAATTTGGTGAAGCAGACAAACGCACAGTAGATTAAAAAAAAAGGGCGTATGGCACAGGTGGGATCATAACTTTAAATCAGCACACAAACAAAACCAAACCGGTACCTAAACGTCAAATTTTATGTTTTATTCATGTTTCGTTTGTGGGAAATAGACATCGAACTAACGATATTCAGTCAATATTTAAACATTTCAATTAACATCAATCGCGTAAAACTAGAAAAGTAATCAACAATCATGTTGCAATTACAAGCATCAATGACGTGTAAACCTCCTCAGGTAAAACCGTCTCTTAGCAAATAGGTTAAACAGAACCATCACTCTTTCAAGTGCACACTTGTGTTATTCATTTTTAACCTTACTTCAAATTTTTTACAGTATTTTTTACAAATTAGATGTAATAAATAAATAATAATCTTTACAGTATTAGACGAACTTGCCTTCCTAAAGCTATTAGATTGTCAAGACTCGTTTGGATTGGAGTTCCCAAACTATGATACAAATGATTATATGATGTTGTTTGAAAAGCCGAAAGCAATGGACTAGTCAAATCCTTGAGGTTTCAACTTAAAATGCTCAAATTCCGTATCCCATACCATTGAATAGGAACAGAACCAGGTGGGTCCCACGTCAGCAGACACCCATGGATTTTTGCAGCGTGGTGTTAATTTTTGTAAAAAACCTCTATTTTCCTATATGCACCCGGTGCACCTAGTCAATCTGTGTCAGTGTTACGCCCAACATACTAATGTAGAACAGATAATATTTGTTTTGTGTTGTTAAACAAGGTCCACAACCAATCATTCTACATACAACTACACTAAGGCAAATCATTCCTAGTATTAGTCTATGAGGGTAATGTTAGGCTAACAACTTAAAACGCTCAAATTTCTTATCCTATACCAATATGGGACAGATAATCTTTTGTGTTGAAAACCAAGGAAAATCGCACAAATTATAACCTATACTAAGTTAAGGAAATCGCTCCTAGTACTAGCATATGACATTAATCTAGGCTAAGAACTTAAAAAAAAAGAAAAAGATGGGTATACCTTTAAGAACATCAGATAAAGATTTAGCTTCTTCATCCAACAATCTATTTTCTTCTTGTTGTTTCTTTTCATTATCCTCCAACGCGAAAACCCCATCATTATCATTATCATTATCTTCATTCGGATTCTTGGAAGATTCTTGTTCTTGGATGATAGTATTAAACGAAAATAGAGATTCGATACTTTCTCCTCCTCCTCCTCCTGCTCCTCCTAATGATGAAATGTTCCACTGGAGAAATAACGATGACCCTTCTTGATTTTGCTAAAGAAGCTATTATTAGGGTTTTGGTTTTGAGATTGAGATTGAGATTGAGGGTGTGCTTGGTTTATGGGAAAGGGAAAGACAATATTTGGGCCCTCATCATTACATTATATTGTCAACTCAGCACTTTTCTCCATTAGCTTATCCATTCCTCATCCCAAAACCTTCTACCAACCTTCTACCAAGCACTCGCTGCCATAGTGATGATAAAAAATTTGTGGACCCTTTTAAAACTATTTGAACCTCTTGACCCCCTTTTGAACGTGTTGCCACCCCTGGAAAGGACCATCCATAGAGTGCCAGTAAGGTGACCCGACCCGAACCTAAACTCGAACCAGATAAGACTTATCGGGTGGGGTTGAATCGGGATAAAAAAACTAATCGGGTTGTATTACCCGAACCCGATAACCCGATATAGTTATCAAGTTGGGTTAGGGTTAAGTTATTTGTATTTCTGGTCAACCCAATAAGACCCGAAATATAATTTTTAAAAGTTATTTTCCTAAAATTGTATAAGCAACTAGCTTATGGTCAACCTAATAATACCCGAAATATAATTTTAAAAATTTATTTTCCTAAAATTGTACTATAAGCCAACTAGTTTTTTACAATTAGACAGGACATGACCGTTAACATACTACTCCCTCCGTTCTAAAATTAGTAGAAGAAGTAAACTTAAACGTGTCGAGTCTGCAATTTATAGAGTGTTTCAATTGGCTTATTAAAAAGAGCTTGAGTAGTCTCGAAAAGCCTATAAAATTTTGCATAAATATGCCAATAAGCCCCATTAGTTTGAGTGTAAGCATTAAGCTTCCTAAATAAACTAATCCAAATACCCCCTAGGCTGAGCTTGAACTGGATCTAATAGTTAGATTAATCCAATAAAAACTAGCAAATAGCTAAAAGTATCTACGAGAACTATATTTGATATAAACAAGGTCGAGTCAAGGTCAAGTTAGTTTTCCCCAAAAAAATATTAATAGAGACATGGCAGTTTTATTCAATTTATAACGGTATAGTGTCAAATGGTAAATAAAAATACTTATTGTACTTAGGTCTTGAGATCTTGGTATTTTCATGTAATCAATTTCAAAAGCAAGAGCATTGATAAGATTGAAAGTTTCAATACCAAATTTCCCATATTTTAGAAGCTGGGTGATTTAATTCCACATACAAAATAAACTATTGTGTGTTGCTTTGTTTTTACACATGACAATCTATATGCAGCTGGCTCTCACATTAGGATCAAAAATGATTGAAGATGGTTATTTGTGACCAAGACCGAAACGTCATGAATAACTCAACCAACGTGGTGTACAAAGACGTGCTACACAATTTGGGATCACAACTACATGTATCCGTATCTCACGAATTAGGATTGAAGATGGTTATCTTTTTTTCGGTTAATTGACTGTTTGTGTTTCATTATTACGTACTTTATATTTTACGTTGGCTTATCTAAATGTGGTTTTTTGTAACCTCTAAAGTTCATAATAGGCAATGTTATTCATCATTTTTTTTTCAAAGTTTCTTTAAAATACCCGTGAATTTTACGGGTCTTTTAGCTAGTTTTATATAATAAAAGAGAGCTTTTGGCCTCCTTTAAATTAATTTTTTCCAAAAATACTAAGCCCTAACATTGTGCAACGTGTATAACCAAATGTTTAGTTAGCTACTTTGAATTTGCCGTGTGAAAAATATAGTAACCTTAACAAACTTGAAATGTCATTTATTTATTTATTTATTTATTTTTTTTTTTTTTTTTTTTTTTTACAAAAAGGTGAAATTATATTAATCTTCTCAAACATATGTACATCATAAGAATAGAAGATATAGATTTGGACAATCGCCAAATCTTATACAAACAGAACATACTTCTACAAATATTCATCAGATATCAGATAAGCCTAAAGCTATATCTAATACTACAATACTCTGTCAACCAAAACATTAAGACCAGAGCCTTTAAAACATCATTGCATACAACACCAATTCACCTTGTTATTGCACCTAAACCATCTAGCTACATTTCCATCTTACCCTCTTGCCATGATCACTCATCTAGCACCCACAGTAATCACAGCAATATGGGTTAATGGCTTCACTAGGTACCCATAACCCCTCCACTGAAGGGCTCTGCCAGTTATACTACATTTCCATCTCAAAAAATGGCTTCATATAACTGGGAACACACTCCTCCAGTGAGGACCACCCAAACCTCCTGTGGGAGTGTAAAGTATAGACCATGAAATGTCATCTTTCACCACTCTCAATTCCATACTGCTTACACTCCCCTCCAAGACCATTTACCCTTTACAAAAGGAAGCCCTACTTTATGGTACATCCATATTGTGATAGACCTCCTACACAGCAAAGCATAGCCTTCTAGTTTCCTCCCAAGGCCAAACTAGAGAAAACTATGGTGCTAATGTAGGTACAGTTACACAATTAGGACTCCAAGATACAAGGAACTTCACATTTGTAATGGTCTAGAAATAAATGACAGCACACAAATTTTGCAATTTTGCTTATGTTATCCAGGCTGCCAAACACCCCTTTACTCTCATCAAAATACAACAGTCATTCTGCACATCATTCACACTGCCAATAATGACCAGTAGATTGATCCATTCATTGTCCCAAACACCCTTTTTTAACCAATACTGTCTTCAACATCAAGCAAGTTTTCCAGATATGTCCCATAAATCATAAACCTCTTTGACATCTCTTGATTCTGCAACTTTTAGACTTAATAGTTTCAGTTTCACAGTTTCTTCAATTTCCTTCCATAATACCTCCCATGGTCTTTTAGCTTATTTGAACAGCCTGTGGTTTCTTTCTTTCCATATAAAGTAAGTCACAGCAGCAAAAACAATTTTTCTTAGAATTATCCATATATTCCTCCTCTTAGGCATTTTAATAAGCTCCTCCAAAACTGTTTTCCATGAATTGTTTCCAGTTTGGAACTTGCACATCACACTTGCTTTATCCCAAACACTAGCTAAATAATTGCATTCAAAAAACAGATGTTTGTGAGAATCAACTTCATTACTGCATAAAGAACATTCCATTACTTTTGTTGGTTGCCATTTCAATAATCTGTCTTGCGTGGGTAACCTTTCTTGGACTAGTAACCATACTATGAATGCATGTCTTGGGATGAACTGAGGAAACCAAACAACATCATACCATGGAACTTTAACATCTGGTTCTCTTAGGTCCTTCCACACTCTACTAATGCTGAATTTCACCACTTTCATTTTGTTACTCATCCAATGTACACTGTCATCAGTATCATCATTCAAACTTGGAACTTCAATTTGGCTAAGTTGTGGGAATTGGTCTATCCATCCAATTGGCCATTGCCATTGACCATTAACAACCATATTTGCCACTTTTTCATTGTGTTGCAATCCAGCAGAATACACTGCTCTTCTTGTCACCACTTTAGATAGAGGGCCACCCATATCCCATTTATCATGCCACATCTCAGTGTTTTTCCCATTACCAATCACACTCCAAACATGAGGTCTCATTTTTTCTCTTAATTCAAGTAGTTTTTTCCAACCCCAACTAGCTTTTGTATCAACAGGAACCTCCCACACACTTCTTCCCTTTAACCTATGAACATTCACCCATTTTACCCAAAAGGAATCCTTTTTCTTAGCAATATTCCATAGGTGTTTACTCATCAGTACAAAATTCCATTTCTCCAAAGGCTTCAGACCCAAACCTCCATTTTTCTTTGGCTTGCATACATTCTTCCATGCTATTTTTGCTTTACCTTGAACTTTTTCACCTTGACTCCATAAGAAACTCTCGAGCAGCTTGTCAATGTCTTCAATAACAGTTTTTGGGATGAAATGTCATTTATGAGTTGGTCAACCAATAACTTTTACGGTTTTATGAAATGCAAGTTGGGTCAATGAGTTAATATAAGAAAGTAAAATAAATTAAATATCTTAACAAATGTTCAAACGTTTTTAAAAATTTCATTAACTTTGGTAACAAGTTTTTGTTTTTAAATTTGTTCCTTAAAATTTTGAAAAATTGAAATTTAAAGAATCTGATATCCATGCTATTTTTTAAATAACCATAGCCGTATGTTCATTTGTAGCACCATTGTGTTCCTCTTTTGCTTTGCAATTTGCAATTGTTAATCAATTTTTATCTTTCATTATAAATGTTTGACGAGACTAACTAATTACGTTATTTATTATTTTTTTATTTATTATTATTTTTATTTTTTTTTGTCATGAATATGCTTCATCTTTCTTTATCATATGCTTTCCGCCACTAATTGATTAACATACCTTATTCGGTTTGGTTCAGGATAATGCATGCACACAGAAGACACATATATACTCGAGAAAATTGATGCTAATGGAAGAACGATAGCTACGAATAATGGTAAGTCTCTTATTTTGATCAAAATTATTATTCATGAGGTACATGTTTTATTCTACACGTCTTTTTGAGGTTAAGTTTACACCTTTGTACTAGGTTACATGTGGTTAACTTTGACTTCTTGGACTTCCGTTTCTCAATCCAAATTTTAGAGGAATTTATATTTGAAAGCACGATTATGTTGGAAAATTTAGTGCACTTGAGGGATAGGTTTACATCTGGTAATGGGCTTGGAGGTATGGAGTATACACCCATCAGGTCAATGAACACCCTGACTCAATTGTGGTTATAGTGTAAAAGAGTATTCTGCTGATGCAGATTACTCTGCTGATGGTGCTATCAACTCTGCTGATAGTGTTATTGTTCCTGCTGATGGTACAATAACTCTGCTGTTTAGGCATTAGACTCTGCTGATTAGCTTTGTCATTCCTGCTGATAGTATTATCGTTTCTGCTGATAGCTTTATTGCTGCTGATGCAGAACGATTCTGCTGATAGCATTAGTGATTCTGCTGATAGGCTAAAGTCTGATCCTGCTGATTGTCTGATAACCACAGATTCCTACATTTATGGAAACTATTATGGTATAATTAATGGGCCGTTAATTATACATAATTCCATGGGCTAGGGTTTTGAGTAAACTCTATTATAAATAGAGATCATACTTTTCTGCATGAGGGACACGACATAAAACCCTAAACACTAAATACGATCGGTTCTTGATCTGTGCCTAGAACAAGAACATCACTTGGTTTTATCCCATAGAGATATTCGTGCAACCCAGGCATAGGGTCGAATAGTTTCTATTGGAAAGTGATACCACGACTTCAAGTGAATATCCGGTACCCTTGATTGATTATCTTTACCCTGTTTGGGTGCACTACAACACACACAGAAACCAACAATCAATAGAAACTATTTAGTGATAATCAATGGCTGCTGCTATGAGACAAATAGCTACTAACTTTTCCAAGCTGGAAAAGTTTGAAGGTGTGGATTTCAGACGATGGCAGAAGAAGATGAAGTTCTTGTTGACTAGCATGAACGTGGCTTATGTTCTTACCACTCCTATTCCTGCTGATTATGGGGATGATGCTACGATGGAACAGATGAGGGCCAGAAGCAAGTGGGAGAACGATGACTATGTCTGCAGAGGTTTAATCCTCAATGGTATGTCTGATACTCTATTTGATATTTATCAGAATGTGGAATCTTCTCAAGAACTATGGGATTCTCTGGAAGCCAAATATATGGCTGAGGATGCATCAAGTAAGAAGTTTCTTGTAAGTAATTTTAACAATTACAAAATGGTCGATTCTAGACCGGTCATGGACCAATACAATGAACTTCTTAGTATACTTGGTCGTTTTACTCAACACAAGATGAACATGGATGAGGCTATTCAAGTCTCTTGTATCATCGATAAGCTACCTCCTTCTTGGAAAGATTTCAAGCACATGCTTAAGCATAAGAAGGAGGAGTTAACTCTTACTGAGTTGGGCAGTCATTTGCGCATTGAGGAATCACTCAAGGTGCATGAAAGTGACAAGCCAAAGAGCAGCACTGCTGCTGGTCCATCAGTTGTCAATATGGTGGAGCATAACAACTCCTCCAGGAACAATGACAACAAGGGCAAGCGTAAACATCAGGATAATACCAAACCTGATCCTAACAAGAAGTCAAAGGCTACTTGTTGGAAGTGTGGTAAAACTGGACACTTCAGGAAGGATTGCAAAGGTGGTAAAATTGGCAATAAAGCCAATGGTTCAGGCACAAGTGGATCTGGGAATGGTAACTCCAATTCCCTGAAAGGTCAGAATATATTTAATAAGTCTTTTTGGATTTATTATGTTACATATATATCTGAATTGTTCTTTGTGCAGGATGATGATGTGGCTTGGTGGGTTGACTCTGGAGCAACAGTCCATGTGTGTAAAGATAGAAGCTGGTTCAAGACCTACGAGTCAATGAATGATGGTTCTATTCTTCATATGGGAAATGAGTCAACAGCCCTGGTGCATGGAAGAGGAAGTGTTGAGTTGAAGTTTAGTTCTGGAAAGATTATTACTTTGTTGAATGTTTTACATGTTCCTGATATTAGGAAAAACTTGGTTTCTAGTGGTATTTTAAATAATTGTGGTTACAAACAAGTTATTGAATCTGATAAGTTTGTTTTGTCTAAAAATGGTGTATTTATTGGATTTGGATATTTATGTAATCACATGTTTAGACTTAATATTGTTCATGATGTGATTGATTCTGTTTGTATGTTGTCATCTAAACAATATGATTCAACCCTTTGGCATGCTAGACTTGGCCATGTACACTTTAAACGTATGCAAGATATGTCTAAGAATGGGTTAATCCCAGCATTTTACATGGACACTGGGAAATGTAAAACTTGCATGATGAACAAGATAACTAAGAAACCATTTAAAGATGTAAAACGTGAAACTAATGTGTTGGAATTAATACATAGTGATTTATGTGATTTGCATGCTACTCCCTCTTTGGGGAATAAGAAATACTTTGTTACTTTTATTGATGATGCTTCTAGGTATTGTTATGTTTATCTTTTACACACTAAGTATGAAGCATTAGATAAATTTAAAGTATTTAAGTCTGAAGTTGAATTGCAACAAGAGTCACTAATCAAAAGATTAAGGACTGATAGGGGAGGTGAGTACATGGATACTCAGTATTTCCAGTCTGTTGGTATAATCCATGAAACGACTGCCCCTTATACTCCTCAGCAAAATGGAATTTCTGAAAGGAAAAACCGAGTGCTGAAGGAGATGGTTAATTCCATGTTGTCCTACTCTGGACTGAGTCAAGGGTTCTGGGGTGAAGCTATGTTAACAGCTTGTTATTTGCTAAATAGGGTTCCCAACAAAAGGAACAAGACTACCCCTTATGAACTCTGGTCTAAAAAGAAACCCAACCTGAATTATCTCAAGGTTTGGGGTTGTAGGGCAGTTGTAAGACTCCCTGATCCAAAGCATAAAACTTTGGGTGAAAGAGGCATTGAGTGCATCTTTGTTGGATATGCTGAGCATTCCAAGGCATATAGGTTCTATGTCATTGAACCTAATGAATCTGTTTCAATTAACTCTATAATAGAATCAAGGGATGCTATATTTGATGAGAATAGATTCTCATCAGTCCCTAGACCAAGTCAAAGGATTCCTAATGGAACCAATGATGTTGGTGTATCAGAAACCTCTGATGAGGTCCCTGATGAGGTTGTGGAACAACAACCTGAACTTGAGCTCAGAAGAAGCACAAGGGTAAGGACTCCAAAATCATTTGGACCTGAATTTCAATTGTACCTGATTGAAGGAACAAGGGATGAGGTCTCTGACCAACACTCCTATTGCTTTAATGTTGAGGATGATCCCAAAACATTTGATGAAGCAATGAAGTCCCAGGATGTTGCTTTCTGGAAAGAAGCAATAAATGATGAGATGGACTCCATCATGGGCAACAACACTTGGGTGTTGGCTGATCTACCACCTGGTTGCAAGCCTCTAGGCTGTAAATGGATTTTCAAGAAGAAAATGAAGGTAGATGGAACTGTTGAAAAGTTCAAGGCAAGATTAGTCATTCAAGGCTTTAAACAAAAGGAAGGAATTGACTACTTTGATACTTATGCCCCTGTGGCTCGTATCAGTACCATAAGATTGCTGATTGCCTTGGCATCAATTCACAATTTGATTATACATCAGATGGATGTGAAGACAGCATTCTTGAATGGTGAATTGGATGAGGAGGTTTACATGAACCAACCTCAAGGCTTCATTGTGCCTGGCAACAAGGTGTGTAAACTGATTAAGTCCTTGTATGGACTGAAACAGGCACCTAAACAATGGCATCAAAAGTTTGATGAAGTGGTTTTGTCTAGTGGTTATTCACTTAACCTGTAACACCCAACCCGACAAGGGTAAAGATGTCACGTTAATGGTTTCATATCAGATCAAACAAAGCATACTTCAATAGTAATACAATAAAATATCAAAGGTTACAAATGAGATACTAACATTATAAGGTTAAGAATGAAACAAAACTAAATACTAAGTCTGCAAAATGCAATCCTTCTAATGACTTCTACTTCAGAATAACTATCAAGGTCTTCTAAGCCCAAAAGTCTCTTCACTCATACCCAAACCCGTCGTCCTGCTTATAACCTGCCGCACACGAAAAGAAAACGTGCGGCTGAGCTTAAAAAGCCCAGTGAACAGATATAACGATAACAAGCAGTAACGGTAAAGTAGTGAAGTAAATGAACGAGTACCAGGTATCACGATAGTCAAGAACAGGAACATGAAGACTATACAGATATAACAGGATTAGAACTAGTTACAGAAGATAGGTGAAAAGGAAACCGTAACCCACACAAACCCAAGTCAAATCATGTCAAGCTCAGTATTAAGTCATGTATCATACGATAGGGTAGTAGTAACAGTAATGGAAAGTAAAGGTTATACAGATATAACATTATTAAAACTAGTTGCAGAAATAGTATAAAATGTAATCCGTAATTCTACCACATACCAGGTCAGATCCAGTCAAGTCAAGTGTTAAGTCATATATCAGGTTACAGGGTGACAGTAATAGTAATGGTGAGTAAAGTTATAAGGTCACAAGGTGCAGGGTAACAGAAATCCTCTACGAGCCCAGAAACAGTAACAGTAACAGTATCAGTATAATCATGTAGAGGGGAGACCTCTCAGTAATCAGTAATTATGAGGGGAGTCCTCAATCAGTAAATGGAGTGATCAGCTCCCAGTATGTGAAAGACGTGTATCGCACACACCATCAGTCACCAGTAATACAGAAATCAGTAATCAGTAACAGTAACAGTTCTAGGATGCATCCATACGCCCCTGGTGGCCATAAACCTCCCAACACACCAAATAAAATACAGAAAAGGGACGGAACAGGTCATCACTCTCCTGCCCTAGAGTCATGCCATCGGTGCATCAAAGACATGGACATGAAACCCTCATGCCTAGTTATAGCTCGTAGTATCAAACTGTGGGTCAGGGTCAGGTATCATGTATCATGTGTCAGGTGTCATGCCTCAGAAATCAGTATCATGTATCAAGTATCATGTATCAGAGATCAGTAACGTGTATCAGATATCATGTATCAGGAATCAGTATCATGTATCAGAAATCAGTATCATGTATCAGAAATCAGTATCATGTATCAGAATCAGTATCGTGTATCAGGTGTCGGATTCAAGTATCAGGTGTCAAGTATTCAGGTGTCAGGTTCAAGTATTAAGTGTTAGATTCAAGTATTTAAAGATCAGGTAGTCCAGGTCATGTTTTATATAAGAGTTCAAGACAAGGTTCAGTACAAAGGATCAGAACAAGAGTTCAAATAAAGGTTCAAGTCGAATGGTTCATATCAAGTGAATCAGGGTTCAAGTTAAGTTTATAGCAAGGTATCAAGTATTTAAGTTAGTTGCATAAGTCAATTTCCATTACAAAATATCAGAAGTTCATATCAGAGGTTCATATCAGAGAATCATATCAGAAAGGTCATACCAGTAGGTCAATATCAGAAATGTTCAATATCAGACAGGTTTAATATCAAAAGATCATATACCAGAAAAAAAAATCATACATCAGAAAGATCATATATCAGAAAGATCATGTATCAGAAAGATCATACCAAAAGCTCATAATATCATGAAAGAAGCAAGCAAGGTCCACAGAACAAGGAAACATAGCAATAAATCAGGAATCAGAAAATAGGTTCAATATCAAAAGGTCCAATGTCAGAAGGGTCAAGTATCAGGGAGTCCAAAATCAGAAGGTTCATATCAATTTGTTTCAAGGTTAATAACAAGGTTCAATTTAAAGGTTTATATTAAAAGTTCCTATCATAGTTCAAAAAGTAATCTCTTAAAATAGCTTTCATGAAAGTAAACCTTAAAACAGTCTTCATAAAGTAGGTCCTTTAAAGAAAGTTTTCAAAACATTTTCACATGTAATTAAGAAGAGTTTTTACATTTAGTTATAAAATCCTATGAACCTTCAAAGTATTCCAGGGTCATAAATATTCACATTACAGGGTGATGGACAGATCATATCATGTATCAAAAGAAATAAAGCAAGGTTCATGAATTAGGGAAAACATAACAAAGGCATAGATTCAAATAGGAAAGCCCCATATAAAAGGCTCAGATCATAACCAACTGATATGCATAATGAAGAACCAATCGGAGTATGAGACGACATAACAACGGCTCAAAGAAATACTAAGATGAATCATAGATACTGAATGAAATAAGCAAGAGAACACCCTTACTGAAAAAGGGCAGAATATCTGTACCTTAGCACCCGAATCAAAGGATGATCAATGACAGACAATGGATCACTCCCTCTTCACACCTAGAGGAGTCAAGACAGAATTACTAAAGATCCCACTTTCCATATCAAGTAACTTTCTATTTTAGGCAGGTTTCCTTATTTGGCAAGTTTCCATACTTTAGGGTTTCAAATGTAATTCTTCCAAAGTTAAAGGTCAAATATGTAATTATAACATTCATTCATTTTAATCCTTCATTTATTCAGAATGTACATCTTCAATACTTCAAGTTTGCCAAAATTACATTTTATACCCCTTAGTTTACAAAATTTCCATTTAAACCTCTTAATTCATAATTTTACACTTTAAAACCTTATCTTATCCATAATTATCAAACAAGCCTCAAATTTTATCAAAATACAGAATATGACATCAGAATTACTTATTGTACGAATCCAGCCCCTCAAGTTTCAGAAATTTCACATTTAGTCCCTTAAGTTTACAAAACTTATAATTTAAAACATAATCCTATGTTAATTACATATTAAGCCCATAAATACTCAAATTTACCCAAATCACTTTTAATATCATATTTTACCCAGAATAACTTCAACTTTCCAGAATTTACACTTTTAATCCCTCTAGTTTAATTAATTACAAATCATACCCTTTAATTACCATTAATTCATTATCTTGCAATATTTACACATAGGACCCTCAAGTTATATTTTTCCCACATTGTACCAGACCTAAATAATATTTTAAAAATAACCCATGAGTTTCAAAATTTACAAAACACACCCTTGTGATTTAATTACAAATCGGATTACACTTTTTAATTCCAAAACAAGCCCAAATTTGATCCAATCATTATGCCATAATTACCCCATTATAATTACATTTTTAAATCACCAAATCCAGATTTAGAAGCCCTAGTTTCAATCGTAACCCTAGTTCTATATTTTTCCCATTCGAAAACCATAACCCGATTTGAACAATAATTAACCACGACCATTTCAAGCTTCTATAAATCAAACCACTATTTTTCCTGGTTCATAATAATTATATAGAGTCTAAGAAAAATAATATCCATGCCCAGAAAATTCGTTTATCATATATTAGAATTTACACCCTTTTTAAAACTTTAAATTCACAACGACTAACCTAGGCTTCTAAAATTCGAAACACCATTTTTCCCAGCTTATGTGATGACCAAGGAACTCATAAAAATTAGTAAGGAATCCCAGAAAAATCGTATTACAAGATTCACATAATTAATCCATTTTACACATTTTAATTCCATTCGACCACTTAAAGCTTGCATGATTTAATTCTAACATTTTTCACAGATCATGCATGATATACTAAGTGTAAGAAAATAATAGAGCAATTATTTAACGTGTGGAAAGAGTTTTTAGAAATTATACCTCACGGTTGGGTTTTTCGACAAGAATAATTCAAACGATCAAATGAATGGACCTCAAACCTTGAAACCAATTTTATTAGCTCCCTAAATTGATGTAGAACTCCAGAAAAATCACCCATGAATTTTAGAATTCCGGATGGAAGTGTTTTGAATTATTGTGTGTTTTTGATTTTCGGTTTAGTATTTATGGAGGAAATAAATGTGTTTGTTATATAAAATAGGAAAGGGCCGAGTCTTAGGGGTGGGGTTTGACCCAAAAACTACCCAAGATCATTACACAATCAATTTCATTCAATTTGCATTCAAGGTTCTTAATTTAGTATAATTATGTGGTTTTTTAAAAACAAATTAATATAACATAATAACTAATTAATTATTTTCGGTCCAAAGTTGTGTCTAAAGTGCTCATGGTAATTTTTGGTACATTATAAAATGTGAAATGTAGTAGCCAAAATTAATTTACTTCATATCTTGATCATTACCAGAAGTTTGGGATTTATTCGGTACTTTATAAATTAAATAATAAAATTTTAAGATCATAGGGGTATTTTGGTCTTTTTTACCATGTTTCAGATTTTAGGTGTTATTCACATAACCAGTCTGACAAATGTGTATATAGCAAATTTGATGAATCTGGTAAAGGAGTCATCATTTGTCTATATGTTGATGACATGTTGATCTTTGGCACTGACCAAAATCAAGTGGACCTTACAAAGGAATTTTTGTCATCAAGATTCTCCATGAAGGATATGGGGGAGGCAGATGTTATCCTTGGTATTAGGATTAAACATGAAGGTAACAAAATTTCCATTTCTCAGTCTCATTACATTGAGAAGGTGTTGAGGAAATTAAATTACTTTGATTGTACTCCAGTGAGTACTCCTATGGATACAAGTGAGAAGCTAATGCCCAATAAAGGCAAGGCTGTATCTCAACTTGAATATTCTAGGGTAATTGGCTGCTTGATGTATGCCATGACTTGTACAAGGCCTGATATTGCATTTGCTGTGGGAAAATTGAGCAGATATACTAGTAATCCTAGTGCTCATCATTGGCAAGCAATTCAGAGGGTACTGAAGTATTTGAAGAAAACTATGGATTATAGTCTCTCATATACTGGTTATCCTTCTGTACTAGAAGGGTACACTGATGCAAGTTGGATCAGTAACACTGAGGACAATTCGTCTACTAGTGGCTGGGTATTCCTACTTGGTGGAGGTGCAATTTCTTGGGCATCCAAGAAGCAAACTTGCATTACCAGTTCTACCATGGAATCTGAATTTGTGGCCTTAGCTGCTGCTGGTAAAGAAGCTGAATGGTTGAGAAACTTGCTTCTTGAGATTCCATTGTGGCCTAAACCTATAGCACCTATTTCTATCCGTTGTGATAGTGCTGCTACATTGGCAAAGGCTTATAGCCAAATGTACAATGGGAAGTCTAGACACTTAGGTGTCAGGCATAGCATGATTCGTAAGCTTATCATGAATGGGGTGGTATCTATAGAGTTTGTTAGATCTCAACAAAACTTAGCTGATCACTTGACGAAGGGTTTGGCTAGAGACTTGGTTTTTAAGTCTGCTAAAGGGATGGGTTTAAGTCCACCTTAGTCACTGAATGCAAAGACACCCAACTCCCTCCTGAGGAAACTTTGGAGTTGAGTTCAATGTGGCAAGCTGAACATTTAGTGGACTGGAGCACTGTTTTATATACATCCCAAGGTTGTGCTCAGAACCTGCTGGAAAGGAGGATGAAGTCTTCACTTCTTAATGGTTAATTTTCTTTGAAAAAGTGCTTTGCAGGGGCATGATTAAAAGATGAACCACCTATGTAAATGTTGAAGTTTTGCCGCTTCAGGAAGCTTTAGGACTTTTAGCTTTTACAACATTTATTAATTGGATATGGACACATGGCTTGTATAGTGTCAGGAGTATTTTAGTGTTTGAAAATGTATGTGTATTTTATATTCAGGTATTCAAATGGGTTGAAGGGTTCAATTCTTAGAACACCCTGATTCTCGAATATTTGAACTTGTAAGGTACTAAGATGAGAATTCAATCTTCAAGATATTTTCATTTATGCATATGTTTTGTTTTGTGTTTAATTTTTCATGCAAGGAAGTGAACTAAATTTGGGGAGGATTGTTGGAAAATTTAGTGCACTTGAGGGATAGGTTTACATCTGGTAATGGGCTTGGAGGTATGGAGTATACACCCATCAGGTCAATGAACACCCTGACTCAATTGTGGTTATAGTGTAAAAGAGTATTCTGCTGATGCAGATTACTCTGCTGATGGTGCTATCAACTCTGCTGATAGTGTTATTGTTCCTGCTGATGGTACAATAACTCTGCTGTTTAGGCATTAGACTCTGCTGATTAGCTTTGTCATTCCTGCTGATAGTATTATCGTTTCTGCTGATAGCTTTATTGCTGCTGATGCAGAACGATTCTGCTGATAGCATTAGTGATTCTGCTGATAGGCTAAAGTCTGATCCTGCTGATCAGCTATTCCTGCTGATTGTCTGATAACCACAGATTCCTACATTTATGGAAACTATTATGGATAATTAATGGGCCGTTAATTAATCATAATTCCATGGGCTAGGGTTTTGAGTAAACTCTATTATAAATAGAGATCATACTTTTCTGCATGAGGGACACGACATAAAACCCTAAATACTAAATACGATCGGTTCTTGATCTGTGCCTAGAACAAGAAGCTTCACTTGGTTTTATCCCATAGAGATATTCGTGCAACCCAGGCATAGGGTCGAATAGTTTCTATTGGAAAGTGATACCACGACTTCAAGTGAATATCCGGTACCCTTGATTGATTATCTTTACCCTGTTTGGGTGCACTACAACACACACAGAAACCAACAGATTAGAATATCGATAATAGTTTTAAAATGAAAGCTTGGTCTTCAGTGAACGTATTAATGTACTTCTTTTTTGATTACTTATTTTAGAATACAAACATCTTGTTACATGTATAACATGAGAGATTTTGTGGATAAAAAGCAAATGGTTTGAGTCTCGGCTCGTGCTCACTCCAGTTGTGTTTATCTGGGCCAGGAGAGTTGCCGGAGCCATTCTTCGTGGGTTAGACAATAGCTGGTGCCAAAAGGCACCCAGGGTCAGGTGTTTCCGCCAATTCACACCTTGTGTGGATAACATGCATGGGCTTCAGGGCGAAGCCAGAAAGTTATGGTCGAGATGAACAAACTTTGGATAATTTTTAAAAACTACCTTACAAATTGGTTCGTCATGGAGCAAACTACCCTACAAGCTGCCACGTGGACTATACCTTGGTTTTGAATTTGCTTTTGAAACACCCGTTTTAATTTCTGCTATAATTCCCACGTTAACAGTAAGCTTGGTATAAAAGGAATGTCGTTCAATAGTCAACCTTTTGTTTTTTGGAAACAACATAATTAAAGATTTTTTTATCAATCGTTTAACAAACGTTTATGGAAATATGCATATAAAATTATTTAACATTTAGTTTGGCCATTTTTATTCATGATATAACAACGAGTAAAAGATCGACTTCATTTCAATTTACAATCACTTCTATGAATACATGTTTCAATCTATACCACTAATCACTCTTTTCTTTGATGTGTTATTTCAGTCGTACCTAAAAATGTGTACCAAAATTTTACTTACTTGGTAATTTACAATCACTTCTATGAATATATGTGCAACCGTTTCATATAAAATCTAAATATACATGAAGCACTCTGTCACCGCTCATCTGCCTATTACATACAAATAAGCACACATTCTCTATCAATTTTGTCATCTTATGTTTTGTATTTAACCACTTATAAGACCAGTTACATCAGTTGCGTTAAAGGCTCGTTAAAGGACCAATTTTGCAGCTTTAACGCAAGTTAAGGGGCGTTAAGCGATATATGTGACGGGCGTTAACGCTGCGTTAGGGGTTGCGTTAACACCCTAACGCAGTGTTAAGGGTGATATCTGCCAAAAAAAAAAAAATTTTTTTACACTTTCGCCCCCTAAAAGTAACCGTTGCAGATTGAATTAATTGCGCTTTAGCCCCCTAAAATTTCTAGCCGTTGAAATGGAGCGGCCTAACTAAAAAAAAAAAAAAAAAAAAAAAAAAAAAAAAATCAAAACCATTTTCAATCCTCTATAAATAACCATTTCACACCATATTTTTTTTCACACTTCCACAACTCAATACACTACATATTTACACTATCTTTTCAACCTTCAACCCAAAAGAAAATGTCTCGATTCAACCTAAACGATGACGGGAACGAATCGTTCTTAGATCTCTTAGGATCCGGGTTGAATAACCCCAATGTTGGCTTATCTTCTAACCCGAACGCCAGTTCATCTTCCATCCCGAACCCACTTGGCTTGTCGGAGCAACAACTTTACCAACAACATCAACAAATGCTCTATTACGAACAACAAATCAACCTAAACACCCAAAATTTCTCCAACCTCAACTTCACCCAACATTCACAACAATCTCAAACCTCAACCAATGAAGTTCCCGAGACTCCAACGTCTCCACCAAAGAAAAACAAGTTCGGGCGTATCAAACGAAAGTCGAGAAAATCAAAAAACCCCGAACCTTTGTCGGATGATGATGAAGAGCCCGTTGCCAACAAGTGCAAACGTTGGAACGCACAAGAGGAAAAAGTGCTTGCTCAGTGCTATGTTGCAGCGTCAGAAGACGCACAGGTGGGGAAAAATCAAAGACGGGATACGTTTTGGCAACGGGTCCAGAATGAGTTTAACCGAGTCAATTACCAACAAAGAAACAAGGATATGCTCCAAAGTAAGTGGAGAACTTTGAATTGTGACTGTTCAAAGTTCAATGCTTACTACAAACGTTCCCAACGCCAAGAAAGAAGTGGCGAAAGTGAAGTTGATATCCTGAAACGTGCCCGAGAAATGTACCGGGACGAGCACAAAACCGCTCCTTTTAGCAACGAGGAGGCTTGGGAGGTTCTACGGGGTCATGTGAAGTGGGATGCGCCGGAGGCAGTTGATTTAACCGGCGATGAACCACCAAGCCAAACAAATGAGGCGTTGTTTGGTCATGATGAAATACCAAGGCCAATGGGGAGGCGTGCTGCAAAGAAAGCTCGATCCGAGAGCACGGGAGGAACGAGCACGGGAGCAAGTACGGGAGGGAGCTCGTCAATGCAATTCGTGGAGAATATGACACTCGAGTATCGTCACAAACGGGAAATGGCAGAAGCCGCGTATCGGGCTACAAAAGAAAAGGAGGAGGCGATAACAAGGCTGGAAGAAATAAAGTTTCTGAAGGAGAAGACCGACGGGAAGCCTCCAGAGGTGGTGTGGTGGATCAACCAAGAGAAAGCTCGCATTGTGGCGATATACAAGCTCGGGGATTATATTCCAGAGTAGATTTAGGATTGTCTTTATTTTTATTATGTTATTTTTAATTTTGTCCTTATTTTTTTTTTATTTCTTTAATTTCGTTGTAAGTTTTTTTTAAGTGTGTTATGTTTTAATAAATGTGTTGTTTTTAAAAAAATGAAGTAGTTTATAAGTTAGGGGTTGAATTTGAAAATTTATGTGTAAAGTTGAGTTAAGGTGTGTTAAAGCTGAGTTATTGATGTGTGGGTTAAAGCTGAGTTAAGTTAAAGGGTGAAAAAACTGACGTGGCATGTCTTAAAATTTAAAGCTGAGTTAACTGATGTGAGTGGCCTAAGAGTTAAACATTGTCATGCAAGTTACTTTTGATGTTTGTGATTTTCTGTTACGAATTTGAATGACCCCATCTTAATTACGCCTGTTTAAAGAGTGCCCGTGCATAGCAACGAGATTTTATAGCGGCATATAGCTTTAATGATAAAAAAAGTTTATGGGTTATAAACAAAAAATAGTAAAAGTTTGAGGATTTGAGGATTAAACATAATGTTTGAAACCCGGTTCGACCCGGGTGGTTCAACCGGTTAAACCATTCCAATCGAAAAATGGTTCAATTTAAACCGGGTCATCTCAACGGGTTGGGTCGAAAAAACGGGTCAAATTAAACTGATTCAACCCGCCGGGTTTGAAGCATTCCGGGTCAACCCGGTTTTCAATGTGTATTAATAGTTTCCTTTTTGAAACATATGTTTTCAACACTTTCTTTTTTAGTTTCAACATTTCCTTTTTAACTTTTTCAACATTTCACTTTCTTGAATTTTCACTTTTCACTCTAACCAAAAAAAATTTTTTTTTATAGGTATAAAGCATAAACAACATACCATACTTGCACACGAAGTTTCAAAGTTCCCGATATTTTAGGCAATGTTGAGAAGCAAGCAAATGGTCCACTTATTTTAGGCAAACATTTACCGTGTTTTTAAGCCGAGTACGAATCAAGTTTGAGCGTTTCATGTATGGAAACTAATAAAAGTTTGTAATGTTTGCAAAATATTTGCGGAATGGTTGAAATGATGTCATCAATCACTATATATTATTTGCATATCTTATTTTAAACCCCATTAACCATCCATTCTAGATTTTAAAATAAAATATTGTGATTTCTATCAATTCATATTCATTTTCATTAATCCCATTAGGGATTAGGCTAAGTTTTACTGTATCATCCTACTCTGATCATCATTATGGTTTTTATTGATTTTTATTATTTGCATATCTTATTTTAAACTAATTTGTCATGAAAGTGGCAAATTTAATTGTAATCATCCTTCTATGAAAGTGCCTAAAATAAGTGGACCATTTGCTTGCTTCTCAACATTGCCTAAAATATCGGGAACTTTGAAACTTTGTGTGCAAGTATGGTATGTTGTTTATTTATACCTATAAAAAAAAATTTTTTTTGGTCAAAGTGAAAAGTGAAAATTCAAAAAGGTGAAATATTGAAAAAGTTAAAAAGGAAATATTGAAACTGAAAAAGAAAGTGTTGAAAACATATGTTTCAAAAAGGAAACTATTAATACACATTGAAAACCGGGTTGACCCGGAATGCTTCAAACCCGGCGGGTTGAATCAGTTTAATTTGACCCGTTTTTTCGACCCAACCCGTTGAGATGACCCGGTTTAAATTGAACCATTTTTCGATTGGAATGGTTTAACCGGTTGAACCACCCGGGTCGAACCGGGTTTCAAACATTATGTTTAATCCTCAAATCCTCAAACTTTTACTATTTTTTGTTTATAACCCATAAACTTTTTTTATCATTAAAGCTATATGCCGCTATAAAATCTCGTTGCTATGCACGGGCACTCTTTAAACAGGCGTAATTAAGATGGGGTCATTCAAATTCGTAACAGAAAATCACAAACATCAAAAGTAACTTGCATGACAATGTTTAACTCTTAGGCCACTCACATCAGTTAACTCAGCTTTAAATTTTAAGACATGCCACGTCAGTTTTTTCACCCTTTAACTTAACTCAGCTTTAACCCACACATCAATAACTCAGCTTTAACACACCTTAACTCAACTTTACACATAAATTTTCAAATTCAACCCCTAACTTATAAACTACTTCATTTTTTTAAAAACAACACATTTATTAAAACATAACACACTTAAAAAAAACTTACAACGAAATTAAAGAAATAAAAAAAAATAAGGACAAAATTAAAAATAACATAATAAAAATAAAGACAATCCTAAATCTACTCTGGAATATAATCCCCGAGCTTGTATATCGCCACAATGCGAGCTTTCTCTTGGTTGATCCACCACACCACCTCTGGAGGCTTCCCGTCGGTCTTCTCCTTCAGAAACTTTATTTCTTCCAGCCTTGTTATCGCCTCCTCCTTTTCTTTTGTAGCCCGATACGCGGCTTCTGCCATTTCCCGTTTGTGACGATACTCGAGTGTCATTTGCTCCACGAATTGCATTGACGAGCTCCCTCCCGTACTTGCTCCCGTGCTCGTTCCTCCTGTGCTCTCGGATCGAGCTTTCTTTGCAGCACGCCTCCCCATTGGCCTTGGTATTTCATCATGACCAAACAACGCCTCATTTGTTTGGCTTGGTGGTTCATCGCCGGTTAAATCAACTGCCTCCGGCGCATCCCACTTCACATGACCCCGTAGAACCTCCCAAGCCTCCTCGTTGCTAAAAGGAGCGGTTTTGTGCTCGTCCCGGTACATTTCTCGGGCACGTTTCAGGATATCAACTTCACTTTCGCCACTTCTTTCTTGGCGTTGGGAACGTTTGTAGTAAGCATTGAACTTTGAACAGTCACAATTCAAAGTTCTCCACTTACTTTGGAGCATATCCTTGTTTCTTTGTTGGTAATTGACTCGGTTAAACTCATTCTGGACCCGTTGCCAAAACGTATCCCGTCTTTGATTTTTCCCCACCTGTGCGTCTTCTGACGCTGCAACATAGCACTGAGCAAGCACTTTTTCCTCTTGTGCGTTCCAACGTTTGCACTTGTTGGCAACGGGCTCTTCATCATCATCCGACAAAGGTTCGGGGTTTTTTGATTTTCTCGACTTTCGTTTGATACGCCCGAACTTGTTTTTCTTTGGTGGAGACGTTGGAGTCTCGGGAACTTCATTGGTTGAGGTTTGAGATTGTTGTGAATGTTGGGTGAAGTTGAGGTTGGAGAAATTTTGGGTGTTTAGGTTGATTTGTTGTTCGTAATAGAGCATTTGTTGATGTTGTTGGTAAAGTTGTTGCTCCGACAAGCCAAGTGGGTTCGGGATGGAAGATGAACTGGCGTTCGGGTTAGAAGATAAGCCAACATTGGGGTTATTCAACCCGGATCCTAAGAGATCTAAGAACGATTCGTTCCCGTCATCGTTTAGGTTGAATCGAGACATTTTCTTTTGGGTTGAAGGTTGAAAAGATAGTGTAAATATGTAGTGTATTGAGTTGTGGAAGTGTGAAAAAAAATATGGTGTGAAATGGTTATTTATAGAGGATTGAAAATGGTTTTGATTTTTTTTTTTTTTTTTTTTTTTTTAGTTAGGCCGCTCCATTTCAACGGCTAGAAATTTTAGGGGGCTAAAGCGCAATTAATTCAATCTGCAACGGTTACTTTTAGGGGGCGAAAGTGTAAAAAAATTTTTTTTTTTTTTGGCAGATATCACCCTTAACACTGCGTTAGGGTGTTAACGCAACCCCTAACGCAGCGTTAACGCCCGTCACATATATCGCTTAACGCCCCTTAACTTGCGTTAAAGCTGCAAAATTGGTCCTTTAACGAGCCTTTAACGCAACTGATGTAACTGGTCTTATAAGTGGTTAAATACAAAACATAAGATGACAAAATTGATAGAGAATGTGTGCTTATTTGTATGTAATAGGCAGATGAGCGGTGACAGAGTGCTTCATGTATATTTAGATTTTATATGAAACGGTTGCACATATATTCATAGAAGTGATTGTAAATTACCAAGTAAGTAAAATTTTGGTACACATTTTTAGGTACGACTGAAATAACACATCAAAGAAAAGAGTGATTAGTGGTATAGATTGAAACATGTATTCATAGAAGTGATTGTAAATTGAAATGAAGTCGATCTTTTACTCGTTGTTATATCATGAATAAAAATGGCCAAACTAAATGTTAAATAATTTTATATGCAAATTTCCATAAACGTTTGTTAAACGATTGATAAAAAAATCTTTAATTATGTTGTTTCCAAAAAACAAAAGGTTGACTATTAAACGACATTCCTTTTATACCAAGCTTACTGTTAACGTGGGAATTATAGCAGAAATTAAAACGGGTGTTTCAAAAGCAAATTCAAAACCAAGGTATAGTCCACGTGGCAGCTTGTAGGGTAGTTTGCTCCATGACGAACCAATTTGTAAGGTAGTTTTTAAAAATTATCCAAAGTTTGTTCATCTCGACCATAACTTTCTGGCTTCGCCCTGAAGCCCATGCATGTTATCCACACAAGGTGTGAATTGGCGGAAACACCTGACCCCGGGTGCCTTTTGGCACCAGCTATTGTCTAACCCACAAAGAATGGCTCCGGCAACTCTCCTGGCCCAGATAAACACAACTGGAGTGAGCACGAGCCGAGACTCAAACCATTTGCTTTTTATCCACAAAATCTCTCATGTTATACATGTAACAAGATGTTTGTATTCTAAAATAAGTAATCAAAAAAGAAGTACATTAATACGTTCACTGAAGACCAAGCTTTCATTTTAAAACTATTATCGATATTCTAATCTGTTGGTTTCTGTGTGTGTTGTAGTGCACCCAAACAGGGTAAAGATAATCAATCAAGGGTACCGGATATTCACTTGAAGTCGTGGTATCACTTTCCAATAGAAACTATTCGACCCTATGCCTGGGTTGCACGAATATCTCTATGGGATAAAACCAAGTGAAGCTTCTTGTTCTAGGCACAGATCAAGAACCGATCGTATTTAGTATTTAGGGTTTTATGTCGTGTCCCTCATGCAGAAAAGTATGATCTCTATTTATAATAGAGTTTACTCAAAACCCTAGCCCATGGAATTATGATTAATTAACGGCCCATTAATTATCCATAATAGTTTCCATAAATGTAGGAGTCTGTGGTTATCAGACAATCAGCAGGAATAGCTGATCAGCAGGATCAGACTTTAGCCTATCAGCAGAATCACTAATGCTATCAGCAGAATCGTTCTGCATCAGCAGCAATAAAGCTATCAGCAGAAACGATAATACTATCAGCAGGAATGACAAAGCTAATCAGCAGAGTCTAATGCCTAAACAGCAGAGTTATTGTACCATCAGCAGGAACAATAACACTATCAGCAGAGTTGATAGCACCATCAGCAGAGTAATCTGCATCAGCAGAATACTCTTTTACACTATAACCACAATTGAGTCAGGGTGTTCATTGACCTGATGGGTGTATACTCCATACCTCCAAGCCCATTACCAGGTGTAAACCTATCCCTCAAGTGCACTAAATTTTCCAACAATCCTCCCCAAATTTAGTTCACTTCCTTGCATGAAAAATTAAACACAAAACAAAACATATGCATAAATGAAAATATCTTGAAGATTGAATTCTCATCTTAGTACCTTACAAGTTCAAATATTCGAGAATCAGGGTGTTCTAAGAATTGAACCCTTCAACCCATTTGAATACCTGAATATAAAATACACATACATTTTCAAACACTAAAATACTCCTGACACTATACAAGCCATGTGTCCATATCCAATTAATAAATGTTGTAAAAGCTAAAAGTCCTAAAGCTTCCTGAAGCGGCAAAACTTCAACATTTACATAGGTGGTTCATCTTTTAATCATGCCCCTGCAAAGCACTTTTTCAAAGAAAATTAACCATTAAGAAGTGAAGACTTCATCCTCCTTTCCAGCAGGTTCTGAGCACAACCTTGGGATGTATATAAAACAGTGCTCCAGTCCACTAAATGTTCAGCTTGCCACATTGAACTCAACTCCAAAGTTTCCTCAGGAGGGAGTTGGGTGTCTTTGCATTCAGTGACTAAGGTGGACTTAAACCCATCCCTTTAGCAGACTTAAAAACCAAGTCTCTAGCCAAACCCTTCGTCAAGTGATCAGCTAAGTTTTGTTGAGATCTAACAAACTCTATAGATACCACCCCATTCATGATAAGCTTACGAATCATGCTATGCCTGACACCTAAGTGTCTAGACTTCCCATTGTACATTTGGCTATAAGCCTTTGCCAATGTAGCAGCACTATCACAACGGATAGAAATAGGTGCTATAGGTTTAGGCCACAATGGAATCTCAAGAAGCAAGTTTCTCAACCATTCAGCTTCTTTACCAGCAGCAGCTAAGGCCACAAATTCAGATTCCATGGTAGAACTGGTAATGCAAGTTTGCTTCTTGGATGCCCAAGAAATTGCACCTCCACCAAGTAGGAATACCCAGCCACTAGTAGACGAATTGTCCTCAGTGTTACTGATCCAACTTGCATCAGTGTACCCTTCTAGTACAGAAGGATAACCAGTATATGAGAGACTATAAGCCGAGTACGAATCAAGTTTGAGCGTTTCATGTATGGAAACTAATACAAAGTTTGTAATGTTTGCAAAATATTTGCGGAATGGTTGATGTCATCAATCACTATATATTATTTGCATATCTTATTTTAAACTCCATTAACCATCCATTCTAGATTTTAAAATAAAATATTGTGATTTCTATCAATTCATATTCATTTTCATTACTCCCATTAGGGATTAGGCTAAGTTCTACTGTATCATCCTACTCTGATCATCATTATGGTTTTTATTGATTTTTATTGATTTTTATTATTTGCATATCTTATTTTAAACTAATTTGTCATGAAAGTGGCAAATTTAATTGTAATCATCCTTCTATGAAATAAATCAAGAGCATGTATTTCTTTCGTATATAGTTTGATATGTACATGACGTGTTTCTTGAAATTTCAGTCGATCCCTTTTTGTTTTATTATAGAAATAGAAATGCATCCCTTTTCATTTTTTAAAAGAATTTTGAGGTTTATATTATGAAAAATGATTTGTAGGCCTAAGTAATGAACCTAAGAATAGACCTACAAATATGATTGGTGTAATTCAAAATTGATTGGTAAATATGAGGAGAAAGAAATAGTGTTTTTAATACTTGTCAAAATATGAATGGAGTATGCCTATTTGTAGGTCTATTTAGTAGGTCTATTTATCACTACTATTATATGTGAACTCCATCTCATGTAGCCATATTTATGGTAAACACTTATTTTGTCTTATTGTAAGAGCATACGGTGTAAGCTTACCGTGGCTCGCCGTAGAACCTTACTGAGGCTTGCCGCCACACCGGGTATGCCTTACTGTGGCTCGCCGTGGAAGCCTCCTCGTCTGCACGAGGAGGTGTTTTTCTGACATTTTGGTTTTTTTTTTTTTTCTTTTTTTGTTGTTGTTAAGTATTGTAAATAGGATAACTTGTAAAATGTTATACAAACTCTTACAAAGTTTATAAACTAGGAAATTAAGATACATTAAACAGCAAATACAAATACATTACACATGAAATACGAATACATTAAACATGAAACTGAAACTACGAGCGATTGATGAAACGATTAACATAAACAACGATTAACGATTAACGTAAACTAGGAACGATTAATGAAACGTATCATCTGAATCTGGGTAGCCTTCATCAGATGATTCGGAAGCTGAGTAAATACCACACTCCCATCTTTCCCTGCGTTCTTCAGCCTCTTTTGCTTCCTGCTCCAAACGAGCCCGCCTATCTTCTTCTTCTTGATATTCCATTTCCAGCAAGACCTGAATGTCTTCATGATGTTCCCTGTCCCACAAGTCCTGCGTGTCTTCGTTGGCAACCGGTGGATTGTGCACCTGCATGTGTTGATCTAGTTGGAGAAGTTCTTCATCAGTTATCCAAAACTGTTCATTTTCCGGTTGATTGTTCACCGGAAATTTTCTGGTTGGAAAACTGGAAAGATATGTTCTGGGGGAGTATGGAATTCTTCAGTTTCTCGAGGTGGGGATGGAAATTGTTGGCCGAAATCCCTTTGGCGAGGCGGGGATGGAAATTGTTGCCCAAAATCTCTTTTGCTGGAAGACATTTTGAGTTAAACAAGGTTGGATAGTTTAGATGTGAAAATTGTGTGTGATAATGGAAATAGAAGGATTGTATTTATAGTGGCAAATGCACACGTTTTCAATATTTTATTTCTGAATTTGAAATTTTGAATTTAAAAATATCCCGCCCATGTTTGAATTTTTGAATTTTAAAAGATCCCGCCCATGTGGTATACGTTTGAATTTAAACTCATCCCGCCCATGTTTTGAATTTAAAAACATCCCGCCCATGGGAATGAATGCAATTTCGTATGGTTATAAATACCATACCATTATATGAGTTTTATCCACACTTGTAATACTCACCAACACAATTGAAATGAGTAAGCGTTTGGCTAAAGAGGAGGAAGTGTTGCTAGCACAAATTTGGGTTGCTGTTTCCCAAAATCAAAACTTCGAGAATGAGATATCATTTTGGAACCAGGTTGTAGACATGTTCAACATGTCTAACGGTGAGATACGTACCAGAAAGTCACTCATGGGTATATGGGCAAGAATTAGCTGTGAATGTCAGAAATTCAATGCTATTTTCTTAGAGTTGCAGCGTACACGTGGGGACAATGACGGTGAGCTTCTCAACACTGCAAACACAATGTTTCAAGACCGTTGGAATGGAAAAAGCTTTCAATACGTTCATGTGTGGGAGGTTGTGAGAAATGTTTAACACAATGTTTCAATACCGTATGATTTGTTATCGTTTCCGTTTTTAATATGTTCTATCGTTTTTAATATGTTGTGTCTGTATCGTTTTTAGTATGTTGTAATGTTGTCTTTAAATTTGAATAAAACTCGTACGGTTACGTTTAATGTTAATATGATTTTTAAAATACTCTCCAACGGCTACTTTAACGGCTACATTCAAGTATAAATACCATACACTTGTTCCTCACTTGTCACAGCACTTTATTTTCTCACAAATTCTTCAATTTCACAACACGTCATTTTCTCACACGCAAGTATCACTATGGCTAACTCACCGGCAGAGGTGCAAAGGGCTATCCTCAACCGTTTACAAATTGAACAAGAAAAAGAACTCATACTTATTAACAGTTTATTTGGCGAGATAACTCGTATTATGCTACAAATGCATAATCGTGCTCCAGAGATCGAAATGTTGCGTGAGTTGCCTCAAGACCATCCGACAATCAGGGTCGGTCTACAAACGCTAGAAAGAAATAATGAAACAGATCTGGAACTTCATGTAGCGTTGAAGATGGTTAGGGAGCAAGTGTTACAAGTGTGGGAGGAGAAGTCGGATCTCATCGACAACTACAACTCTATATAAAATTTCGTAGAATATTATTATTCGTATTGTATAATAAGTATTGGTTGTATCGTTATTTTTAATTCCCGTATTGTTTTTTTTTCGTATCGTAACTTTATTATTATTATGTGGCTAAAATTGTTGTATTGTATTTTTAATTAAATGAAATGAATTTGTTTTATTTGGGTATTTAATTAAATAAAAAAAAATAGTGGTGGGGCCGGAATGAGGAGTTTGTGGCTTGTTGTTGTAAGGGGTGGTTGTTTGTTGTGGTTTGTTGTGATGACGTGGCACCAAGTGGGGCCGAAATGAGGAGCAAATTTTGCTCACCACACCTAGTCCTCTAATCAGTTTTAGTAAACTAAAATGTTCCTCTTCTTTTTAAATTCTATTATCTTACTATATTATAAAGCATTAAGGCCTACTAATAATGAAAACTCTTAAAATTAAGTAATCCAAGTTATAAAGCTGAAAGTATAAGTAATTAAAACACATTTTCTAACATTTACAAGTTCTTAAGCTCAAAGTACAACTAATTAAAATAGAAATACTAACATTAAATAGAATAAATAAATCATTGTGTACATTAATTACAATTAATTAACGGGTCAATAAATAGAATTAATGCAGTTATTAAAACACCCTTACATAAGAAATACAAATTATCACATATATTGTACAACCAACTTAAACACAATTCCTGCATTAAATGTCACTAATACAAATAATAAAGCACATTATACAAATATTCAAGCCCGAACGAGCAACGGGCCAAATGGGACGATTTTTACAATTAACGGACAAAAATATGTAAAAATGGACGAAAAATGTGTAAAAACGTATGAAAAAGTAAAAAACATACAAAAACGTATAGTCAATTGCATAAATCGGACGAAAACGGATGAAAACGCAAAAAAATAGATGAAAACATATGCAAAAGTAAAAAAAATACAAAAACGAACGAAAACGTGTAAAAATGGACGAAAAAGTGTAAAAACGAACGAAAACGTGTAAAAACATGCGAAAACATATAAAAACGAGTGAAAACGCAAAAAAATAGATAAAAACGTAAAAAACATACAAAAACGAACGAAAACGTCTAAAAATGGACGAAAACGTGTAAAAGCAAACGAAAACGTGAAAAACATGTAAAACGAACGAAAACATTTAAAAACAGACAAAAACGCGTAAAAACGGACGAAGACGTATAAAAAAGTATGAAAACGTGTAAAAGCGTATGAAAACGCAAAAAATGGATGAAAAGGGACGAAAACGTGTAAAACGGATGAAAACGTAAGAAAACGGACTAAACTTGTAAAAACAGACGAAAACGTATGAAAATGTATAAAAACGTAAGAAAACGGAATTGTAAATTATTTACTAACGGCCGTTAGTATAAAGAAATGCACGTGTGTTTGATATTATTTATCCCTATACGCAAACAAAACTCATACTATATATTTTGCTAAATATATAGAGAAATACGTTATTTTGGGTAGACTATTTTGGATACGTTATTCTGGATACGCTATACAATTTTGAATACTATTTTGGACGGTCAACACTGGTTTCGCTATTTTGAAAATGCATTATATTGATAGGTTATTTTGAGAACTATTTTGAGGCATACTATTTTGGAAACACTATTTTGGAATACTATTCGAAAGCTATTTTAGAAACATGATTACTCTGGTATTGCCCGATGCTGTTATGTCACATGCCTTGTCTCCCCACACCACTCCCCTTATTAGCAAGCCTGAACACACCGCACTATGAGCCGATGAGTCGGTTGACACCATTAGTTGCCTTAGGAAGCAACCCACCAATCAAAATGGATACATTAATGGTTTAGTCGTATGATTAGGACTTTGGAGACTACAAGTGAGATTGGAGGACTCATGAGAAGCAGTGACCTTGTTAATTGAGTTGTTTGTGTTGACCGTGATAGCGTTGTTCGCCTTAGTGTTCGTGTTCTGGAGATGGTACTGATTTAGATAATTCAAATTCTGTTGGTCAAAATTTTGTGCAAATGACAGATTTTCTTGTGAACCTTATAGGTATGATGAACTGGTAATCCTCATTAATTGGACCGTGTTATAATGTTTCTTCAAAACAAAATTTGGTTGATAGTCAAAATTGTTTTAAAATGTTCTAAAATAAGTTCAGGATTCTAAACGGATGGATTATTTTAGTATAAAAATCGTCTCAAATGTTTGTGCAAACGTCAATTTTATTGAAAATCAAAAAAATCCAAACCATATATGAAAAATTCGTTATTTCAAATTACAAATTTTTGCAGACATATCTTTTCACATGACTATAACCATCTAAAATTTTAAAACAAAGTTGCTCCAAATTACATTCATGGTCAAAATTTCATAATGTCTTACTCAAATAAATGTTGTTAACAACTTCAAAGACCATGCCTCCAAGAGGGAACACGTACCATTCTTGACAAACCCCGGGAACAATCATAGTGCCTACATAGTATGCAACCTTAGAAGTGAATCGAACACCTCTGTCCGAGACGGTCAGCAGCGATACGTTGTGCCTTGACGCTATTCCTTCTAAGTGCAACCTTCCTACCCATCCCAGAAGATAAGACTCTCGTGTGGATCTACCCAGGGATAATCCACTAGTTAGTGTAGAAGTCCTTAGGTATGATTAAAAAAGGAGAAAAGTGAATGAGGGAAGAGTGCCGACTGAGATGGAACTAGTACTGGAACAAACCCAACAAGGTGCTAGTTATGAAGTCTCGGTAAGCACTGAAGGGGTTGAAGAATGAAAAAGAAATGTAAAGATAAAGGGTGAAAAGAAAGAAGCCCTCCTTACACTTTAGGCAGAAACCGGGTCAATACATATGCTGTCAGAATCACTTGGTTGATTGCTAACATTGAAGACAAAGTACCATGGACCCAGTGATACGCTGCACAACCCTCCCTAGCCACTCAAGGTCCCTCAAAGGACTCTTGTTTCAATTATCACGGAGTTCAATACATTTCTATCGTCTCTCTCACTCCGAGTTAGATGATATTGAAAAGGTGGCATTCCTCTCCAGCCTTCGATCACCCAATCAAAATGCACAATTGAGTCTAGAGACACGAGATGCATAATAAGATCTCATAGGAACACGTATTATTACTACATTGGTTGTTCAACATTAAGGACACCAGATGTAAACTTAAGAGTCATTCGAAGATCTTAGCAATCTGCCAGAACATTTATGAGAGAATTTACGAATGTAATTCTCAATGATTGAATGGAAATTCCTGCCAGGGTCAACATCAAACTGCCCTGAAAGCAGGTCACTTCGGTAATTCCTTGTGGATTACGCTTAGTGATCGCGGCGGTTTCAAACGGTCTACAGTCGTGGAGTGATCTCCAGCGACTCACCTAATCGGTGATTTGCTACGGTAAATCTTTAAAACCCTCTGTGGGTTTACGATTCAGGAACGATCTTGGTAAGGATTAGAGAGAGTTTTCACACTATGTTGTTAACAATCTCGAAGTCTAAACCTGTAAGTACCGGACGTTTTATTGCTAAATGTCGTATGCAGGAACACCTGCCGATTGTAGCTGATCGCTGTTGTTGCTGATAGCGGTTGTAGCTGGTTGCTGATCAAGATGCCAATCCATCACCACATGCTCACACTACATCATCATCATATTCACAAAAGTCATGACAACCTAAAAGACCTTCAACATCGCTTCTGCAAACTCTGATGCTGAAAGATCATGACACTAAATAGTGTGAGCATGTCGACTCAATGAATATTTTCATCACATGGAGACATACTACTGAAAGATGACTTGGAAACACATGTTGGATGATAACTCACAAAGAATCACCAAAGATCATCCGAGACAGAAGAGAAGTCATCTGAAGTTCGCTGTTGTATGCACAATGATCAATGATATTGAAGAATCAATGTTTACGAGCTATGAAGTCAAGATCCAAGAATGAAGTGCTAGAATTCAGAACATTACTTCCGGGGTGACCTCCCTTAGGGGGAGATTGTTAGGAATATGAATATTCAGTTGAAGACTCGGTCACCCCGAGTACTTATTAGCACCTCATAGCTCGTAGGATAATTAGTAATATTAGCAGTAGTTTAGTAATTATTAATATTGTGGAGTGGGTCGGGTCTTTACCCACTGTTAGCTCACTCCACAGCCCACTAGGGGCACGATATGTAAGAACTATAAATACCCCTTCCCACTCTTGGGAAGGGTTGGACCTCATTTGCATTCTAATACAATTCTCTCATTTCTTTCTCTCACTACAAGGTTCCAACTCTTTCTCTCTAACTATTACCCTATTCGATCCATAGATTAGTCCCAAACAAGTGTTTCTTGGCTTGTGAATATACTACATTGTGACAAAAGTGAAGAAGGATCAGAAGTTGTTCAGAGTCTGATACAAAACATTCGTGAACAATATGAAAGGAAAAGGAAGAATAGAAGATGAAGTTTTTGGAAGAGTTCTCACAATCCTCAAGGTATGCATTTTATTCAATAAAAACTTGTTTATTTTAAAGGGAAATAACAAGTTTAGGGGAGAATTGTTGGGAATAAAATGTCCAAGACAAGGTACTGGTAGAAGAATAACTCACCAGACTGGGTCTGCTAGTATATGTTCGAAATCTGTTGAAGATACACTAACAGTACCTTCTGGGTTACATGGTACTGTTAGTTAATCAAGGTACTGCTAAGCTTCTGGAAGTCGACTGCAAGTTGTTTACTACTTTTGGATACTTTAATTACAGTTGCATTAGTATATAGAATTAGTATTAGTGGGCATGTGATGTAAAGTTTAAGCATGCTAAGTAAGTGTACTATTGGTTGTAAAGTAGCATATTAGTTGTAAAGTAGGATTAGTTTATTATTTAGCCATACTAGTGTGTCTACAACTTGCATATTGTAAAAGGACTCCTTCCCTTATAAAAGGAGTCATTAGATAGTTAGTAGAACATATTTCTCTTCACTATCCTTTCACAGTTCCTTATTTCATAACCTTTCAAAGTATTAGATTCAAGGTTCATTGTAACCCTGGTGACAACTAAGATCACCCGTATTATTTCATTAACAATATTGAATCGTTTTGAGTTAATTGTATTGTGCTTATTGTTCCAAATACTTCACTGTTCCATTATATAACCTTTGTTCTTTTAAGTGTGCTTAAGTAGATTCCGCATACTCAACCACATTCACTCATAAATATCTCAAACACATTACTAGGACTAACATCCTAAGTGTTTGTATAATCCTCACAATTGCCAAACATGTATGTTCTTTGTGTGATTATTCTTATATTGCCTTTCTTGTTGGTTTGATCCGTGACAATCATAACCATCAACTTGTTACTGGCTTTGACAAACAAACAACACTTGAGTGCAACCTAGTCTCTTGGGACGACCTTGACTTACCAACCCCTATACTACAAATGACTAGGGTATACTTGCCCGAATTGTTTCCTAGTTAATTGGTAATTCTTGTTTATAAATTTAAAACCTCATGCGAACGCATCAGTACCGTAAATCACAAGCTCACAACGAGCTTATCCTTGTCCTGTCACATCCTAGGTTGAGCTTATTTTCAAGCTTTTTGGTGCTTATTTTGTGTCTCCTTTCCTTATTGGGTCTCGTTGTGCTTATTGTTCACGCCACAAAGGTATTGGGCCGAGGCCCTTTTTTTTGGGTTTGATTATATTCAAATTTGATTTGTTTTGAGCAGCTTGGTTGTGTTTGGACTCAGATTTGATTAGTTTTGGGCTAAGCTGAAACCACAAGGTCTCGGTATGGTGTTATTTGTTTTAACCTCGGGTTTTGGCCACAGTTAGACTTAGACACGAAGTTGAATTGATTTGGAATTAATATGTTTTGGTCTAGTGATATAATTGTGAACCGTTTTGAATATTTAGTAATGAAAGTGATGTTTTGGCCGCGATGAGGCTTAGCCGAGACCTTGTGGTCTCGGAGGAGCCTCGGCTTGCCTAAATTGGACTTATTAATTGATTTGGGTTATGAAACGTTCTGTTGAATTTAGTTGACCCAGTACAAGAGTATGTTTGGGTTTTGTGGGGATTATGGTTATAATGATTGACCCGAGAGTGGTATTTGGTTGACCGTGACTCGAAATAGAGAACGACCCATGTGACTTAACATTTTGTTTTGACTCAATTTGGACAAAAGAAAAAGAAAAGTGAAATAAGTGTATTAAGTTAATTGTTAAAAGCAAATTGTTAATAAACCTATTTAATAACAAAATGACTTTAATAAAATATGTAAGTATTGACTTGGGATAAAAACGAGACACACGAGGGTTGTTGGACATTTCGAGACACACGACCCGTAGATTATGACATTACTTTGACATGTTGGATTATTTGGTTGGTTATTGATTGTGTTAGACCCGTTTCCCGGATGTTGGGACCCCACCCTAGATGAAAATGGATAAAGACCTCATGTGATTAGCCAGTCAACATTTGTTGCATTGTGGTCAAACCCGATAGTCAAAATATGACTAAAGTGGTTATGTAAAATATGATGTGTAACTAAAGGGGCCTAGGTTGCCAAGAATTAAACATGTTATAAAGTTAGTTGTGGCCAAAATAGAAGAAAAGGGACTTGAGGGGCCATTCTTGCCAATGACCCAAACTTGTGTTATAGCTAGATATATCCAGGAGATTCTAATATTCTCCATATCATTCTGGAGTCTAGGAAGTCCGGTTCTAGAGGAAGAAAAAGAGAGGGAAAGGATGAAGGTGAAAGTGCTATGATGATGATTATTAAATGGCATGATCTCTAGCTATGATTCCCCTTCAAGTAAGTAGCTATGTTCTTGATGACTATAAGTTATAGTTAGTGGGTTTTCATCATATGATCAAGATATGATCATATGATGATATGATATGGAAGATAAGTGTATTTGATGGATTTTGATAACCCTTGTTATGTTATTTATTGTTATGTTGTTAGGTTGTGGTTATGACCGATCGATGATGATGATGGATCATTGTGATGATGATGATGTTCTTGATATGTTTAGCTTGGATTAAGGTAAGTAAAATGATGATAGCATATGTTATATGGATTTCTATCATTATGTGTTATGTATGTTTAATGTTAGACCCGTTTCCCGGGTATTGGGACCCCACCCTAGATAAAAATAGATAAGGGCCTTTCGTGATTGGCTAGTCAACATATGTTGTGTTTTAGTCAAACCCGATAGTCAAAATATGACTATAGTGGTTATATAATATGATGTGTAACTAAAGGGGCCTAAGTTGCCATTGTGGTAAATATGTGTTATAAGTTAGTTGTGGCTAAAATGAGAAGAAAGAGACTTGAGGGGCCACTCTTGTCAATTGGCCAAAGTCCCACCCAACTAGTTATATCTAGTTTTCTCTAGAGATTTCTCCCATTATTGAGAGAGAGTGGGAAGGTCCGGTTGATGAGTGTGTAAATACTCATCATTTTTACCTAATCTGAGCTGCCAAAACATTCAAAAACACTCAGAAATACATCAAAATACTGAAAATATCCCAGGGATTGTGTTTTATGTGTTTTAAATGCAAAATGTTTAAAAACAGTTGAAAAACGAACAAAGTTTGCAAAATTGGCAGTTTCAGTCCCTCAAGTTTCAAAACTTGTCAAAACTAGTCCCTAAGCATTTGTTTTGTCAGAAAAATCACCAAAGGTCCTTTTTAATCATAATTTATCATATTTATTCCTTTGGTGAAAAGTTTGAGTAAGTTACATCTTTGGTCCCTCAAGTTTGAAATCTGTCAAAAATAATCCCTGGGAATTTTAAAAGATAGAAAAGTGAAATTTTGGTTCTTGGATTATGGAAACATGGCAAGATTCACCCTTGATGTATTTTGGAAGATGTGCAAGATGGGTCCTCAAAAATTCAGGAATTGCAAGAATGGTCCTTGTGATTAATTCCCTTGTATCCTAAATCTATCCTAATCCTACAAATAACCGGATCCACAAAAACAATTAAACCCATACCACACTTTAACCCTTACAACCCCACAGCCAACCCAACACCTAAACTACCCAACCCATCTATCCTACTAAAACCAAGGCCCAATCCCTTCCACTAAACCAACAAGCCCAATCCCAATTAAACCCTACCGACCCACTACCAAAAACCCGACCCACCCACCTTTAAATAAAAATAACCAATTCGGTCAACAATCCCCAAATCAGATGAACCCTAAATCCCTACTCCCTTGTCTTCTTCCCTATCCCGCCAAAACACCACAACAGCCAAACCATCACTATCCACCTCTCCCCAAAACTTTCATCTTTTTACCACCTTCTCCACTTCCCATCTCTGCTACCCTTCCCCTTATACCTCCCCACTCACGGGTTTCACCTCCATGTCATCAATCCGTGGGATTTAATGGCGCCAAGACCAAAATAAAGGGCCAAGATCATTTCTTTTTAATCCTACGGCTGGGAAAAAGTCAAAGAAAGCACAAAATCGAAGTTATCAAAGGATTACTCTCACGGGAGAAGCACAAGAGGAGACCGGAGTATTTTATTTCTTAGTAGTATAAATAGGGTAGTAAGGTTACTATGGTAACTAGGTTTTATTTAGCTTTTATTTCGGTATGTTTTTATTCTAGTTGTAATTTACTTTTTAATTTTAATATATATGTCGATTTTTATTTAGTTTCGTTACTGCTTCGATTTGTGTTGTTGTTCTTGTTGTTACTGCTTCGAATTCTGCTTAATTTCTGCTTGGTTTATTTTCGTTGTTGCTTCGATTCTGGTTGTTTTGTTACTGCTTCGATTTTGGTTGTTTTGTTTATTTGATATGGTTATTTAGTTTAAGATTTGATATGGTTGTGTAGGTTTTCGGAGAATTTTTGAAGTTTGTTTCGATTTCTATTTAGTTTTTATTTAGTTATTGCTTTTAGTTCTTGTTTGTGTTTGTGTTATGTGAGCGAAAAAAGAAAAAAAAAATAGTTTAAGTAAAAACACAAGCACAACTTTGTTTGTGTTAGTACTCTTTTAGTTCTTTTAGTTCTTTTAGTTTAAGTAAAAATAGTTTGAGTTTGGTTTAGTTTCTTTGTGTTTATTTGCGGCACAACTGATTTTTTTGTGTTTTTTTTTAGATTTGAGTTTATGTTTATTGTTTGTGCTTGCATTTGGATCAGTTCATGCTTATTGTCTGTGTTTGTTTTTGGAATAGCAAGATTTGGATTTTGAATGTTATTTTTATATCTTGCCTTGTCTGATCAGTATTTAAGTTGTTGTTGCTACTGAATTATTGTTGTTTTTGTGGTTGTTCGATTCTGCCTTTTTTTTTTTTTGATATTGTGCTGAATGCTGATTATGTAGTATTTGTAGTTTTGCAGTCAAAGAGAAAAAAAAAAAAATGGTTAGTACAAAAAAGGTCTAGTGTGGGAATCGAACCTGGGGCGTTTAAAACCCATTTTTAGTTTTTAAAAGTTTTACAAATCTAGTCCTTGAGTTTCAGTTTAATCCAAATTGGTCCCTGTCTTTCTTAAATCCGATTTTAGTTTAAAATAAGTTTCAGAAAAGTGCAATTCAGTCCCTGCCTTTGTTTTAGTATTTTTAAAGTTTAATTTTTTACATTTTTGGCCCCTAGACTTTTATAGATTAGTATTTTCTTTTATAAAATTAGTTTTTCTTGCATTTGTACCCTAGGATTAGTATTTCATTTATTTCAAGTTTTTAGCTTCGTGTGTTTACCGTATTTATTTGCGTTTTCATTTATTTCAATTTCTGTTTTTATTTATTTAATTTCAATTACCACAACACCAAATAATCTCCAAATCAAATCATCAAGCATTTTAATTCCGAACCTAAAACGATATCCTCGATTCACACCTCGTTGGGACACGACCCGGGTGATCATTTGCCCGGTATCATACACATCACATTCACGGGTTTTGCAAGTTTGACTTGTCATTTCCCAAAATATCACGTGTGCACGATACTATATTTATTTATATATATACTACACACGGATCAAATTTTGGCGCCGCTGCCGGGGAGGTTGTGTTGCGACAATATTGTTTAAGGTTTAAACGATTAGTGACTTGAGATCCTTCTTCACGAAGTTATCACTTCCAAAAAAATTTATAAAACACAAAAATATTTTTCTTTTCTTTTGTATATATATTATCATATAAAAACAAAAATACAAAAAGATTTTCCGTTTTTCTTGTTAAATTAATAAAACAAAAAAAAAAAAAAAAAAAAAAAAAATTTTTACCGTCGAAAACCAAGACAGAATACTACCTAACTGGGGGTATGACCATTAATAAGTTCCCAAACAAAAGATTAAAACTTGCCTTTGTGTCGCTTGCGAATTCGGCTCACCTTTGATTGATAAACAAACTATAAAGGAGGTTCTAGGATGGTCTTGACATTAAATTGCAGACCGAAAGGAGCGGGTTTTTAAGGACATTTATTGCCCACCTTTGCTCCTCCGCCACCCTGTGCGTTTTTCTTTCAAAGAGCTACCGTACGCTTGTTTGATTTAAGGATTAAGTTCACTTGTGTTTTGCCTCGGTCTTGATTTAATTGAAATTGTTTTTGTTAGTGCATGCGCACTCGTTCTTCTCCGTCAACAAGTCCTTTACGTGAACTCGGGCATACCTCGAGAAGACGTAATCGAAGACGTAATCGTGGGCATTCCGCCCCAATAGCCGGACCCGAGATTCGTGCTATTCCCGTTCCTCCCATTGTCACAATGGCGGAGGATCGTACCATGTGTGAGCTTCTCCAAGCACCCACCGAGGGTTACGGAGATGCTATCGTTGTTCCGGCAATCGTTGCCGATAGCTTTGAGCTTAAGACCGGGTTGCTATCCTTAGTAACTTCGAGTCAATATTTCGGATTTGAGAGGGACGATCCTCATTCCCACATTCGATGGTTTAACAAGATCACCTCTACCATCAAATACCGAAATGTACCACAAGATGCAATCAAATTGCTTCTTTTTCCTTTCTCTCTCGAGGGGTCGGCCCGGACTTGGCTAGAAAAACAACCCCCTCGTTCTATTTTAACATGGGAAGATTTGGTGTCAAAATTTGTGAATGAATTCTTTCCTCCATCAAAAACCACAGCCCTTAAAAATGAAATCACCAAATTCACTCAAAAATTTGATGAATCCTTTAGTGAAGCGTGGGATCGGTTTAAAGAATTACTTCGCAAATGTCCTCACCATGGTTTCTCCGAGTTACATCAACTCGATACCTTCTATAATGGTTTGAACCATTCCGATCAAGACTCTCTAAATGCCGCCGCCGGTGGTAATCTCTTGTATCGGACGACTAAAGATGCTTTAGCCATCATTGAAAATAAGTCTAAGGTTCGTACTTCACGAAGCAAGCAAGTTGTTTCTCAAGTGAATGCTTCACCTTCTACTTCATCTCCCGTGAGTTCTTCTAGCACCGATGCTAAGATTGACAAACTTACGGAGGCTATTCAAGCTTTGGTTCTCTCCAAGCATAAGAAACAATCTTCCCCACAAATTTCTTCACCCACTCAAGTCAAAGCGGTGGAAGAAACTTGTGTCACTTGTGGTGGTCCTCATGCATATTACAATTGTACTGCCACCGATGGTAGTCATTGTGATGTTAATGCGGTATCCGGGTCTTTCAACCAAGGAGGTAATCAATACCGTCCTCAAGTTGACCCGAACTATCGTGTTAGCAATCAAAATGGACCACCCGGATTTTCTCAACCCAACAATCCAAATAGATTCAATCAAAACCAACCGAGAGGGCAAAATGTTCAAAATCAATTTCAAGCCCCGATCAATCAATACCCAAATCAAGGTGGTAATTTTAATCAAGGCTTCCAAGCTTCGACTTACCAAGCCCCAATTGCTTCCTCAAACGAACTTGCTAATTACATCAAAGCAAATGAAGCAAATTTGAGGTCAATGCAAAATCAAATCACCACCTTGAAAAATGATTTTCAAACTTCAATTTCAAAACAAGGTTATGAACTTAAAAATGAGCTTAAGAATACAAATCAAAAGATTGATCAATCTCAAAATAAAATTGAGAACATGTTTGCCAGTCTCATGTGTCAATTGAATCAACCTTCAACTTCGGGAACTCTCCCGGGTAATACTGTGGTCAACCCAAAGGGTGAGTTGAAAGCTATTACCACTCGTAGTGGTAAGACAATCGATGGACCCTCGATTCCTACTCCTTCTCCGGTGAAGGAAGTGGAACGAGAAACCAAGGTGACAAAGGACAAAGTGCAAATTACTAGCCCACAAAGTACCGCAAACGTCCAACCTTCGGTAGTCCAATCTCCAATTCCGGAACCCGATGTTCCGAAGACAAATTCTAAGCCCTCGATTCCTTATCCTTCGAGGCTTAATGAACAAAAGCTCCGTGACAAAACTAATAGTCAAATGATGAAGTTTCTTGAAATCTTTCAAAAGATACACTTCGATATTAGTTTTGCGGATGCTCTTCTCTACATGCCAAAGTTTGCTTCAACATTCAAAAGTCTCCTTAGCAATAAGGAAAAATTGTTGGAATTGGCAAAAACTCCATTGAATGAGAATTGTTCGGCGGTGATTCTTAAGAAGTTACCCGAAAAACTAGGAGACCCCGGCAAATTTCTCATTCCTTGTGACTTCCAAAAGCTTGATGAATGCTTAGCCTTGGCCGATCTTGGCGCAAGCATCAATCTAATGCCTCTTTCCGTATGGGCAAAGCTTTCTCTACCGGAACTTACTGATACACGAATGACTCTCGAGCTTGCAAACCGATCGGTTACTGTTCCGAAAGGTATTGCCGAAGATGTCTTCGTGAAGGTTGGCAAGTTCCATTTTCCTGCTGACTTCGTAGTAGTCGATTTTGATGCCGATCCCCGTGTCCCCCTTATTTTGGGAAGACCATTCTTGAAAACGGCTCGTGCATTAATCGACGTATACGAAGGTGAAATGACTCTTAGAGTCGGTGATGAAAAATTGGTCTTAAATATTGAGAGTACTTCAAAATATCCTTTCAAGCATGATAGCGAGTCAATTAACCAAATTGATATCATTGATACTACATGCGAGGAATATTTTCATGAAGTGCTAAGTGGCAATCCCACTTCTTCGGACCATACCAATGCTCTCTCTTCCCCTTCTCTCACTCCATTTGAGGGAAGTGACTTCATTTTGGAGGAGATTGAAGCTTGTTTAGCTTGTGATGTAACTCAATCGGAAATGGATGAAGGTGTGTTTGACATGGAGGGAGACCTTCGTCTAATTGAGAAGTTACTTAATGAAGATCCATCATCTCTCCCTCCGAAAGAACTTCATAATGAGGAAATCACATCTAGTGAGAATCCTATTGATCCACCGGAGGTCGAACTTAAGGACTTACCGCCTCATCTCGAATATGCATTTTTGGAGGGTACCGATAAATTACCCGTCATAATTGCTAAAAATTTAAATGATGAGGAGAAAACCGCTCTCATAAAGGTTTTAAAGTCACACAAGCGAGCCATCGCTTGGAAACTTTCCGACATTAAGGGTGTTAACCCGGAATTTTGTACACACAAGATTTTAATGGAAGATGACTTTAAACCAGCGGTTCAACATCAAAGAAGGGTTAATCCAAAAATTCACGAGGTTATCAAAAAGGAAGTTCTTAAACTCCTTGATGCCGGCTTGATTTACCCTATCTCGGATAGTCCTTGGGTGAGCCCCGTTCATTGCGTGCCTAAAAAAGGTGGCATTACCGTTGTTACAAATGATGAAAACGAGTTGATTCCTACTCGATTGGTGACGGGATGGCGTGTATGCATTGACTACCGAAAGTTAAATGACGCCACCCGTAAAGACCACTTCCCTCTTCCATTCATGGACCAAATGCTCGAAAGACTTGCGGGAAACGAGTACTATTGTTTTCTCGACGGTTTCTCGGGTTACTTCCAAATTCCCATTGACCCGCAAGATCAAGAAAAGACCACTTTCACTTGCCCTTATGGAACGTTTGCCTACCGACGCATGCCTTTTGGCTTATGTAATGCTCCGGGCACGTTCCAAAGGTGTATGTTGGCCATTTTTCACGACATGGTCGAGAAAACTATGGAGGTCTTTATGGATGATTTCTCGGTCTTTGGGGATTCTTTCACCACATGTCTCTCCCATTTGGACAAAATGCTTCAACGTTGTGAAGACACTAATCTTTGTCTAAATTGGGAGAAAAGTCATTTCATGGTCAAAGAGGGCATTGTCCTCGGCCATAAGATTTCTAAGAGTGGGATTGAGGTCGATAAGGCTAAAGTTGATGTTATCGCTAAGCTACCTCATCCCACTACCGTCAAGGGTATTCGGAGTTTCCTTGGTCACGCCGGTTTCTATCGTAGATTCATCCAAGATTTTTCGAAAATCGCCCGGCCGATGACCCGTCTCCTTGAAAAGGAAACTCCGTTCGTTTTCTCACAAGAGTGCATTGAAGCTTTTCAAACTCTAAAGAAAAAGCTTACTGAAGCACCAATCTTAGTTGCCCCCGATTGGGACCTACCTTTTGAACTTATGTGTGATGCAAGTGATTTTGCCATAGGTGCGGTCTTGGGGCAACGAAAAGCAAAACATTTTCAGCCTATACACTATGCTAGCAAAACTATGACCGAAGCTCAAACACATTACACCACGACGGAAAAAGAATTATTAGCCGTGGTATATGCTTTCGAAAAGTTTCGGCCATACTTAATCTTGTCTAAAAGCATAGTGTATACGGATCACTCGGCTCTCAAATATCTCTTTGCAAAACAAGATGCAAAGCCGAGATTGCTCCGTTGGGTTCTCCTCCTACAAGAATTTGATATCACCATCCGTGATAAAAAAGGAGCCGAAAACCTTGCTGCTGATCATTTGTCCCGATTAGAGAATCCTCATCAAAGTGTGCTCGAGAAAAAGGAAATAAATGAAACATTTCCTCTTGAGACACTTAGCGTGGTATCTTTTCGTGGTGATTCTAGTACCCCATGGTTTGCCGATTTTGCAAACTACCATGCGGGAAACTTTGTTGTGAAAGGGATGTCGTCCCAACAAAAGAACAAATTCTTCAAAGATGTGAAGCATTACTTTTGGGACGATCCCTACTTGTTTAAAGTGTGTGCGGATCAAGTCATCCGGCGGTGTGTTCACGGCCAAGAAGCCGTTGAAATTCTTAAAGCTTGCCACAATGGACCCACGGGGGGACATCATGGTGCAAACTACACCGCCAAGAAAGTATTTGATTCCGGTTTCTTTTGGCCCACAATCTACCGTGATGCCCATGACTTGGTCAAATCTTGCGACTCTTGTCAACGTCACGGGAAGATTTCTCAAAAAGATGAAATGCCACAAAACGTCGTTCAAGTTTGTGAAATCTTCGACGTTTGGGGCATTGACTTTATGGGCCCGTTCCCGTCTTCACGAGGGAACAAGTATATACTCGTGGCCGTCGATTACTTGTCTAAATGGGTTGAAGCGAAAGCACTCCCCACCAACGACGCCCGAGTAGTGTGCAAATTTTTGAAAACTCTCTTTGCTCGGTTTGGAACTCCACGTGCTATCATTAGTGATCGTGGTACGCACTTTTGCAATGATCAATTTGCAAAAGTCATGCTTAAGTACGGTATCACTCACCGTCTTTCCACCGCATATCACCCGCAAACAAGTGGACAAGTGGAAGTTTCAAACCGTGGTTTAAAAAGAATCTTGGAAAGGACCGTAGGTGAAAACCGTGCGTCGTGGTCGGATAAACTAGATGATGCACTTTGGGCCTTCCGTACAGCTTACAAAACACCCATCGGGTGCACTCCCTACAAGCTTGTGTACGGAAAGGCGTGCCATCTACCGATCGAGCTCGAGCACAAAGCCTATTGGGCCTTGAAGCATGCAAACTTCGATCTAAAGTCCGCGGGTGATCACCGCAAAGTTCAACTAAATGAATTAAATGAACTTCGTGATCAAGCCTACGAGAATTCTTTGATCTACAAAGAAAAGACAAAGAAGATCCACGACTCCAAGATCAAAAACCGCGTTTTTAACGTTGGTGATCGAGTCCTTCTTTTTAACTCTAGATTAAAGATTTTCTCGGGCAAGTTAAAAACCCGATGGACTGGACCATTCACCGTTGCCAAAGTTTTTCCCTATGGTACTGTCGAGTTATCTCAAAATGACGGACCAAACTTCAAGGTGAACGGTCATAGGTTGAAGCATTATTTTGGAGGGGACATACCATCCATGGTTGTCCCGGATCTCCAAACTTTCCCCATGGACCAATGAATTCGGGGTCGAGTCAAGCTAGTGACTCGGTTATCAAAAACATTAGCAAAACATGGGGTCTCACCCGTGTCTCTGTTTTCTTTCTCTTTTCTACCACTAAGTGTGGGGGAGATGGTCTCTTCCACTCACTTCCCCGTCGACTTTTTAATTGACTTTTCTCCCGGGCTGTTCAGGAACCCTTTGTTACAGTTGGCCGTTCACAAGCGGTTAGCTTGCGTGACAAACCTGACTGTTCGGGAGAAATCAACTCAATTCGGGGTCGAGTCAAGCTAGTGACTCGGTGATCAAAAACTCAAGCACCATATGGGTTTTCACCCATATTTCTGACTTCTTTCTATTTTCTACCACCTAAGTGTGGGGGAGATGCCCCACATGTTGTATATATGAAAATTTTTCAAAAAAAAAAAAAAAAAAAAAAAAAAAAAAAAAAAAAAAAAAAAAAAAAAAAAAAAAAAAAATGTGTATATAAAATAAAATGGCTATTCATATTTCCCTTTCACGTTCTAAGTGGTGGTTTAACAACCGGTACTTTGAATATTGAGGGCAATATTCAGTTCTAAGTGTGGGGGGGAATTCTTGCGAATTTAATCAAATGTACCATCTAGCACCCCCATTTTAGCCAAAATTTTAAAATTTTTTTTTTTTCTCACTTAGAACGAAATAAAACGGTTATCAGTCCGCCATGTCTAACCCACAAAAGGATTGGCTAATCCAAGAGCAAACGGCTCTTGGTAAAGATGTCTCAAATCCGTTGATGGCTTGCAATTTGCCGAAAATTGTATGGTTTTCGACTCACCATATCCTAAAAAGATGAAGAGTGGCTAGCCCGCAAGATTATGGCTTGTGGTAAAGGCAGTGGAAAAACCATAATTGGTAATCAGCTCACCAAAGATAATATTGATAATTTATCTAAGAGTTGGCTAGTCCAGAAGCAAACGGCTTCTGGTAAAGACAAATCAAAACCGTTGACAGCTGATGGTTTGCTCAAAATCATTTGGTTATCATTGTACCAAGGTTCTTACTTGAACTAAAACAATTGGCTACTCCAGAAATGATGGATATCTGGTAAAGAGAAAAATCCATTAAAACTTCATAAAAGATTGCTAGGGACTAGCAATAGTTTAGTGTGGGGGATTGATGAGTGTGTAAATACTCATCATTTTTACCTAATCTGAGCTGCCAAAACATTCAAAAACACTCAGAAATACATCAAAATACTGAAAATATCCCAGGGATTGTGTTTTATGTGTTTTAAATGCAAAATGTTTAAAAACAGTTGAAAAACGAACAAAGTTTGCAAAATTGGCAGTTTCAGTCCCTCAAGTTTCAAAACTTGTCAAAACTAGTCCCTAAGCATTTGTTTTGTCAGAAAAATCACCAAAGGTCCTTTTTAATCATAATTTATCATATTTATTCCTTTGGTGAAAAGTTTGAGTAAGTTACATCTTTGGTCCCTCAAGTTTGAAATCTGTCAAAAATAATCCCTGGGAATTTTAAAAGATAGAAAAGTGAAATTTTGGTTCTTGGATTATGGAAACATGGCAAGATTCACCCTTGATGTATTTTGGAAGATGTGCAAGATGGGTCCTCAAAAATTCAGGAATTGCAAGAATGGTCCTTGTGATTAATTCCCTTGTATCCTAAATCTATCCTAATCCTACAAATAACCGGATCCACAAAAACAATTAAACCCATACCACACTTTAACCCTTACAACCCCACAGCCAACCCAACACCTAAACTACCCAACCCATCTATCCTACTAAAACCAAGGCCCAATCCCTTCCACTAAACCAACAAGCCCAATCCCAATTAAACCCTACCGACCCACTACCAAAAACCCGACCCACCCACCTTTAAATAAAAATAACCAATTCGGTCAACAATCCCCAAATCAGATGAACCCTAAATCCCTACTCCCTTGTCTTCTTCCCTATCCCGCCAAAACACCACAACAGCCAAACCATCACTATCCACCTCTCCCCAAAACTTTCATCTTTTTACCACCTTCTCCACTTCCCATCTCTGCTACCCTTCCCCTTATACCTCCCCACTCACGGGTTTCACCTCCATGTCATCAATCCGTGGGATTTAATGGCGCCAAGACCAAAATAAAGGGCCAAGATCATTTCTTTTTAATCCTACGGCTGGGAAAAAGTCAAAGAAAGCACAAAATCGAAGTTATCAAAGGATTACTCTCACGGGAGAAGCACAAGAGGAGACCGGAGTATTTTATTTCTTAGTAGTATAAATAGGGTAGTAAGGTTACTATGGTAACTAGGTTTTATTTAGCTTTTATTTCGGTATGTTTTTATTCTAGTTGTAATTTACTTTTTAATTTTAATATATATGTCGATTTTTATTTAGTTTCGTTACTGCTTCGATTTGTGTTGTTGTTCTTGTTGTTACTGCTTCGAATTCTGCTTAATTTCTGCTTGGTTTATTTTCGTTGTTGCTTCGATTCTGGTTGTTTTGTTACTGCTTCGATTTTGGTTGTTTTGTTTATTTGATATGGTTATTTAGTTTAAGATTTGATATGGTTGTGTAGGTTTTCGGAGAATTTTTGAAGTTTGTTTCGATTTCTATTTAGTTTTTATTTAGTTATTGCTTTTAGTTCTTGTTTGTGTTTGTGTTATGTGAGCGAAAAAAGAAAAAAAAAATAGTTTAAGTAAAAACACAAGCACAACTTTGTTTGTGTTAGTACTCTTTTAGTTCTTTTAGTTCTTTTAGTTTAAGTAAAAATAGTTTGAGTTTGGTTTAGTTTCTTTGTGTTTATTTGCGGCACAACTGATTTTTTTGTGTTTTTTTTTAGATTTGAGTTTATGTTTATTGTTTGTGCTTGCATTTGGATCAGTTCATGCTTATTGTCTGTGTTTGTTTTTGGAATAGCAAGATTTGGATTTTGAATGTTATTTTTATATCTTGCCTTGTCTGATCAGTATTTAAGTTGTTGTTGCTACTGAATTATTGTTGTTTTTGTGGTTGTTCGATTCTGCCTTTTTTTTTTTTTGATATTGTGCTGAATGCTGATTATGTAGTATTTGTAGTTTTGCAGTCAAAGAGAAAAAAAAAAAAATGGTTAGTACAAAAAAGGTCTAGTGTGGGAATCGAACCTGGGGCGTTTAAAACCCATTTTTAGTTTTTAAAAGTTTTACAAATCTAGTCCTTGAGTTTCAGTTTAATCCAAATTGGTCCCTGTCTTTCTTAAATCCGATTTTAGTTTAAAATAAGTTTCAGAAAAGTGCAATTCAGTCCCTGCCTTTGTTTTAGTATTTTTAAAGTTTAATTTTTTTACATTTTTGGCCCCTAGACTTTTATAGATTAGTATTTTCTTTTATAAAATTAGTTTTTCTTGCATTTGTACCCTAGGATTAGTATTTCATTTATTTCAAGTTTTTAGCTTCGTGTGTTTACCGTATTTATTTGCGCTTTCATTTATTTCAATTTCTGTTTTTATTTATTTAATTTCAATTACCACAACACCAAATAATCTCCAAATCAAATCATCAAGCATTTTAATTCCGAACCTAAAACGATATCCTCGATTCACACCTCGTTGGGACACGACCCGGGTGATCATTTGCCCGGTATCATACACATCACATTCACGGGTTTTGCAAGTTTGACTTGTCATTTCCCAAAATATCACGTGTGCACGATACTATATTTATTTATATATATACTACACACGGATCACCGGTTTTTAGAGAGATGGAAAGAGAGGGAAAACTAGCTAAGTGATGATAGAAGAAGAAGGTGATGATCAAGTGCTAGTGGCCACCCTTTGATATGATCATCACAAGTAAGTCTTTATGTTCTTGTTGTTATTGAAGCTTTGGATTAAGAGTTAAGTGGGTTTTCATCATATGATCAAGATATGATCATATGATGATATAGAAAGATAGATGATTATGTTTTGATGGGTTTTGATAACCCTTGTTATGTTATTTATTGTTATGTTGTTAGGTTTGGTTATTTATGAAAGATGATGATGATGATGATGATGATGATGGATCATGATGTTGATGATGATTTCTTGTTATATTATAGCTTGGATTGAGGTAAGTAAAATGATGGTAGCATATGTTATATGGATTTCTATCATTATGTGTTATGTATGTTATTATTGAAAAGATGAGCTTGGATATGCTTATGTGGTGCCATGTCTATGGCTTATGTGTTGAGATGATGCTATGGATATGTTGATGTTATGTGCTAGATGAGGCTTGAGTAGTATGCTATGATGTAAGTGTTTTATGTATATGATGCATCATGTGGATTGAAGTATGATTATATGTTATGATCGTTTTACTTACTAAGCGTTATCGCTTACGGTTTAGTTGTCTAACCGTTTTGTAGGTTGGCGTGTTATTAAGGATGGCTTGGATGTGGGGTATAAGGATTGGTATGCAAGTGTAAGGTAGAATGTAGAGCTTAGGTAGATACCGAGCTCATGTGTAAGTTTGTACCCCCGTTAGTCTTTTATGGGTTGTTAGAGTGTAGCCGTATGGCAAAGAGTATGTCAAGAGTTGTATGGCAATTTGGTGGTCTTTTGATAAGTCAAAGTATGTTTTATGTGTTTATAGTCTAAGTTAAGGGAGTGTTTGGCACAAGTGTAAAAGTACCCATTTTGGATGGTGGACGGGTCAAGTGTATATTGGAACATATTATATGTATTAAAGTAATGATTTTGGTTGAGTTTGAAGTGTTGTGAAAGTAGTATGTGGCTTTTGTCATGAAATGGGTCAAAAAGGGGTTATGTGCATGACCCGTCTAATTTGTAAAGCACCATTCCGGGATATCAAACGGTTAATGTTTTTGTATGAAAATGATGTTTATGATGTGTTAATGAAATCTGGAAAGTTTCATTAATTGTCGGGTCATAGGAGTTGTTTTTCCGGAAAATGGGTCAAAAGGATGTTAAAAGGGTTATGCAGTTAAAGGGGTGTTTGGGTTAAGAGTGTTTTTACCCAATTTGGGTAGTAAATCGGGTTGATTGGGTATGTAAATGATTTTGTATGTTATGTTAATGGCCTTGAGTGAGTTTGAAGTGAATATATGGTAGCACGGGTCACTTTCGGGTCTGTGTAGACTACTTTGGTCTGTGTAGACTACTTTTGGTCGGTGTAGACTACTTTGGTCTGTGTAGACTACTTTTGGTCTGTGTAGACTACTTTGGTCTGTGTAGACTACTTTTGGTCTGTGTAGACTACTTTGGTCTGTGTAGACTACTTTGTTCTGTGTAGACTATTTTGGTCGGTGTAGACTACTTTGGTCTGTGTAGACTACTTTTGGTCTGTGTAGACTACTTTGGTCTGTGTAGACTACTTTTGGTCTGTGTAGACTACTTTGGTCTGTGTAGACTACTTTTGGTCGGTGTAGACTACTTTGGTCTGTGTAGACTACTTTTGGTATATGTAGACTACTTTTAGTCTGAGTAGACTACTTATAGTCTTATCAATATTTAAAGTCTCTTGTTCATGTATGGGTCATGGTTCAAGCGTTTCCGCGTACAAAGTCAAAAAGTTTTGAATTTTTGGTATAAGCGGGCACGGGGTGTAACAACTTGGTATCAGAGCCAGGTTTAAGTGAATTAGGTTTCCACTATAGGTTGCCTAGTCTTAAACCACTCGTAGGAGCGTTAGACGTAAGTGTTAGTTGCGCGGAAAATAATTGCTAAGTGTTAGATGGATTATGTTTTATGCTAGTTGAGCCTATTGATGATAGGTGATGTATAATTGTAGTAGTGTTGTTGTGTAAGAGATATAAGTCCATGGGGACTTGAGATGCTTAACTGATTAGTAGGCCGAGCACCTCGGTTGGTGCCGGTAATTTTATTGTGATCATGTAAATGTATAATAGAGCCATGGTGATGGCATGCGAGTAGAAATGCTATGTGGTATTAGAGATGGGTTAGCAAGTGAATTAAAGTTCATAATATCTTAGTTATAAGGTAGACTAGTGTTTGCGGCTAATTAGAAAGTGATGCTTAGACATAGATTGTTTATGCGATGTGATATATGAGGCCATAGACTATGTTTGTTGATTTTGATTATGTATGTTTTAACACTTGTCGGATAAGTGTTAAGTGTTATGTTATGATTGCTTATGTGATATGAAGTCTATGGTAGTTGATTATATGTGTAAGCTTTATGTGATGTGCTTGAGAGCACGTTGGTGTAGAAGTTTATGAGTTGAGATAGATGCCTTAGAATGCGTGTTAGGTGTTGACCTAGTTGTGGTCGGTAAAGCTAAGAGAAAACATTGATATGTGAAAAGAGTTAAGAAGCGTGATAATAATTTGAAAAAGCATAAGTTCTTAAAAAAGAGTTAGATAAGTAAGAAGTGAAGAATGAAATATGTTTGTAACTTGATGATAAGAAAGACATGATTGTTATAATAACGAATAGATGCTTGAAGACATAATTTCTTACATGAGTAATTAAAATGAGAAAGTTAAAGAGTGTAGTTAAGTCGCAATGAGATCATGTGCAAATAAAACATGATGACTAAAATGTGTTAGTAATAAATGTGTAGAAGTGATGGTCGAGATATAAATTGAGCTAGAAATCATAAGAGACTTGAAGTGAACTAGAAAGAGTTGTAAAACACGAATGTGATCATGTCAATATTTTGGAATATGTAAGTAAAGATTAATAAAAGTATTAAGGAATAAGCCTATGTAAGGTTTATGTGTGTGAGTTGGATAGACTAAATGAAGTGATAGTGTAAGTTGAGAGAATATGGTCAACAAGGAGTTGACGGGTATTAGTAAGAGTGTGTTGTAAGAACACGTAGAGATGTGTAAGTGGTAATGAATAAGCATTACATATAAATTGTCTAAATAAAGATGTTAAAGTAAACATAGCTTGGATCCAATGCTCTAGTCTTGGCATCCTTTGGGGTGGCCAAGATGCCTTTATGGCATAATGTTAAGATGCCTTTATGGCATAATGTTAAGATGCCTTTACGGCATAATGTTAAGATGCGCATAATGTTAAGATGCCTTTATGGCATAATGTTAAGATGCCTTTATGGCATAATGTTAAGATGCCTTTACGGCATAATGTTAAGATGCGCATAATGTTAAGATGCCTTTATGGCATAATGTTAAGATGCCTTTACGGCATAATGTTAAGATGCGCATAATGTTAAGATGCCTTTATGGCATAATGTTAAGATGCCTTTACGGCATAATGTAAAGATGCGCATGATATTAAGATGCCTTCGCGGCATGGATGTTAGCTTGCCTTTATGGCATGGATGAAAGTTAGTGAGATTGGATCCAAGGCTAGTAAAGAAGGAAAGTAAAACAAGTACGAGTGTGATGTCGGAAGCGTATAAGTAGGACGGTTTATGGTTCCTTGATTTAAATGGATTGGGACACCTTTACATTTAAATGAAGAATTGTAAATCGCCGAACCATAAGTTTATAATTCCTTGATTACATAGATTGGGACGCCTTTTTATGTAAATAAAGAGTTATAAATGAGTGGGCTTATGTGTAGCCGATATGACATGAGTACGGATAGTGATATGAGAAGTGAAAACTAAAACATGTTAGACGTCATAAGAAAAGATAGATATGCATAAAATTTGTAGCGGAGTTAAAGTAACGTGTGAAGTCTTAAGATAGACGTCTAAAATCGAGTTATGTTTTAATTTGATAAGTTAATTGGTGAGTAATTACCAAGAATTAATAAGAAAGATTGCTTAAGTGTTGTGTGGAATAGGTTTTTGAAGGTGCCGTTGTTTGGTACTTTGTTTATTTTGAGATAAGTTGCCGGTTTTTGGTATAGTTATGTGTTTGTATTATGTGGAATGTGAGATTGGCCGGTATAAGATGCTAAGTTATGATTAGTGCATTGTTGAATGCCGCGTTGATAGTGATAAAGTTTGACTTATATAAAGTCAAAATAGTAAAATTTTCCATATGACAAGTCGTCATTGTTGGAAATTTTAGAAAAATTTATGATGAGAAGCGTGTTTTTGGTAGATTATGAGTTATGATTTTGTTATAGTAAGTTAGAATTTGCACGATCATTTAGATCGTTGCAAGGAATTGGCCTAGAAAGCACGAGAATAAGGACTTGTATATGTTGTGAATTTAGTTTTGGATAGTTTTAGACGAGAGATTTCGGGGACGAAATCTAAATAAGGGGGTAGAATTGTTAGACCCGTTTCCCGGGTATTGGGACCCCACCCTAGATGAAAATAGATAAGGGCCTTTCGTGATTGGCTAGTCAACATATGTTGTGTTTTAGTCAAACCCGATAGTCAAAATATGACTATAGTGGTTATATAATATGATGTGTAACTAAAGGGGCCTAAGTTGCCATTGTGGTAAATATGTGTTATAAGTTAGTTGTGGCTAAAATGAGAAGAAAGAGACTTGAGGGGCCACTCTTGTCAATTGGCCAAAGTCCCACCCAACTAGTTATATCTAGTTTTCTCTAGAGATTTCTCCCATTATTGAGAGAGAGTGGGAAGGTCCGGTTTTTAGAGAGATGGAAAGAGAGGGAAAACTAGCTAAGTGATGATAGAAGAAGAAGGTGATGATCAAGTGCTAGTGGCCACCCTTTGATATGATCATCACAAGTAAGTCTTTATGTTCTTGTTGTTATTGAAGCTTTGGATTAAGAGTTAAGTGGGTTTTCATCATATGATCAAGATATGATCATATGATGATATAGAAAGATAGATGATTATGTTTTGATGGGTTTTGATAACCCTTGTTATGTTATTTATTGTTATGTTGTTAGGTTTGGTTATTTATGAAAGATGATGATGATGATGATGATGATGGATCATGATGTTGATGATGATTTCTTGTTATATTATAGCTTGGATTGAGGTAAGTAAAATGATGGTAGCATATGTTATATGGATTTCTATCATTATGTGTTATGTATGTTATTGTTGAAAAGATGAGCTTGGATATGCTTATGTGGTGCCATGTCTATGGCTTATGTGTTGAGATGATGCTATGGATATGTTGATGTTATGTGCTAGATGAGGCTTGAGTAGTATGCTATGATGTAAGTGTTTTATGTATATGATGCATCATGTGGATTGAAGTATGATTATATGTTATGATCGTTTTACTTACTAAGCGTTATCGCTTACGGTTTAGTTGTCTAACCGTTTTGTAGGTTGGCGTGTTATTAAGGATGGCTTGGATGTGGGGTATAAGGATTGGTATGCAAGTGTAAGGTAGAATGTAGAGCTTAGGTAGATACCGAGCTCATGTGTAAGTTTGTACCCCCGTTAGTCTTTTATGGGTTGTTAGAGTGTAGCCGTATGGCAAAGAGTATGTCAAGAGTTGTATGGCAATTTGGTGGTCTTTTGATAAGTCAAAGTATGTTTTATGTGTTTATAGTCTAAGTTAAGGGAGTGTTTGGCACAAGTGTAAAAGTACCCATTTTGGATGGTGAACGGGTCAAGTGTATATTGGAACATATTATATGTATTAAAGTAATGATTTTGGTTGAGTTTGAAGTGTTGTGAAAGTAGTATGTGGCTTTTGTCATGAAATGGGTCAAAAAGGGGTTATGTGCATGACCCGTCTAATTTGTAAAGCACCATTCCGGGATATCAAACGGTTAATGTTTTTGTATGAAAATGATGTTTATGATGTGTTAATGAAATCTGTAAAGTTTCATTAATTGTCGGGTCATAGGAGTTGTTTTTCCGGAAAATGGGTCAAAAGGATGTTAAAAGGGTTATGCAGTTAAAGGGGTGTTTGGGTTAAGAGTGTTTTTACCCAATTTGGGTAGTAAATCGGGTTGATTGGGTATGTAAATGATTTTGTATGTTATGTTAATGGCCTTGAGTGAGTTTGAAGTGAATATATGGTAGCACGGGTCACTTTCGGGTCTGTGTAGACTACTTTGGTCTGTGTAGACTACTTTTGGTCGGTGTAGACTACTTGGTCTGTGTAGACTACTTTGGTCTGTGTAGACTACTTTGGTCTGTGTAGACTATTTTGGTCGGTGTAGACTACTTTGGTCTGTGTAGACTACTTTTGGTCTGTGTAGACTACTTTGGTCTGTGTAGACTACTTTTGGTCTGTGTAGACTACTTTGGTCTGTGTAGACTACTTTTGGTCGGTGTAGACTACTTTGGTCTGTGTAGACTACTTTTGGTATATGTAGACTACTTTTAGTCTGAGTAGACTACTTATAGTCTTATCAATATTTAAAGTCTCTTGTTCATGTATGGGTCATGGTTCAAGCGTTTCCGCGTACAAAGTCAAAAAGTTTTAAATTTTTGGTATAAGCGGGCACGGGGTGTAACATTTAAGTTGAGAAGATGAGCTTGGGTTATGCTTATGTGATGCCATGTTTATGGCTTATGTGATGAGATGATGCTATGGAATATGTTGATGTTATGTGATAGTTGAGACTTGAGTATGTAAGCCATGAAGTAAGTGTTTATGTATATGATGCATTCTGTGGATTGAAGTATAATAGTTTGTTATAGTCGTTTTACTTACTAAGCCGTTGTGCTTATGGTTTAGTTGTCTAACCATTTTGTAGGTTGGCATGTTCATATGGATGGCTTGGATATGTGGATTAAGGTTTTGGTTATGCAAGATTTAAGGTAATATGTGTTTAGGAGCTTAGGTAGAATACCGAGCTCATATGTAAAGTTTGTACCCCCGTTGGTCTTTTATTGGTTGGTATAGCGTAGCCGTGTGGCAAATGGTATGTTAAGGTTGTCCTATCGATTTGGGGGTCAACCGATGGGTCGAAGCATGTTTTAAGTATTTGTAATGAAAGTTAAAGGGGCGTTTGGTTTATGTGAAAAAGAACCCATTTTGGGTTGTTAAACGGGTCAAGTGTCGTTGGAACATGTTATATATGTTAAGTTATTAATGTTGGTCAAGTTTGATGTGAAACGAAAGTGGTATAAGTGGTTTGTTGTGAAAATGGGTCAAAACGGGTTATTTGCATAACCCGTCTCATTTGTAAAGTACCCCTTCGGGGTGTCGTAAGATAAATGTTTTTGCATGAAAATAATCTATTGGACATACTAAAGGATTCTGGAAAGTTTCGTCAAGTTTCGAGTCCGGGAGGTCGGGTTTCTGAGCGGGCCTAGCGAAAATACAAAAATGAGACAGTAGGTCAGTCCAGAATTTCTGGACAGTTTTTGCAGAGTAGATACGGCGCATCTCCTTTTTGAGATATGGCGTATCATGTGATACAGCGCATCTACTTTTTGGGATATGGCGCATCTATCCAACAATCCAGGTTTGGCAGTTTTCAAAAATTCACATCTTTTAATCCGTAAGTCGTCACGGGTCGTGCCACCCGTCGTTTTGAAGGTAATTGAGTCTACTTTCATTTAAAAATAGTCTCAAGTCCTGAATGTGTATGCATTTTTGTCAGATTGTAAAAGAGTACAGCGGGTCAGTTTTGGTTCAAGCGTTTCCGCGCGTAAAGTTTCAAATTTTTGGTCTAAGCGGGCACGGGGTGTTGCAACTTGGTATCAGAGCTTCGGTTTAAGTGAATTAGGTTTTCTTTAGGATTGCCTAGACTTAAACCACTCATAGAGGCGTTAGACGTAAGTGTTAGTCGCGCGGAAATTAATTGATAAGTGTTAGATGGAATATGTTTATGCTAGTTGAGCCTATTGATGATAGGTGATGAAGCGAAAAGTGTACCGCTTTTAAGGGGTCATTTAAGCCCTAAATCGTATTTATTTGATCAAATATTGCCCTAAATCGTTCCTTTTGTCATTTTAGGTACTTTTGAGGAAAAATCTGGAAAAGGAAGCATTTTGGACGTTTTTGGAGCATAAAAGTGAAGAAAACGACAAAGTCTCAAAATTGTGCTGGAAATTACCTTTGACGGCGTCAGGATTATCTCCAGACGGCGTCATGGCTTGGCAAAAGTGGTGGATGTGAAATTTACTCATGATAAGCCAGAGAAATTTGCATGGAATTCTGACGGCGTCACGCTTTAATGTGATCAAGGTCGTCACGGCTTAATTTAAAGAGGGACGGCGTCACGCCTAAATCTGACGGCGTCAAGCCTTGATAAGCCAGAACGGATTTTGGAGAGCTAAAGAGGGACGGCGTCAAGAAGGTCATCCGAGAACCCTAAAAGCGGCGAGGTGACGGCGTCACATTCCATAACGTGACGCCGTCAGATCTGAAAGTCTATATATAGTTTTCTAATTTTTTGTCATTAGTGTGGAACTTATTGAGGAACTTTGTGTGTGAAAACCCTAAGACGAATTTGGCAGCTCTTTCAAGGCTTTTTGCCTTGAGATCTTCCATGTTACATTGAAGATAAGTTATCAATTAATCATTCAATATGTCTATGTGTTGTTTGATTCTATCTTGTTCTTGTCTTTTGTTTAACATGCTAGGCTAGATTTATCTTGTGTTTGCTTAGATCTAATGAAACCTAGCTATTGATTATTGGTTATTAGTGTGTTATTAGTTGTATTGGATGATTGTTCATCTATGTTAGGCTTAAGAAAACTGGCTAACTTCTTATTCGGTAACTTGCTTGAACGTCTTAAGAAACATGAACCAATGCGTACTAAAGGTTTTTATGGTTGTATTTAATGCACAAGCGAATTCTAGTGATCCCATGTTAGGAGCTTCCTAGCCGGCTCGACATAGGAGTGAAGTAGGAGCTTGTAGAGTTGGGGAAGTACGTACGCCACCCCACGATTGGTATTAAGGAATACACCCGTCATCCACGCAATTAATACACACTAATTAACCGGTAAAAGATAGTTAGGGAGTAAGGAAATCTAAGTAAACACATTCCTCTCCACATAAGTTTTCACCAACCTTTTCATTTTCTGTTATTTTATTTTATTTGCATTCGTAGTTATTTGGGTTAGTTGACTAGCAACTAATTCCGCCCACTCTTTCAAACCCGAGATTTTACTTGCTTTCATAAAAAAATATAAAAACATAAAAAGAATCTTCTCTCACCCTTAGACCTATTAGAGTAGTTTTTCATACCTAACGAACACTATTCCCTGTGGAGAACGATCAATCCCCCGTACTTACCACTACACTATACTACATCGGTCAGGTACACTACCTGGTGGGGTTGTAAGCCTCTTGAGATCCCTCGAGAGGTAAAACCTGTTGTAAGGTTGCAAAACCACGCATCAAGTTTTTGGCGCCGTTGCCGGGGAATAGTTATTGTTTAGGTTGAATTTTTATTTTATAGGTCTACTCACTAGACTCCCTTCTAGTGAGATTTTTATTTTTCTAGGTTTTCTTTAGTCTATCTATTTTCTTCGTTTCTTTGTTCGTAACCATTACCATCCGACATCATGGAAGGTGGTAATATCCTCGATCCCAACAACCCACCACCACAACAACCACCACCTCCTAGAGCCCGTACTTTAGGAGAGTACTCCCGTCCTAGCCACCATGGCTATCGAAACACCATTGAGCTCACTCAAGGAGCCAATGTCACTCCCTTGCGATCCGACACCATCCGGTTGGTGCAAAGCGGATGCGCATTCCATGGACTTCGTTCTGAAGATCCTAATCAACATCTCAAGGACTTTCTCAAAATCGTTGATTCTATAGACCTTGATGTTGCCACTCGAGAGACGACCCGACTGCGTCTCTTTCAATTCTCTTTGCGGGACCAAGCTAGTCAATGGCTAGAGCGTCAACCCGCAGGATCCATCACCTCTTGGGATGATCTCACCACTCGTTTCCTTGCTCAGTTTTTCCCACCGGGAAGAACTACCAAGCTAAGGAAGGATATCTTGACGTTTGAACAACGTCGAGGCGAAACCCTCTATGGAGCATGGATTCGATTCAAGGACTTACTCCAAAAAGTCCCTCATCATGGCATAAATCTCTGGCTTCAAATCCAAATCTTCTATGACCATGTTGATTACCACACCAAGCGTGCCATCGATCGAGCCGCCGGGGGCAGATTGCCCGACAAAAGCGCCGAGGAATCATGGGAGATCATTGATGAGCTTGCATCCGACGATGATGAATTGTGGCAAGTCTCCCACGACGTACGCTCGGCGGTCAAGACATATTCATCGCCCGATACAGCCAATGAAATCACTGAGGAAAGCGTTAGTGAACTTGAGAAAAGGGTTGCATATCTTATGGAAAAGCAAAAGAGACCCTTAAGTCCACAAAAAGCAACAATTAACTCGGTCTCAAGCGTTAAGCAAATACCATTGTCCGAATCACCCCGTAGGGAAAATACTAAACCCTTCCATAAACACGCTCAACCCAACTCACCACCTCAGGAACTTAGTCCAACATTCGAAGCTCGAATGAGAGAATACATGTCAAAACACTCCGAACGGTTGGCAAAATTTGAGGAAGCCGTCTACAAACAGAAGGAGGAAATGGAAGAGAAGATGGCGGAGATGATGAACCTTTTGAAAGAATACACAAATACAAAAGCTCCTAAAAATGTGCTAGTGCGAAAAAATGTTGAAGTTCCCAACACTAAATGTGTTAATGCCGTCTCCGTCATCCAAGAGGGCGAAAATGATGGAAGAGGGAAGTTGATAACTATGGAAGTTAACAAAATTGACCGCGTCCCACTTAATGACGAAAACACCAATGCCTACACATGCGATTCCGACAAGGGAAAGGAGGCGCCCACTGAGAAGCGCCAATTGGTAGAACCGCCAAAGTCACAACAAGTGAGGCATTACTTGAAGCACGATATAAACAAGGAGACCATAAACGATTGGGTGAGAAACTATCGACGTACTCATCTACCCAACAAGGAGTCCAAGAGGATGGAACCGGATGATGAATCCGACACCTTACCCGGAGGGCAATTGTATGAGTGCCTCATAAGACAAAAGTTAGTGGAAAAGCAGGAATTCTACGGAGTCTTCGAAATATCATGCAGCATTGGAAAACTCAAGTATCTGGATGCGGTAGCTGACCAAGGTTCCGACGTAAATTTGATGCCTTTATCCGTTTATGTCCAGTTAACCGACGAACTGCCATCCATCACCCGTACTAAACTCTCCTTTGCAAAACATTCTTATGAGTACCCGTTAGGAATTGCAGAAGATGTGTTGGTCAACGTTGCCGGATTCCTGTACCCGGTCGACTTCATGATTATTGAGAGGAATGATATGAATATGCCAATAATCCTTGGGGCACCCTTTCTCGCTACCACTAGGGCACAAATCGATTACGGAAATAGTACTATCCTAATGAAGAAGGGGAAGAAAACAATAAACTTCCCAACGGTCCCACGACACGTACGAGATGTTGCTCTACAAAAGAAGATGGAGGCGAACTCCAATATAATCCGTGGTGATGTTCGAGAGAAAATCCGTGCATGGGAGGCAAGGATTAAGAGTTACAATGAAAATGAGGTTAGAGAATGTAAGGGGGGAAATAACGATTATATTGAGGCTGATAAGCAGACCAATAACCCCGTTGAATTTACAAAAGGAGACTCAGTGCTCCTAAGGCATTCAGAAACAAAAGCACCTACTGATGAACCAAGTCCCTGGTGGTACGGACCATTCACAATTAAAAGTCTACACCAAGATGGGGTAGTAAGCTTGACCAGCAAGGGAGGAGGTGAAGTGACTGCGAATGTCGAGCGATTGAGACACCACCACCCTGATAACAAGGATTATATCTATCAGGGATACGTCATTATGAATGATGGAATCACGTAATGTACGTGACTTTGAGTCTAGCTACAAGACTCGTTAATAAAGAAAAGCGCTTCTTGGGAGGCAACCCAAGTTTTATTTGCTTTGTGTGTTTATTTGTTTGTTTGATTTTATTTGTTTCCGTATGTATGTTTAAATTTTATCATTATTTATTCATGTTCAAAACTAATTTGTGAAAATGCTTTATTTTGTTTTTAACTTCGTCTTAACTATATATAAAGGTATTTTGCAAAAGTTAAGTGTAAGGGAAATCCAAATCGGTTTATTAGAACACAAATGAACATGAATCGTAATAATATTAAATGAACATACATATTAGTATTTGTTTGAGTCAAATGCTTGTATCGAGTCATAATGATGTTTTGCAAGAATTCCAGGAAGTAAGGTATAGGTTTTTCCAAAATTTTTCCGGAAACTTAACATGAGAATTCTGTCAGATCATATCTGACGGCGTCAGGCTTAACAACCTGACGGCGTCAGGTTTAATTTTCTGAAAATTTTTGAAAGTTTTGTTTTCATAAAAAGTTTTTATTAAATCTCTAACTTATAATCTCCAGGAATCTGCAAAATTATCATTCCACAAGCATTATATCCTTATATATAGAGTTTATCCCGCCGATGTTATGCAGGTTCTCGTGTTTGTTTTCTCAGGTTTAACAGGTTATTTTGGACAAGGAAATGTTTTGGATCAAGCTTTTGGCGATGCATTAGTCATGGAGCTTCAACATTCTCTTGGAAGAAGATTTAACCGTGTTACTTCATTATCCACCGAACGAATCAGGGGAGTATTTGATTTCATTCTTTTACTTTTTTCTTTTACATCTTGTTATTTGAACATTGGGGACAATGTTCATCTTAAGTGTAAGGGGGGGGGGTAAAAGTACGATTAGAGAATGCTCTTACGCTTGATTTTTGTTTGTTTAATAGTAGATGTGTAATAAAACTGAGATAAATACCTGTTAGGGTAATTTTAGTGCCAAATTTAAAATTTTTTACAACATATAGGAGTGAAACTTTGATCTTAATGAGCGTCTCACGGATAGGAGTTATATGACTAGCACAAAAACCGTACCACTAAAAAATTTTCCACCCCCAAATATGTGAGGTTCACCCCTAGAATTGGTAGGAAAAGCATTTATGCTATGATGTGTGTACCGGTAGCACTTAGATTCTAGAACTTGCGTTAGGACCATTCCGAGGCCACAAGTGAGACTACATTCGTGTAGTTAGATTTACTACATGATAAGAGGCATTAGGATTAACCCATTGTTTTACACCTGTGTTTTTGTTATAATTACTTTGCCTACATTGGTCAAGTAATTCTCCCACACCCTTTGCGTTGTACTCATTTTTAGTACACGATACCCCTAGTACACCCCTCAGAGCCTATCTTTTCGTTTTGACCTTTAAGCATTTTACTTAAAGGAAGAATTTGTTTACACCCCACTTAAATGTACACCCAAATCGCCTTAGCCTACCTTGTATGCACTCATCTTTAGTGCATTATTGTTACAACATTTGTTTAAACCCCAAGTTAATTATCTAGTTGATTACATGGTTGCTAAGTCGAGTCATATCTTTGTACATATTGTTTTGGGACGATTGGGACTCATGGGTAAAGTACTAGTGTAATGGAGTAATGGGGAAGAACATCATTTATTACCCCCATATGTGCTAAATATTTTAAAAGTACTCCAAGTTTTTCGATTATCTTAATTCGAGTCATTAGAATAGTTATTTGTAAAGTTATGTAAAAGTTCAAGTGTAAGGGGATGCAATACCCCTATGATGTATTATTTTGGATGGTAGGGCAAGAGTGTATACAAAAAAAAAAAAAAAAAAAAAAGAAAAAAAAAATCGAAAAAATCAAGAAAAATACAAAAAAATGAGAAAAGGAAAAGTAGAAAAAACATACGGACTACCATCCCGTTTCATTTTATGTTTATTTTATGTTTTTGTTATTTTGTTTTTAGCTTAAGATTGAGTCGAGTCTTGGCTTAGCAACATTGTATAGTTCATGTAATTGATCAAGATCTTTAACTCGCCACCAGTAAAATATCCTTTATCCAACAAAACCGTGTTTTCCTTTTCCCTAAACCTAACGTTATAACCCGTTTAAAAGCCCTCTTTGATAGTTTATCTTAGGTGCTTACGCCTAGTGGAGGAGGTTTTCGATCCTTTCCCAAGCCTATGGTAATCTATTTGCTATGACAGGTAGTGAGAGATATTATCCGTTTTCATTTATGAGATTTATTTTGATGACACTTGAGAGATGTGAGTATCTAAACACTACTTGTGAGGTGCTAGTTTGTAATCTCCGTGCTTATTATGATTAAAGTGGAACGACTATTTGTTGCAATTACTTTTATATTAGTGTTAAATGACCCCTAACTTGTATTTTGATTAGAATAAAAGCACATTTGCTTGAGGACAAGCAAATCTCAAGTGTAAGGGTATTTGATGAAGCGAAAAGTGTACCGCTTTTAAGGGGTCATTTAAGCCCTAAATCGTATTTATTTGATCAAATATTGCCCTAAATCGTTCCTTTTGTCATTTTAGGTACTTTTGAGGAGAAATCTGGAAAAGGAAGCATTTTGGACGTTTTTGGAGCATAAAAGTGAAGAAAACGACAAAGTCTCAAAATTGTGCTGGAAATTACCTCTGACGGCGTCAGGATTATCTCCAGACGGCGTCATGGCTTGGCAAAAGTGGTGGATGTGAAATTTACTCATGATAAGCCAGAGAAATTTGCATGGAATTCTGACGGCGTCACGCTTTAATGTGATCAAGGTCGTCACGGCTTAATTTAAAGAGGGACGGCGTCACGCCTAAATCTGACGGCGTCAAGCCTTGATAAGCCAGAACGGATTTTGGAGAGCTAAAGAGGGACGGCGTCAAGAAGGTCATCCGGGAACCCTAAAAGCGGCGAGGTGACGGCGTCACACTCCATAACGTGACGCCGTCAGATCTGAAAGTCTATATATAGTTTTCTAATTTTTTGTCATTAGTGTGGAACTTATTGAGGAACTTTGTGTGTGAAAACCCTAAGACGAATTTGGCAGCTCTTTCGAGGCTTTTTGCCTTGAGATCTTCCATGTTACATTGAAGATAAGTTATCAATTAATCATTCAATATGTCTATGTGTTGTTTGATTCTATCTTGTTCTTGTCTTTTGTTTAACATGCTAGGCTAGATTTATCTTGTGTTTGCTTATGTAATACTTGAAAATCGGAAAACGTGTAAAATGACCAAATTGCCCCTGCAAATTTGAAAATTTAATTAAAAGCTTATAAGTACCGAATCGATCCCAAACTTCTAGTAATGAACAAGTAATGATCCCAAATAATTTTGACAACACCATTTAATATTTTTTTTGCAAGTGACAAAATTACGAAAATACCCTTGGGCGCCTATAGAATTTATTTAATTATTATTATGATGTTTATGGTAAGTTAAAATGCATTTAAAATACATTAAAGAGAGAATTAAAGCCCCATAATTATCCCCAAGTCAAAATCCCGAAATTATGGTCCCCCTCCCCCTAAAAATCAGTATTTCCTATTATTAATACTAATCCTATTTATTCCTTGCCTAAAACCCTTTGCCGAAAAATCAATTCCACACAAACAATTCATCATCTTAAAAATCCGGCCACCAAAACTTTCTCCAACAATTTTCGGTGATTGTTCATCATCAAAAGAAGCCAAGAAAATTCCCTTTCGAATTGTGGAGTCCCCGATCAAGAGTTCTTGAATTTATTTCGTTTTATGCACTCGCAAAGGTAAATAATTCTTGCACCTAAACCAAACGTGTTAAAATTAATATGGCAATTTTCCAGTGATCCTTAGATGTTATATAACTCATATAAAATATGTAAATCGATCCATGCATGCTAATTTATGCGTATGATAATATAATGGTCATAAGAACACGTAAATCAAAAATATATGAAATCCGAACTTCTGGGCATGATAACTATTTTATTTAGACCTCTTATGATGTATTAGACCTGGGAAAAATAATAGATCGAATTATAATAGCCTAAATCAAGTCGTTGTAATTTTAATGTTTAAAACATACGTAAATATGCAATATATGTTAAACGAATTTTCTGGGCATGTTCACTATTTTTCGTGGGTTCCTTATGAGTCATATGATCTGGGAAAAATATGGTTTTGATTTTTAGAGGCCTAAAATTAACGTGGTTAATTATTGATAAAACCGGATTTTAGAAAAATAAAGAAACAAATAAAATAAAAATCGTGGCCTCTAGGGTTTGAGTTCTTGGATGAATATCTGATCATTTAATGTGTTTTAATGATGATTAAATTATGGTTCAATGATTGGTGCATAGTAGGGTTTCTAATTATTTGTAAAAAGTATTACCGATTTGAAAGAAAATGTATAAGGACCTGTTTTGCCAACTTTGAAACTTCTGGGGTATTTTTGTAAGACCATATACATCTGTAAGAATGTGGGAAAAATATAACTTTGGGGTCCTAAGTGTAAATATTGCATAATAATGAATTAATGGGAAATTAGGGTTTCGAATTGGAATTAATTAAAAGTGAGGGACCAAAAGTGTAAATCTGAAATTCTGAAGTTGTTTTGTGTTAATACTGATATAAAAGGGTTGTTGTGTAATTTTGAGGATTTTTGGGCTAATTATGTAATTGTTATGTAATTATGATTTAACATATATGTTTTGTAAACTTAAAGGGCTAAATATGTAAATTCTGAATTCTGAGGGGTCTAATAGGTAAAGTACTGAATTCTGATGGTATATTCTGTAAATTTGAGATATAATATGTTTGGTTGGTAATTATGGATATTGTAGGGTTTAATTTGTAAAATATGTAATTATAAGGTTGGTTTTATAAATTATGTAACTAAAGGGGTGTAATCTGTAAATTATGAAAGTTAAGGGAATGGAATGTAATTCTGAATAAAATGAGGGTATAATTCTGTAATTTAAAGCATTTTCACTAATGACCTTGGAAATTAATGAAGTTACATTTAAAACCCTAAACTGTGTATAATTGTCATTTAAAACCCTAAACTTCTGTAACCTGATAAAATGTACTGTATTCCATAATAATCTCTGAATAAGGGTTAAACCTAATCTGGAATGATAATATCTGATAAATCTGGAAATCTGCTAATTATGGGATCTTTAGTAATTCCGTCTTCTATTCCTCTAGGTGTGAAGAAGGAGAGATCCTGATCTGTTTGTGCTTCTATTTCTGTTTTTGCATTCCTAATAAGGTACAGATATTCTGCCCTTCTTTAGTAAGGTGCCTTCGTCTCATTTCTGATTTCTGATTCACTGCCATGTTCTTTGATTCTGTGAACCTTTCTGGTTTCTTTCATGATATTATGAACCTTTTACATGACCTTTTCTGTTATGAACCTTTCTGATATTAAACCTTTCTGATACATGACCTTTCTGTTATGAACCTTTCTGATATTAAACATTTCTGATATATGACCTTTCTGATATGGAACCTTTATGGTATGAACCTCTGATATGAACCTCTGATTATGAACTCTGATATTCTGAAATGGAAATTGACTTACGAAACTAAATTAAATACTGGATACATGATACTTGACCATGACCCACAGTTTGATACTACGAGCCACTCACTAGGCATGAGGGTTTCATGTCCATGTCAGTCGATGCACCGATGGCATGACTCTAGGGCAGGAGAGTGATGACCTGTCCCGTCCCTTTTCTGTATTTTATTTGGTGTGTTGGGAGTTATGGCCACCAGGGGCGTATGGATGCATCCTAGATTTGTTTCTGTATTATGTTCATGTTATGGTATGTTATGATATGCATGGTGACTGATGGTGTGTGCGATACACGTCTTTCACAACTCTGGGAGCTGATCACTCCATATTTCTGATTTCTGGGATTAGTGAGAGGAACATCTCTCTGCATGGCGGTATGATTATGATTTCATGTTCATGTTTCTGGGCTCGTAGAGGATTACTGTTTTCCATGCACTTTATAGACTTATGACCTTTACCTTTCATTACTGACACCCTATGACATGATACTGGACTTATCTCTGTACTGGGCTTGGTATGTTTGGGCTTGATGGGATCTTTTGACTACTTCACCATTACTCATGATACTATCCATACTTTCTGATATCTCTGTATAACCTTCATATTTCTTCTCATCTATTATTACATCATGTACGATTCCTTCCATCTTACCTATTTCATTATTATTGTTGTTACCGTTATATCTGTTCACTGAGCTCGTGTAGCTCAGCCGCGTTTCTTTTCCCGCGGCAGGTTTAGTTGGAAGCTGGGTTTTGGGTGAAGAGTGTTCTCAAAAGAGTTAGATCCGCCTAATCAATGTAGTAGTTCAGCTATTCCTTTGACAGACAGTGAAAGTTTCAGGCAAAGACAGAGGACCCGATCCTGTAGTCAACTACCTGGACTATTCAAAATAGAATAGACTAGACAAAATAGAATAGACTGGATTAGCGAGATCCGTTTTCATCCGAACCCCATCTTGTTAAGCCTAAGAGGCACGAGCTATATCTTACATACTCTATTGTCCGATCATAGCCGTCTGAGAGTCCTGCCCGAGCAGGAGGAGCATCCAATCCATACCTAGGTAGAGGAAGCTGATCTGCCGTATGCACTTCCGACTGACACAATCGACAGCTTGAGGAATAAATGTGCTTTAATACTTTCCGAGTTTTGCAAGAATAATAATCGTGAACATGAGACCTTCGTCGACATCATACAAGAACTGACCTTAAAAAACAAGATAAGCGAAGGCGATTCACTTTCGCGTGAGGACTTTATTCACATTTTACGGACTTATTACGGCTTACAGAATTCGGAGATAGTGGGGATAGATGGGCTAGCACCTATTCTATTTCCATTGGACTTTTGAAGTCTGACTTATTTCGCGGGACCAGGGCGGAAAGACGAGTTACTATTTTCACGAGCTCATTTGGACTCATAAATCAAACTCCTATTGATTGGGAAATGCTCAAAGGTTCTTGTTCAAATGCCAAATCCCTTAGATGACTCACCATCCCCTGAAATACCCAATTCCGGTACATTATGACAAGCTTAGCCCCCATGACATTCTGGAATACTGCCTTTTCATTAGCTTTTGGAAGATGACTAGAAGAACCTTATATTAGACATAGAAATTTTGTAACGTAAAGCTTGTAATTCTAATTTCAGTTGTAAACCTTGGATTTTCATTGTATTATTTATGTCAAATGTCTGTGTTTGTTCTGATAAGAATCCGTATATGTGACACCTTTGCCCTTGTCGGGTTGGGGTGTTACAGCTTAGATCTAATGAAACCTAGCTATTGATTATTGGTTATTAGTGTGTTATTAGTTGTATTGGATGATTGTTCATCTATGTTAAGCTTAAGAAAACTAGCTAACTTCTATTCGGTAACTTGCTTGAACGTCTTAAGAAACATGAACCAATGCGTACTAAAGGTTTTTATGGTTGTATTTAATGCACAAGCGAATTCTAGTGATCCCATGTTAGGAGCTTCCTAGCCGGTTCGACATAGGAGTGAAGTAGGAGCTTGTAGAGTTGGGGAAGTACGTACGCCACCCCACGATTGGTATTAAGGAATACACCCGTCATCCACGCAATTAATACACACTAATTAACCGGTAAAAGATAGTTAGGGAGTAAGGAAATCTAAGTAAACACATTCCTCTCCACATAAGTTTTCACCAACCTTTTCATTTTCTGTTATTTTATTTTATTTGCATTCGTAGTTATTTGGGTTAGTTGACTAGCAACTAATTCCGCCCACTCTTTCAAACCCGAGATTTTACTTGCTTTCATAAAAAAATATAAAAACATAAAAAGAATCTTCTCTCACCCTTAGACCTATTAGAGTAGTTTTTCATACCTAACGAACACTATTCCCTGTGGAGAACGATCAATCCCCCGTACTTACCACTACACTATACTACATCGGTCAGGTACACTGCCTGGTGGGGTTGTAAGCCTCTTGAGATCCCTCGAGAGGTAAAACCTGTTGTAAGGTTGCAAAACCACGCATCAATAGGTGATGTATACTTGTAATAGAGTTGTTGTGTATGAGATGCAAGTCCATGGGGACTTGAGATGTTTAAATGATTAGTTAGCCGTGCACCTCGGTTGGTGTCGGGGATCGTATTGCGATATGTGAATGTATGATAGAACTATAGTGATAGAATGCGAGTAGCCATGCTAAGCGGTGTTAGAGACGGGTTAGAAAGTGAACTAAGGTTTATGATGCCTTAGTTATGAGGTTGGCTATTGCTTGCGACTAGTTAGAATGTTGAAGCTTAGACATAGATTGATTATGCGATATGATGTATGATGCCATGGACTTCATGTTTTGATTATGTTATGAATGTTTTAACACTTGTTGGATAAGTGTTAAGTGTTATGATATGATTGTTTATGTGATGTTAAGTGTTATCGTTTATGCAATGATAAGTCTATGGTAGTTGGTTATATGTCTAAGTTTTATGTGGTGTGCTTGAGAGCACGATTGTATAGAAGTATATGAGTTGAGGTAGATGCATTGTAATGCATAATATATGATGACCTAGTGTTGAAAGGAAGCTAAAAGAACACATCGACATGTGAAATAAGAAAAGATAAGTATGGTAAGTGATGGATAAAGCATAAATGCTTTGAAAACTTGAGATAAAGTAAGTATGATAATGATGTGATGCTTTAAGGCAAGAATTCTTATATGAGTAACTAAAATGAGAAAGTTAAAGTGTATAGTTAAAACGTGATGAGGTCATGCTTCTTATAAAACATGATAATTAAAATGTGTAAGCGTGAATAGAAGCGATGAGTGAGATACAGATTGCGCTAGAAGTTATAAGTGATATGAAGTGCAATAGAAAGAATTGTAAAACATGAATGTGATCATGTTAATATATTTGAATATGTAAGATGAAATTAACGAAAGTGTTATAGAATAAACCTATGTAAGGTTTATATGTGTGTGAGTTGGATAGACTAAATGAAGTGACAGTATGAAGTGAGAATATGGTCAACAAGGGTTGACGGGTATAGTAAAAGTGTGTTGTAAGAACACGTAGAAATGTGTAAGTTGTAATGGATAAGCATTACATATAAATTTTCTAAAATAAAGATGGCACATAGCGAGTGTGTGAGTCAACTTGGGGTTGACGAATGAAAGATAAGTTGCATTGTGAGAATGCAAATATGATATATGGACAAGTGTTATATAGAAACTTGTCTAGATGATAGTAAGTGTAATATTGAATGTTGAGATTGCGTAAGGCAATGAAAATTGAATAAATGATAGTGTGTGCCTAATTATAAAAGTGCGTGAAAGATAAAATGAGTAAAGATGATAAGACAGATATAGCTTGGATCCAATGCTCTAGTTTTGGCATCCTTTGGGATGGCCTAGCTTGCCTTTTAGGGCATGATGTATAGTTGCCTTCATGGCATTATTGTATAGCTTGCCTTCACCGACATGGTTTGCCTACATCCTTGGCATGTGTTAAAGATCCTTCGGGATGAATGTTAAAGGTGGTATCCTTCGGGATGGCCATGTGATATAGTATGGTATCCTTCGGGATAGCCCAGCTTGCCTTTATGGCATGGATGTTATGTTATGGTATCCTTCGGGATAGCCCAACTTCCCTTTATGGCATGGATGTTATGTAAAATATGATGTGTAACTAAAGGGGCCTAGGTTGCCAAGAATTAAACATGTTATAAAGTTAGTTGTGGCCAAAATAGAAGAAAAGGGACTTGAGGGGCCATTCTTGCCAATGAACCACACTTGTGTTATAGCTAGATATATCCAGGAGATTCTAATATTCTCCATATCATTCTGGAGTCTAGGAAGTCCGGTTCTAGAGGAAGAAAAAGATAGGGAAAGGATGAAGGTGAAAGTGCTATGATGATGATTATTCAATGGCATGATCTCTAGCTATGATTCCCCTTCAAGTAAGTAGCTAAGTTCTTGATGATTATAAGTTATAGTTAGTGGGTTTTCATCATATGATCAAGATATGATCATATGATGATATGATATGGAAGATAAGTGTATTTGATGGGTTTTAATAACCCTTGTTATGTTATTTATTGTTATGTTGTTAGGTTGTGGTTATGACCGATCGATGATGATGATGGATCATTGTGATGATGATGATGTTCTTGATATGTTTAGCTTGGATTAAGGTAAGTAAAATGATGATAGCATATGTTATATGGATTTCTATCATTATGTGTTATGTATGTTTAAGTTGAGAAGATGAGCTTGGGTTATGCTTATGTGATGCCATGTTTATGGCTTATGTGATGAGATGATGCTATGGAATATGTTGATGTTATGTGCTAGATGAGACTTGAGTATGTAAGCCATGAAGTAAGTGTTTATGTATATGATGCATTATGTGGATTGAAGTATAATAGTATGTTATAGTCGTTTTACTTACTAAGCCGTTGTGCTTATGGTTTAGTTGTCTAACCATTTTGTAGGTTGGCATGTTCATATGGATGGCTTGGATATGTGGATTAAGGTTTTGGTTATGCAAGATTTAAGGTAATATGTGTTTAGGAGCTTAGGTAGAATACCGAGCTCATGTGTAAAGTTTGTACCCCTGTTGGTCTTTTATTGGTTGGTATAGTGTAGCCGTGTGGCAAATGGTATGTTAAGGTTGTCCTATCGATTTGGTGGGCAACCGATGGGTCAAAGCATGTTTTAAGTATTTGTAATGAAAGTTAAAGGGGCGTTTGGTTTATGTGTAAAAGTACCCATTTTGGGTTGTTAAACGGGTCAAGTGTCGTTGGAACATGTTACATATGTTAAGTTATTAATGTTGGTCAAGTTTGGTGTGAAACGAAAGTGGTATAAGTGGTTTGTAGTGAAAATGGGTCAAAACGGGTTATTTGCATAACCCGTCTAATTTGTAAAGTACCCCTTCGGGGTGTCGTAAGATAAATGTTTTTGCATGAAAATAATTTATTGGACATACTAAAGGATTCTGGAATGTTTCGTCAAGTTTCGAGTCCGGGAGGTCGGGTTTCTGAGCGGGCCTAGCGAAAATGCAAAAATGGGACAGAAGGCCAGTCCAGAATTTCTGGACAGTTTTTGCAGAGTAGATACGGCGCATCTCCTTTTTGAGATATGGCGTATCAGGTGATACGGCGCATCTACTTTTTGGGATATGGCGCATCTATCCAACAGTCCAGGTTTGGCAGTTTTCAAAAATTCATATCTTTTAATCCGTAAGTCGTCACGGGTCGTGCCACCCGTCGTTTTGAAGGTAATTGAGTCTACTTTCATCTAAAAATAGTCTCAAGTCCTGAATGTGTATGCATTTCTGTCAGATTGTAAAAGAGTACAGCGGGTCAGTTTTGGTTCAAGCGTTTCCGCGCGTAAAGTTTCAAATTTTTGGTCTAAGCGGGCACGGGGTGTTACAGATTGGTAGTCGGAATATTTTGAGATTTTTACAACATCGAAACTTGGAATATATTTTGACTTGAGATATTATTGTACTTTGGACATTTTGGACTATTTGACACGAAACGAATATAATGCATTAGACTCATAATTAATTTTATGTATTCGATTCGCAACGGGTATACAATGGAAATAATGTCTAACGAACAATAATATTTATAAATTACACGTAATCTAAACTACTTAGGAAATTATTTCTATTAAAGTCCTTCGACTTGGGAACGTTCATTGAACGAACGAGTAATGGTAAAATATGACTTTTAAACTATAAAACAAGTATACTTTTATAACTAAATGGAATTAGGGGAAATTACCGATGCTTACCAATCTATTCATCTTATTTGCTGTGCTTACTATTTGTTATCTTTTTGGTTTATCTCCGTCATCTCTTCTTGACTCGAGTTCTCGTCAACACTTTCCGCGTCAAATTCCGTTGTCTTGTTTCTTTTTGGCGTGTGTACTCTTGAGACAGTGTTTCCCTCATGTTACATGAATGATGATACCAAACACCTAAAATAAGGGCTAAAACGAGATCAATTATGGAAATAGAATTTGATTAATTTGAAAATGGATTGGGTTAATTATGGGAATAGGAATGGTTAACTCTTGGGAACTCTTGCGCATTTAATTTGAGGTATATTTTGAAACGAGACTTTATATTATTAGGTCGTGCCGAGTCCGTTGTGTTATGAGACCCTAGTTGCCATGAGATTCTAGTTGCTGTTGCGTTAGGCTACCCTTGAGCTGTTGTGCTATTCTACTCTCTGACATTATTGTGATATTGCATTGCTGGACTGAGGTGAGTTCTCGTAGCCCCACTTTTAACGTGTTTTACCTTGGGGTGAAAATGATACTCAATGCTTTACAAATGTTTTCATGCTGTGAACTACTGTTTTACATGATTTTGGACATATACGTGTGATGATGCGATTATATGCTGTGACATGTTTTGTTTTGTGAGTTCATGACTACGCAACTGTTAACTCTCTGCTGAGGGCCCACAAGTTAGGTTCAGTTGATGTAACTGTTAACTCTCTGTTGAGAGCCCACATGTTGATAGATCTATCAGGGTAGCTCCCCACGTGATATTGGTTATGAGTTTGATGAATACTATAGGTTCAGTTGGCGCGACACTATTACTGATGTGATAACGTGCTTGTAATTGGTATTCATGTGCACTATTGTCCTATGCTATTATTCACAGCTTCGTGGTTTAACTTTCAAACCTACGAGCTCACCAACATTATGTTGACGTTTTCTAGTACCATTTTAAGGAGGATCATTACTAAAGTATTTGAAGGCACATTTATTGGAGTCAAACTATCCGATACTTGCTATTATGTTGTCAAGATGACAAGATTTCAAAGAGACATGTTTCCCTCTCAAATTTGGTCGAAGAATGTTTTGTAAACTATTACTATAATAACTGTAAGGTATGAATCTATGATGTTATGCAATGTGCCTTTATCAGTTACATCCCGTGTTTCCGCCTTTGACGGGGTGTGACATATATGATTTAGAAATTAAGACAACTAGCTTATAAACCCGTGGACTCCACGGATTTTAAGAAGAGATTATGCAAAAACATTTAAGCATGTAAAGAAAATAAGAAAAAAAAAACAACGAAAGCAAACAGCTTGAATCATGTATTTAAAATGAATAGTAAGTAATAAGTCAATTATAGTATAGAGTACAATGCTTCTAACTAATAATGTAATAAATACTACAACATTTACCCTATTCCCCATCGACATTTCGTTACTTTCCCAAGCGACATGTCGCTGGGGATTCCTTTCCCAAGCGACATGTCGCTGGGGAATGTTCGCTGGGGAAGCCTCGCCAGGGATTGTATCCCCAGCGATAATCCCCGGCGACGATGTGGGTCCCACTCATTTTTCAGTCAAAGAAGTAGTGCCACGGTGGCAATTGTATCCCCAGCGACATGTCGCTGGGGAATAGTCGAATTAAGCTAAAGTAATTAGCACTAAACGTTGACAAGTCAACGAAAAAACAAGGTTTCCCCAGCGACATGTCGCTGGGGAATAGCTATGTTTTCGTTGACAAGTCAACGAATAAGCAGAGTATCCCCGGCGACAAGTCGCTTGGGAAACTTTGTTTTTTCGTTGACTTGTCAACGTTTAGTCTTAGTATCCCCGGCGACAAGTCGCTGGGGATAGTCTGCAGTTTTTTTTTTTGTGCAGCCTGCGCAGCAGGCGATTCCCAGATTTTACCAAAAACAAATATCAAACCTGCGCAGCAGGCGATTCCCAGATTTTACCAAAACCTATATAGACTCACCACAACTTGTACCAAAACACAAATACTATATAACGGATCAACGCAATACAAATACATCACAACTTTTACCAAAACCAAAAGATAATAAAGCTAAATCGTCCAAAATCCGAATAAGTCTACAAAACGTTGCTTCCTAGTCATAAACATGGCTTACAAGTATATATTCAACATGATAGATAGGGAAACAAGTGTTTAAATGTCGCCAAGATGAACCTAAAGTACCAATGTAGCATACTAATAATATATAACACAACTACCTCTAGTCGTCGTCGTCGTCATTCTGATCCTCGCCATCCTCATGATCGCCACTCTCCTCGTCATCACCACACCCGCCACTCCCGCTAGCACCACCCGACTCAAACTCCTTAAACATATCCGCGTATTTGTCGTCGCTTCTGAAAATACTCATCATAAAGTTTACCTTTCTCTGCATGCTCTTGAACGACTTGTCGGGGGCGGGCATACTTGGCCTGGATGTGGCCCGTGATGACACTACCCGACCCACACCAGGAATGTGCCCACGAAGCTTACCCCCTCTTGCCAACGCATTGATCTCATCCTCCGTGTACTCACCCGTAGCCTCAAGCCTTTTCATCTCCTCCTATGTAGTGACAAAAACACAAGATAGTAAATATATTAGTCGGGTTGCTACATTATTTCTCGATAATTCATTAAAGTGTGTTTTGAAACAAAACTTACATATATGCGGCGGTCCTCATCGTTAGGGAATACCCCGTCAACAGTATGTGTTCGCCAGAAGGTGTCAATGAGTGAAGGGTACTCCTTCGTGTCTGAGGCCTGCCTCTGTACATACACACGCATATAAGATGAAACTAATTAAAAACGACAAATCACAACACACCAAAGCGTATAATCAGATATATATGTATATATGCATGTAAAATAATTATAATGTTTATTACCATCTCATCTCGAAGGCGAGCCAGCGACCGGGATCCCTGTCGAGATACGACCAGGCTCTTTTGCCGGTTTAGCCGATTTTGAGCAGCTCGAGCAAGGTTCTTGGGATTATTCCAAAACTGAATGTACTTATCCCACTCAGCCGCTGTAATCTCCTCAGGACGTGCCCGCCTGATCGCCTCCACATCGTAAGTCCCGGTGGTGGGGTCTGCCTTCCAATGCTTGGCCTTGAAAGAAGCCTTATTGGTATTGTAGGCTTTTTGCAAATGATTATTAATGCCTTCAAAGATCTCTGTCCACCGGGAGGATTCCATGTGCGGCCGCAGGTTAAACATTGTCTGCAATCATATACAACAAAACGAAAACAGAGTTAGAGATATAATTTATATATTTATTTAAATTTGTTTATTTATTTATATGATATAAATAAATAAAAGAATTTAGATAAATATACACAATTAAATAAATGAACACGATAATGAAATAAACATAAAAGGATAACTAACCCCGATATCTGAAATAATTGCCGCCTTTCGCTCCTTCGGGACCTTCTCCCAAGAAGGGTAGTACAACGGCACACTCCTAACGACCTCCCCGATGTAGTTTCCCCAGTGAGCCGCATGGTTACCGAGAGGGTTTAGGGTTTGTTTGTCACCCACATCAAACTGGATCGAGACGGGGCCATCCGCATCCACGATTTCCTTTAACAAAAGGTTTCGGGTCTTGTCGCGGGTATTCAGCCTGCCCGCTCCCCTGCCGCCCAAATTGGGCTTTCGTTTACCTTTGCCTGCAAAATCAAGTTAGTGATAAAGTCATAAAAATTCAAGGCAAGCAAGTTCAATATATGTATCAAATTTATGCTTGTATTACAATAATCCAGAAATTCTTACCTCGATTAATGAAGCAACCCCCGCAACCGGTGGGTACGCGGTCTGGAGGGGGACGATCCTCACCGCCACCGTCACCGCCGTGGGACCGTGCAACATCTGCTGACGACATCTGTACAAGTACAATTAGCATAACATATAGAAATTCATGAACAAAATAATATAAGCATGCACACATCCAAATAAATATACATATTTAAACAATCCATAACAATTTCATTCATTCATTCAAATATATAAGTGTATTTTGCAAGTTACAACTCAAGATCAATCTTCTTCTTCACTAGAATAAACTTTCTCAACACCATCATCATCAACATTGATGAGGTCTTCAACATCAGAATCTGCTAAATCATGAGGAAGGGCGTCTTCATCATCAATAATATCATCGTCTTCGTCAAGAACATCAATGATATCTGGCGGTGCGTCAACCACCGTTGATTGACCATCTATATGCAAGGTCGCATTATCCAAGTCATTCAAACTAGTAGAAAGTGGGAGATCAGATGAGTTGTCGAAATGTATAATATCAGGATCGTCCTCTACCACGATGACACCCCCGTCGGAAAACTTTTTATGATTAACATGTTCGACGACCTTCCGGTGGGGTTTGGTCGTATCTTCAAGGTAGAAGACTTGTTTGACTTGTGTTACGAGAATGTATTGGTCATCTTTAAATGCCTCACGACTGCAGTCGACGATTTGTGTCATGTTGTTTCTAAAGACAAGTTTTTTGACTTTATGTCCTTTGTTGCTAGTGTCGAACCACTTAACTCGGAACAACGCAACTTTGAACAACAAATACTTAAACTCGAGGATTTCTTGAAGCTGACCATAATACATTTCTCCGTCAGGGCCAGGCGAACAAATGCCGCTGTTTTGAGTTGTGCGACGTTCATCGCGGCTGTGCACGACATACCTCACACCGTTGACTACGCAAGAGTTTACTGAGATTGGAGTCCATGATGGTCCATTAGCCAAAGCGAATAACTCGCTGGTTTCGCTAACCTCTGGGTCTTGGTCATTGTCTACGTGACGTTGACGGATCTATGAAGAAGATAGGATTAGATAGAGAACACAAAATATGATATTGTTATTTTTACAGTTAAGTACACAAAATAAGTCTTAAGTTTACCTGCGACCCAAACCAGTCGGGGAATTCTTCTTGCATGTCTTTGTTAGGAAATAAACTGAAAAACGTTCATGGTATTAGAATAAGTCGTCGAAATGGTAAGTTAAGAAAAAGAAGTTTGAAAATAAAAAAACGCGTACCTCTTGAACTGGGACCGGTACGTGTCGATCTCAGGACTGTTGTGAAGTACATACCATTTCACTTTTTTCAACTTTTGGGCATCAAACCAAATAAATGACCGTAAACCAATCGGTTTACATACCGATCGAAACACCTGAAACCGACATGTTGGGGGAGGGGGGTCCACATTACGGTCGAGACGATTAAATTTCGTGGTAACATCCCGAAAATAATGAGAACTGAAAGTCAATGCTTCTTCAGCAACATAACCCTCCGCAATCGAACCTTCCGGCTTAGCTTTATTTCGAACATAACCTTTTAGCTTCTTCATGTATCTTTCAAATGGATACATCCACCGGGGGCGAATAGGCCCGCCTTCAAGAGCCTCTATAGGTAAATGGATAACCAAGTGAACCATAATGTCAAAGAGAGCAGGAGGGTATATGAGCTCAAGCTCGCACAAAATATCGACCACCTTTATCTGAGCTTTCAACATGTCATCCTCCATCAAAGTTGCAGAGCAGATTTGCTTAAAGAAGGAACATAGCTCGATTATTGGTTTTGCAATCTTATCGGGCAAGTAATTTTGAAGTCCGTAAGGAAGTAAACGTTGCATCATTATATGACAGTCATGAGACTTCAGGCCCTTTATATTGGTATCATTATCGGTCACTTTGTGCTTGAAGCATGATCCGAACCCATCTGGTAGTTTAACTCCTTTGATGTACTGACAAAACTTTTTTCGGTTCTCTGGTGTGAAAGAATACGCAGCCTGAGGCTTCAAGCACTTCCCGTTTTTGGTTTGGCCGAGCCACAAGCCACTTCGAATGCCCAACATTTGCAAGTCTTGTCTTGCCTTGGCTGTGTCTTTAGATTTATCATTCATTAACAAAGTGTTCAAGATGGCCTCCAACACATTTTTTTCGATATGCATGATGTCTAAATTGTGTCTTAGTGAAAGAAAAGACCAATACTCAAGCTCGTAAAAAATAGACCGTTTAGTCCAGTTAAGCTCGACATGAACATTGCGTTTTATCTTCACACCCCCATAACTCGGATGTTTACCCTTCACACGCGTTGGCAATCTATCAAGTTGAGCCAGGATTACATCCCGGCCAAATTCTTCAGGAGGATTTGTGTTATCGGTTTGGCCATTGAATTCAAGTGAACGCCTCCATTTATGGGGCTTCTTTAAGAATCTTCTGTGGCCAACATAAGCTGTTTTGCCTAACACACGAACAGATGGAGTGTCTTTATTACATGTAGGGCATGCCTTGTAACCTTGCCCACTCCACCCAGACAAACTACTTCGAGCAGGAAAATCATTGATGGTCCATAAAACCATCGCTCTCATATTGAACTTCTGGCCTGAAGCAACGTCTATAGTCTCGACACCTTTCCGGTCCCATAAATCCTTCAGGTCCTCAATCAAAGGCCTCAAGTAAACATCAATGTCCTTACCCGGGGATTTAGGGCCAGGAATTAACAACGTCAGCATAAAAGAACTCTCTTTCATACATAACCACGGAGGCAGATTGTATGTTGTCAATATCACCGGCCACATGCTGTAGGCCTGACTAAGGTTGCCAAACGGATTGAAACCATCAGCAGCCAACCCTAGTCGAACATTTCTTGGTTCTTTTGCAAAATCTGGATACTTGGTGTCAAATTTCTTCCATGCTCCACCATCAACCGGGTGTTGCATCTTACCGGGCTCCGTACACTTTCCAGTAGCATGCCAAATCATATCCTTTGCAGTGTGACTAGACTTGTACAAACGTTGTAGTCTAGGAATGATCGGAAAGTAACGCAACACCTTCTTAGGAACTTTCTTCCCCGGCGTGTTACTGTCTTTCCATCTACTCGTATTACACACCGGACAAAAATCCAAATCTTTGTTATTGTCTCCCCGAAATAAGCAGCAATCGTGTTCACAAGCATGTATCGACTCGTACCCTAACCCAATCGTTTTAAATGTCTTCTTTATTGCATAGTATGATGGTGGGAGCTTGAATCCTTTACTCATGGGAAATACATTTTGTAAAAACTCTAACATTTCATTGAATATAGAATCAGTCAATCTACCTTTAGCCTTAAAATAGGTAAACTTTGCCATAAAGTCTAATCGAGTCACATAGTCACAACCGGGGTACAGCTCCTCGTTGGCACTAGCATATAACTCTTCAAACTCGTTACGTGTAGCTTGAGTCGGTTCGTTACTAGTCCCACCAATATCTCCTTGAGTTGGTTCATTGTGTTCATTATTCGGAGGAATATAGCTAAGATCATTAATTAACGCTGTCATGTCACTCATCAGAGGTTGTCTTGTGTTATCTATTACTGGCGGTGGCATAGGTGGAGCTAGTTCACCGTGTTCCACCCATATTTTATAACGTGGGTCCCACCCTTTTCTCATAATGTGGTCTGAAAGGTGTTTGATGTGTACCCATAATATATTTCGACAAGACTTGCATGGACATTTTATTTTCCCGGCACTATTCACTAACGGCTTGCAATGATTGACGAATTTTTCAAGACCGATAAAAAATAATGGTTCATGATGTTGTAAAAGTGTCCAAGTCTTATCTTCGAATACCATAACTGCGTTTTAACGATACATTTAGTTATTATATGCAACTTAATTAAACACATTCAAACGAAGAATACCAGATGGTTTGTTCACCTAGTGCAACTATGGAAGGCGATCCTAACCCACTCTTTGAATGATTCGTCTTATATATGAATGCGTATAACCAATTTTCTATTTGAGAAAATTTCGGCAGCATTTCCCCTCAACTCCCCAAATATGTGTTTAAAGACATATTCGTAGGAGTAAAGGAGAAACACTGTCGAAATCATCTCAAATAGTAAACCAATTATACGCATTCATATCCTAAATGAGACAAAACATTCAAAAAGCAGTCCCAAACGGGGGACTTTCCGAAATTAATTTCTAATAAATTAATTTCGGACGGGTTTTCTATAGGATGATTAATTTCAGACGGGGATTTTCCAAAATTAATCACTAAAATCCTAAAACATTCCTAAAGGGTCAAAACGGTGGCGACATGTCGCCGGGGAAAAGTGCACAATAATTTATCATTAACAACTTATTATAATTATAAAGGAAAAAAAATTATAACATACCTTGTCGCCGGCTGTGGATTCGGCTAGTTGTCGGCTCGGCTGTGGACTCGGCTAGTTGTCGCCGGTGGTGGTGGGTAAGGTTGAAGTGGTGGATGTGGTGGTGGTGGTGGTGATGGAGGTGCTCGAATTGTTGTCGGCTCGGCTAGCGATTCGGCTAGTTGTCGCCGGTGGTGGTGGGTAAGGTTGAAGTGGTTGATGTGGTGGTGGTGGTGGTGATGGAGGTGCTCGAATTGTTGGTGATGGAGGTGCTCGAATTATTGCAAAAATCGCCAAAGGAATCCGGTTTTTTTCTTTTTTTTCCCGTCTTCTGTGCACTGATAGATAAGCAAGATCTAGTTTTATCATAAAGTATGTTTCCCCGGCGACAATCCCCGGCGACATGTCGCCGGGGAATACTATTTTTTTGTCGTTTATTGAAAATGGCGCGTTAATGAATTATTGGCTGGAAAGTGTCCCCGGCGACATGGAAAGTAACCCCAGCGACATGTCGCCGGGGAAACCTATTTATCATAAAATTTGATTTTTTTTTATAGTATTTATTTACAATAAAAATTATTTATTTATTTTTTTTAGTATTTATTTTATTTTATAGTATTTATTTTTTTTTTCTTCATCCAAAATTTTTTTATCATAAAATTTGATTTTTTTTTTATAGTATTTATTTACAATAAAAATTATTTATTTATTTTTTTTAGTATTTATTTTATTTTATCATAAAATTTGATTTTTTTTTTATAGTATTTATTTACAATAAAAATTATTTATCATATAATTTTTTTTTTTTTTTTTTTCAAATGGTTTATGTATGTCCAACCCTAAGAATAGGAAGAACAGGCGACGAGATTTTTCCCGTGGACACAATGTCGACGGCAATGTGAAGAAAACGACAAAAAACAGGCTTGACCGAGCCCGGCAGTGTTGAATTTTCGTTTGGTTGTCGAGTTGTTTCGTTTGAGTTAGGGTTACACATTAGACGTTCAACGGATGAGTCGATATGTTATGGTTACACATTAGACGTTCAACGGTTAGTCGATATGTTATGGTTACACATTAGACGTTCAACGGATGAGTCGATATGTTATGGTTACACATTAGACGTTCAACGGATGAGTCGATATGTTAGGGTTACACATTAGACGTTCAACGGTTAGTCGATATGTTATGGTTACACATTAGACGTTCAACGGATGAGTCGATATGTTAGGGTTACACATTAGACGTTCAACGGTTAGTCGATATGTTAGGGTTACACATTAGACGTTCAACGGATGAGTCGATATGTTAGGGTTACACATTAGACGTTCAACGGATGAGTCGATATGTTATGGTTACACATTAGACGTTCAACGGATGAGTCGATATGTTAGGGTTACACATTAGACGTTCAACGGTTAGTCGATATGTTATGGTTTCACCACTAGACGTTCAACGGATGAGTCGATATGTTAGGGTTACACATTAGACGTTCAACGGATGAGTCGATATGTTAGGGTTACACATTAGACGTTCAACGGTTAGTCGATATGTTATGGTTACACATTAGACGTTCAACGGATGAGTCGATATGTTATGGTTACACATTAGACGTTCAACGGATGAGTCGATATTTAGGGTTACACATTAGACGTTCAACGGATGAGTCGATATGTTAGGGTTACACATTAGACGTTCAACGGTTAGTCGATATGTTATGGTTACACATTAGACGTTCAACGGATGAGTCGATATGTTATGGTTACACATTAGACGTTCAACGGATGAGTCGATATGTTAGGGTTACACATTAGACGTTCAACGGATGAGTCGATATGTTAGGGTTACACATTAGACGTTCAACGTTAGTCGATATGTTATGGTTACACATTAGACGTTCAACGGATGAGTCGATATGTTAGGGTTACACATTAGACGTTCAACGGTTAGTCGATATGTTATGGTTACACATTAGACGTTCAACGGATGATCATATGTTATGGTTACACATTAGACGTTCAACGATGAGTCGATATGTTAGGTTACACATTAGACGTTCAACGGATGAGTCGATATGTTAGGGTTACACATTAGACGTTCAACGGTTAGTCGATATGTTATGGTTACACATTAGACGTTCAACGGATGAGTCGATATGTTATGGTTACACATTAGACGTTCAACGATGAGTCGATATGTTAGGGTTACACATTAGACGTTCAACGGATGAGTCGATATGTTAGGGTTACACATTAGACGTCAACGTTATCGATATTTAGGTTACACATTAGACGTTCAACGGATGAGTCGATATGTTAGGGTTACACATTAGACGTTCAACGGTTAGTCGATATGTTATGGTTCACACTAGACGTTCAACGGATGAGTCGATATGTTAGGGTTACACATTAGACGTTCAACGGATGAGTCGATATGTTAGGGTTACACATTAGACGTTCAACGTTAGTCGATATGTTATGGTTACACATTAGACGTTCAACGGATTAGTCGATATGTTAGGTTTACACATCTAGACGTTCAACGGATAGTCGATATGTTAGGGTTACACATTAGACGTTCAACGGATGAGTCGATATGTTAGGGTTACACATAGACGTTCAACGGATGAGTCGATATGTTAGGGTTACACATTAGACGTTCAACGGTTAGTCGATATGTTATGGTTACACATAACGTTCAACGGATGAGTCGATATGTAGTTACACATTAGACGTTCAACGGATGAGTCGATATGTTATGGTTACACATTAGACGTTCAACGGATGAGTCGATATGTTAGGGTTACACATTAGACGTTCAACGGTTAGTCGATATGTTATGGTTTCACACTAGACGTTCAACGGATGAGTCGATATGTTAGGGTTACACATTAGACGTTCAACGGTTAGTCGATATGTTATGGTTTCACACTAGACGTTCAACGGATGAGTCGATATGTTAGGGTTACACATTAGACGTTCAACGGTTAGTCGATATGTTATGGTTACACATTAGACGTTCAACGGATGAGTCAATATGTTATGGTTACACATTAGACGTTCAACGGATGAGTCGATATGTTATGGTTACACATTAGACGTTCAACGGATGAGTCGATATATTAGGGTTACACATTAGACGTTCAACGGTTAGTCGATATGTTATGGTTACACATTAGACGTTCAACGGATGAGTCGATATGTTATGGTTACACATTAGACGTTCAACGGATGAGTCGATATGTTAGGGTTACACATTAGACGTTCAACGGTTAGTCGATATGTTAGTGTTACACATTACACGAGATGTTATATCACACCATCTGTCAATAAAACTTTTCCCACCAAAAATCTCCCACCAAAAATTTCCCCCCAAAAATTTCCCTCCAAAAATTTCCCACCAAGATCTGCTCTTATATACTAACATCTTATCCACACAACTTCACAGCCTTTTATACTCAAAACCACTTAACCTCACAACCACAAACACACACTGTTATCATGGTGAAGATGGCGGAATTTGAAGCTTTTGCTTGTCCTTGTAAACGAGGAGACGTAATTCTGCGAGAATCGCATAAACCTTACTCCCGTGGTAAACAATACTATGCGTGTCCTTTATCAAAGGTGAACACCTACATACTTTTTTGTGTGTTATATAAATAATTTGGTTAGTTGTTAAAAATAATAATTTTTACTCTTTATCAGGGTGGGACAAAGGAGTATGGTTGCGATTTTTTTTTATGGAAGGAGGAACGACTAGCCAAAATGACCGGTTCTCTTGGAGCTTCAACGCCTCCAACTCATTCCGCAGGACCATCCATAACTCCACCTTGTTACACCGCAGGACCTTCAACATCGAGTCCTGGAAATACAGAGTGCTCAAACTGCATCAAACTGAATCACCAGATAATGGTACTCAATAAAATGCTAGAAGTGTACATGCATCCAAACAAACACACAATTGATTCAGCTGCCTTATTTCATGACCTTTATAATGACATGGTAGGTGATATGGGAAATCTTCGTATGTAGGTTGTTGTTGTTGTTGCTGTTATTGTTGTTGTTGTTGCTGTTATTGTCGTTGTTGTTGTTTGTTGTGTTATTGTTGTTGTTTAATAAAATGTTGTTGTTGTTTGTTGTGTTATTGTTGTTGTTTAATAAAATGTTGTTGTTGTTGTGAAAACTGATGTCGAACGTGCTTTATATTTTTAATTCGTACGCTTTAAAATGTTCCAACAGATGAGTCGATATGTTATGATTACACATTAGACGTTTAACGGATGAGTCGATATATTTATGTATAACGATATTATTGTGTTTATGTATAACGATATCACCTTAAAAACGTATATATATTTTTTGTTAAAATATACGGAAAATCGGACCGAAACAAACCTAAAAAACGTAGTTTCAATAAAAGTCAACGAAGTCAAACTGAATCCCCGGCGACATCTCGCTGGGGAAAATGTACTTGCTTAATACGAAAGCCCAAAACTTAAGCCCAATTGAGAAACTTAAAGCCCAAAAAAAGTATCCCCAGCGACATGTCGCTGGGGAAACTTTTGTCCACGTCTCCGTATGAGTTATTAACACTAATTAAAAATCCGTAACTAAACAAATGAATCCCCAGCGACATGTCGCTGGGGAAACATGAGCGGGAAAATTTCCCGCTGCGTTTTCCGAAGAAATATTTGGTCAAAATTAAACAGTGTTATCCCCGGCGACATGTCGCCGGGGAAAAGTGAGAAATAATTTATTTGACTTTTCTACTAGAATTTGTGCCACGTCGGATCTATTTTTGTCGTTTAGTGAGGATACCCCAGCGACAAATGTCGCTGGGGAAAATGTCGATGGGGAAACTGGTGTCCATGTACGCGGGCTCGAATCTTGATGGTCTTAAAAAGCAAAAGTATGTAGTGAGCGATAATTCAGTGACAACAAATTTTCTTTTTTTACATGTTACAATAGGCATCACAAATTTGTGTTGACACACACTTACATATCAGATATCAAAGAAAAGCAAAAGAAATCCCCTAACGAAATATCTAAATGATTCAGATAACTTAAGTGTTATGACTGCATATGCATACTTGTGATGTAAAATGCTTACATTTATAGTACAAAGTTCAGCCAAGATGCAGCCAAGGGGCCAAATGTCAATCTTCTTGTCATAAGAAAGGCCTAAAATAACTTCTGGTGCATGATAAGACCTTGACTGCACATAAGAGCTAAGATGGTTTGTTTCAAAGCAGCTACTTCCAGGATCAATAACCTTCACTTCACATCTACTATAGCTTTCCACCAAAATATTCTCATGCTTCAGATCACAATGTATTAGCCAAGACCATGCAAAAGCTTAAGCGCTTCAAAGCACTGGTTGGTAATTGACTGCAAAGAAAAATATAATATGTTATATTGTTTATATGACCATGTTTGATTATTATAAGTACTTAGAAGTTTTTTGTGACCTTGGTAGTCTTATGTATGAGTTAAGTTAAGTATAAGTGTTGAAAGTTAAATGTGACTAATATCCTAAGAATAGAACTTGAATAATCTGTGCGTCTAAAGTTTTTTGTGACCTTGGTTAGTCTTATGTATGAGTTGTGCAAGTTAAGTATAAGTGTTGAAAGGTTTTGCATAACCTTTGGCAAGCTGCCTTATTGGTAACCTTTCCAACAAAAATATTTGCAAAGCTGCCTTAAGTGTTCTTGCAAGAATTTCTGGATTTGCAATTATTATCATGTCAACAAACCATACTTAAGCTGATACCTTTAGCAATTTTATATATACATTTGTGAGAAATATTTAATATACGCTTTCGAGATCTTTTAAATGTAAATTTCATTTATGCAACACTCTTACTTTTCACGCCTTATATGTCTTCAAAAGATTAATTTAAAACTATCTATCCACCATCAGGCTGTAACAAAAAATTGATACAGGTGTGTGCAAAATCGAGTTACAATTTCAATCTTCCACAAATATAACTAAGTCTTCAACAAATCATATCGCATGGTCATGATCTAACCCTGAAGTCGGTGAAAACCATTGGGCGAAACTCGGATTTTATCAAGTTGGAGAGATAAAGAAGCTTCGGGAAACACCATTGATTGAACACTAAATACCAAACCAAATGATAAGCAACACCACATTTAGACTACAACTAGCATTTAATGCGGTCCTCTTGCTGCTAAACGCAAAAAGATTTATTGAATAGAAGCTCTTCAAATGCCAGACCTATATTCGATAATGTTTTGAAACTTTTTTTAAACACGACCGTATTTGATTAACTTATGCGTTTAACGGAAAGAAAAACCAAAACAACAACCCCCCCACCAAATGGCGCAACGCGCGGGCGCCCATCTTTCTCGTTTATTAACATTTGCCAACTTGCAATTAGTTTATGATATAAAATGAAAATGATTCTTAAATCTATTAAATTTTATATTTAAATACTTTTCATACCCGTAGCGAAGCGCGATTCTTGTGTACTTATTTATCAACATTATAAAGAATTTATATGGTAGTAGTCTCTAAAGAAGGATTTTTATGTTGATATTATAAGTTTTATTCATTTATTTATTTTTATTTTTTTGAGCTCGAGATATAATTTAGTTAACTATGCTCTTTTATCGTCACACATATGTTGATCTAGGAGTTTCCATTATATTTTCGTTGTCATTACAAAATTTTGACTTTGACTATGACTATGAGTTATTACAATATTTCTTTATTGTAAAAGACAAACAAATTTCGTGTAGCGAATTACTGGCGTCAGAATTAAATATTTTAAAAGTAATCCTAATGAAAAGACAAGGAAATTTCTGGCATTGTCTCTTTACGAAAGAAGTGTTTTTATTTTTCACAGTAATTAACGCGTGCTACGACTCATGAAAGTTGAAAAAGACTTTGCAAATGTCCAAGAAAAATATTGTAACATATTTCTTTTTGCAAAAGATAAGGAAATTTCGTGTAACGACTTATTTCATATTCCCGGGTAATTAACGCGTTTCCTGCAACCACTCACGAAAAGTTGAAAAAGACTTCGCAAATATGTCCAAGAAAAATACTGTAACATGTTCATATCTTGTCTATTTAAATATTCCATCTTACAACCTTTCATTTCTTCTTATATCTCAAAACACACAATCACCATCACCATCTCTTGCAGCCACCACCACCTTCACCTTCGCCACGACAGCCAACAACCACCACTTTTATCAAGTTTGGTTTCTTCATTTTTGTTCAAATTTAGTGTTTTGAGGTTTTATATATGAATAGTCATTCTTCCTTTTTGTGTATATGCTCCCTCTAATTATTTCATTTTCCCGTGCCACGACTCACTTGTATTATTTTCTGGTACCAAAAACGGATATAAGATCAAAACACAACTAACCGGACCTGTCACGCGCCTGTGAGGCGACCTTGCTTTTTTCTGGTATTTAAACACCACCATCACCGGATAGCTACTTTTCTCTCGACCAAATCACCTCAAACCCAGTCATTTACATTTGATTTCCACACAATCACCATCTCATTATCAAGTTTTTTTTTTTTTTTTTTTTTTTTTTTTTTTTTTTTTTTCATTCAGTTTTTTTTGCAATCAGTTTGTAGGAATATACTTCAGCGAGATATGGGTGATGCTACAAGCTCAACCGTTCCAATGTCCTCCAACAAGAGATTACGTTTATCCGATCCTCCATTCATAACTCCAGGGGCATCCACCTCTAGCTCAACCGATCCTCCATTCATAACTCCATTGGCGTCCACTTCAAGCTCATCCATTCAAAATAGCTTTAAGTATGATGTGTTTTTAAGCTTCAGGGGTGAAGACACCCGTAAAAACTTTGTCGATCATCTTTATGAAGCTCTTAAGGACAAAGGCATTTACACTTACAAAGACGATGAGAAAATCAAGAAAGGGAAAAGGATCAGTGATGATCTCGTCCAATCCATTGAAGACTCCAAATTTTACATCATTGTTTTTTCCAAAAACTATGCTTCTTCGTCATGGTGTTTGGAAGAGCTTGTCAAGATTATGCAGTGTCACAAGATGCCTGGCCACACTGCTTACCCTGTATTCTATGATGTAGAACCCACCGAAGTGAGAAACCAAAGTGGGGCTGTTGGTGACGCTTTTTCTAAACATGAAAACCAAGAAGCTGCTGGGAAATGGAAAGGGGCTCTAAAAGAAGCAGCCGATCTGGCTGGATGGGAGCTCAAGAACACCCTTGATGGGTAATTTCTTTCATCATATCTATGTGTGCCATGTTCATCATATATGATTGTATGCTAAACAGATCTTGTTTTTACATATGCACAGGCACGAAGCTAAATTCATCAAAAAAATTGTTCAAGAGATATCACTAGAGTTACGATCCATCAATTTCGGATTTGATGAAAAGTTAGTCGGCATGGAGACTCGAGTAAAGGATGTTGTTTCATCTTTAGAAATTGGTATTGATGATGTTCGCATGATAGGGATCAAGGGCATGGGAGGGGCTGGGAAGACAACTACAGCGAGAGCTGTTTTTGATCATCTATCTGCTGATTTTGAAGCTAAAAGCTTTGTTGAGAATGTGAGAGAAGTTACAAACGCCTCTATGTTTGGTTTGAAGAAATTGCAAGAACAAGTCCTTTCAAAAGTGCTAAATGAACACGTCACTCTAGATAGTGTTACTGATGGGAAAAACATGATGAAAAGGAGGATGTGCGGTATAAAGGTTCTTCTTGTTCTAGATGATGTGGATCACGTAGACCAACTTGAGGCGTTAGCAAATGGGCCTAATTGGTTTAAGCCGGGAAGTAGAATTATCATTACAACGAGAGATGAGCAAGTGCTGGTCGCTCACAGAGTGAACTTGATTCGAGATATCGATCTCTTATCAGATAAGGAAGCAATTTGTCTCTTCGGTAGATATGCATTTGGAACAGAGAATCCTGTTCAAGGATACGAAGAGCTATCAGGAAAAGTTGTACGCTATGCTGCTGGTCTTCCCTTAACACTCAAAGTCTTGGGTTCATTTATGTGTGGTAAAGATGAGCGTGAATGGGTAGATGCCATAGACAGATTAAAAAAAATTCCCTTAAAGGAGACTCTAAAACAGCTAGAATTAAGCTATACCAGTCTCGAAGATGAATATAAGGAAATATTTCTAGACATTGCATGCATATTGAAAGGCCAATATAAAGAAAATGCAATCAGAATTCTTGAATGCTGTGGATTTTATGCTAAAATTGGTTTAAAAGTTCTTGAGCAGAGATCTCTCATAACTGTTGATAAATGGGGGCGTTTGGACATGCATGACCATATAGAAGAAATGGGAAAGAACATTGTTTGTCGATCCCATCCCAAGGAGCCTAACAAACATAGCCATTTGTGGATTCAAGAGGAAATTGAAGATATATTGGCTAATGACATGGTAAAGATCAGTTTACTTATAAGGTGGATAAAACTAATACATTTTCATATGTTCTAACTTCTGACACTGTTTTTGTTTTTGGATTGCAGGGTACTGAAGCAACAAGGTCTCTAAAACTTTATATCTCGAGAAGAAATTCGAGAATTGTTATGAAAGGTCTTGGAAAAATGAAGAAACTTAGATATCTTGAAGTGAATTATGCAGATTATTATTCTGAATCTGACTCTGAAAGTGATGACGAATGTCTTGCCACCCAATACTTTCCAAATTCGTTGGAATATCTAAAATGTGAGGGGTACCCTTTCTTGTATCTACCCAAAACATTTCAAGCAAACAATCTTGTTGGACTTTGGATGAGGTGCGCCAAATTGGTACAACTTTGGGAAGAGGGAGAAAAGAAGGTAGAATAATTGTTGACTGTTTGTTTTACATAATTCGTAATAATGCTATTAATTTATTGGTTTGTTAATACACTAATATCAATCTTTTTGTCTTAATTTTGTTTGTAGGTTCTCAAAAAACTTAAATTCCTTTCTTTATATTCAAACTTGACGACGACGACCTTCGACTTTGGGATGACTCCGAATCTCGAGACGTTATCTCTACACAATTGTAAATTAAAAGAACTTTGCATGCCAGATACTTGTCAAAAGCTCAAGCATCTCTACATCGATTGCTCAGAGTTAAGAAGTTTTGACCTTGGGTTGACTCCGAATCTCGAGACGTTCTCTCTTTTCAATTGTACTCATTTTGTAAAACTCCACGTGTCTGTTGCATGTCCAAATCTCAAATTCCTTGACCTTCGTAAATCAAGGCTGAGGAGCCTTGACCTTGAGCTGATTCCAAATCTTGAGAGGTTAGATCTTGATGATTGTGATGATTTTGTAGAACTTCACGTGTCTGTTGCATGTCCAAATCTCAAAATCCTCAACCTTTCTTATACAAGTTTGAAGAGCCTTGACCTTGAGCTGATTCCAAATCTTGAGAGGTTAGATCTTGAAGGTTGTGATGATTTTGTAGAACTTCACGTGTCTGTTGCATGTCCAAATCTCAAAATCCTCGACCTTTCTGATACAAGTTTGAAGAGCCTTGACCTTGAGCTGATTCCAAATCTTGAGAGTTTAGATCTTGATGATTGTGATGATTTTGTAGAACTTCACGTGTCTGTTGCATGTCCAAATCTCAAAATCCTCAACCTTTCTGATACAAGTTTGAAGAGCCTTGACCTTGAGCTGATTCCAAATCTTGAGAGTTTAGATCTTATAGAATGTGATGAGTTGGTAGAAATTAACGCTCCCGTCGGATGTCTGAAAAAAGTTGGCTGCTTAAACTTAAGTGGTTGTGAACTTCTTGAGAAGCTACCTGAAGATATTGGCCGATCTGAATGTTTAAAAGAGCTAGATATAACAGATACAGGCATAAGTCATCTTCCACAAAGCATATTTGGGTTAAAAGGTCTGCTTATCGCCGCACCTCCAGAGCTTCTGGAGTTGTATGATTTTCCCTCGGAGATAAAAACCACAACCTCTCCCATTTGGTGAGTAAATAACAGGCAGTTTCTTTGTTTTCTCAATTCATTTTTCTCTTAGTTTAATATCGAACAAAATAATAGTTTTCTAAAAGAAAAAATAAAGTAAATTAAACGAATGGTCCTTGTAGGTTATACAAAATTACAGATTTGGTTTCTAAATATTAAAATTTACATGAATGGTCTTCAATTTTAAACTTGTTACACATTTTGTCTCTTATTGTATTAAAGATGTAAGAGTTTCAAAAGGATGTTAAACGTAACTCGCGTACCTATTTTCATAAATTCTCCATTTTGTTGATTGCATTTTATTTTCATACTAATGGCCCAATTCCATATAAGCTAAAGTAGTTTCTTGGTTTCCCAGGCCAAGGTGGCTCCAACAAAGACCTGAGATTTCATTCGGTGACTTGAAGATAGACCCCTTTCCCTTTCGGTGAGTAAATAACAGGCACTTTCTTTGTTTTCTCAATTCATTTTTCTCTTAGTTTAATATCGAATTTGCCGACAAAAATTATTCGAACAAAATAATGTAGTTTTTTTCTTAGAAAGAAAAAGTAAAGTAAATTACATGAATGGTCCTTGAGTTTGTACGAAATTAGATTTGGTTTCTGAATATCAAAATTTACATGAGTGGTCTTCAATTTAAAACTTTACACTTCTGGCCCCTTATTGTGTTAAAGATATAAGACAAATATGGATTTTCTTAACTGTGTAACCTCCTTTACATGTTTTCATAAAATTTTCATTTTGTTGATTGCAAATGAATTTCAAGCTAATGGCGCAATTCCATGTAAGCTGAAGTAGTTTCTTGGTTTTCCAGGTAATAATAATTGAAGATTCATGCAAACATATTAACAAATGCAAAGACAATGGGGGTGGTTCCACTACCCACCAAGAAGAGAATCTATTGTGTTTTGAGATTAGGACGCATCAAAGGCTCATTGATATCCTACACCCAACTGCACAAACCATCGACTCTTTGACGCAGCTTGATCTACTTGCCGGTGTCGATGTCGAGGTTAAGTTTTAGAAGTGAATTTCAAGCCCTCTTTTTGGTATTAAATGTTGTTATTTACACTTTTGTGTAGTAGATTTTTAACTTGTATCATTGTTGATTAAAGGAATGGTGTTTGGTAAAATATTTTGTAATGTCATAACCTTGAAATGATGGTTCTGCAAGTCACAAATGGTTCTGGTTATTGTTTGCAATTGAAACATGATCATGCCTTTGCATTATGAAGTTGACGTTGATTAAGTGACTTTATATGAGCTGCTTACTTGAAATAACATCGGGACACAACTTGTAAACTTTGAATCATAACTTAACTTGAAACTCTAAAACCATGATCAAAGCTGAGGGGTTTCGAATTTAATTCCTACTAGGTGCAATTGGGTGTCTTGTTTTATCCGGTTTGGGTTTGGGTTTGGGTTTGAGTTTGTGTGTCTGTTTAAAACTACCATGTTCTTATAGTAAAAGATAAAAGATAAAGAGGTTTGCATTGTCCAGTACTTTTGTATATCAGCCCGAAGAGGACGAGTAGACAAACATCCACCAAGCATACCTTTTCAAGAGGTTGAACCGGCTAGAACTAATCAATTTATGAAATATTCCGCAAAGATAACGAACAAGTTATTATTACTTAACAGAATTCCATACTCGGCCACTTTTACTCATGAATCACTATAAGAATCCAACAAAATTACTAATTTCATGGTTACATGACTTCCGTTGTAACTTAAAACCGCAAAAAGTCCGGCAACTACTATATTGGTTGTGCTCTAACATGACCCGGCTCTAAAAATTATCAAAGTCCAAGACCAGAATGGTGATGATTTGAATATTTCAAGTAAGATCCCAAACATGAAACAAAATATTTGCCCCGACACATTCGAGTTGTTCCATAAATAGAAATCTGGCAAATCAAAAACCGTCTAACGCTTGACCCATTGGAAGCTCTTCCTTGCTTTCGCCTTACCAGGTTTCTTCCGCTCCACAATTCTCGAGTCTCTTGTCAAGAAACCAGCTGCCAAAAACACAAATTACACATTAGGATACAAGTTCAGATATCAATAAGCTACATAACTTCTACAACTGGAACTTTGGTCATGGAATGAAAGAAAAACCTTAGAATGTGACATTTCATTTTAGAGGTGTAATATTTGAGTTTCATAAAATTATTAACTCTTAATAGAAGGCATAAAGTTTGTCCCAGAAATGATAATTTGAACCAATATACTTAGAACAGTCGATATGGGCTACGTTTAATCTCTAGCGAGCCACATGGACAAAATGAAACCATAGATAAAAAGCAAACAGGTTAGACGGTTGGTCGAAAGTCGCTAAAGTTCAACTTTTATTGAATAAAACCCACTAGATCAATCTTTTTGGTAACTGACAAATACTCCATCAATCCCCACACACTGCAAGAAAATTGGGCACATTGGTTTTATAAAATTGATGTTTAAACGATTAACTAAATATCTTGCATTATCTTTAATGATAATAATACAAAAGATCTTGCGAGTCCAAATGAATATCCTTAATTCTTTGTAACAATGATATTAGACAAGAAATTTTAGATTAAGGTTCTTCTAGAACAGGAAGGGCTAAAAACTATAACATGCATGATCCCTGTTTTGAATCTAGAGGTGGCAATTTATGCCTGTTTTTTGCCTAATATGGGTCAATCCGGTTTTCAATCTATCTCCAAAGGCTTTAACAGTACATTTTCTACAGCTGGTTAAAATGGAAACAGGCCAAACGCGTTTTCAACTGCTAAAACCTCCTAAATAACTTTATTAAAAGAATTGGACTATTATTTTAACATTATGGTAGTAGCTACAATCTTACTTAATACATTGATTATCTACGAAACTGGAAAACGACAAAATAACCATTGACCGGTCGATCCAGCTCAGCCTGGAACTGTTAAAAACGACACATTTTGACCTGTTACACAACCCACCTAACCTGCCAATTTGCCACCTCTACTGAATCCCCCTTCAAATATATTATATGAAAAGATTTTAAAAAAAAATGAAATCACCCATCGTCCCCCACACAAACAAACAAATGGGCAACTATAAGACATAAAGAGCATGACTATCACTAGATTGGGCCAAAATAATCTCATAAAGAGGTGACTAACTAATATCATACCAAGTGGTCCTTCCATCTCATAGAAACTGTAATGATCAACTTTCGAAAGCACAAGTGACTCATTTGTTAAGCAACTATTAAAAAAAAATGAAGGAACCGTGTGGACTTTTATCAATAACTCAGAGTTTCAAGCATATGCAAAAGAATGAAGGGTACATAAAAGCTATAGTTACCTTCTTTCAAAGGAGGATGGAACTGATCTGGCGCCCAGTTTTGCAGTGCCCTACTCATACCAAGACGAATTGCGCCTATTTGACCTGTTTCATGCACTTATGAAGTTTAGATTGGTGTCCCCAAACAAATGAAAGAACAAAAAATAATAATACCATGCATAATCAACTGAACTAGAGTGAAGTTGGAGAAAATATTATGGAATTTGCGAAAAAAAAGGTAACATAAGATACAATATTTGCCAAAATATGAGAAAGAATGATTGAAAGTACAGTAAGCATGAAGTTCAATATTCAAATGTTTAAGGAAAGCAATTTTGAAAGTACAGTTGCATTACCTAAGAAGATTTTGACATGATAGTTTACATCCAGGATTCAGAATCATGTAAAGGTGGCATTTTAACACATACTTGAATTCAGGGCTATCTGATTTAGATTCTATCTTTGACGGTGAATGAGTGAAACTTACAAACTAACCTAAAAATGAAAATGTGTCCAAATTTGCCGAAGGTAGTAGTCTAATGTTTTCAACTTAATTTGTAACCTATCGTAATTTATAATCATATTTAATCGAAAAGCATTTGAAATAATGAACAGAAAGAAAATAATAAAGATAGTTGGTGAGCCAATCAGACCACTTTTGACCTGCATTAGAAAATTATCCATTTACAGCACATCTAATCATGCATTCAAACAAGAATAAACAATGTAAATTTAATGCTTCAAACCTGATACACCACCCCCTTTCACAGTACAATTAACATCCAGAAGACCCAATGTTTTTGTCTCAGTGAGAGGACGAAGAAGTGCAGCTCGTTGATCAAGCATCGGGAAATAGACATCGAACTGGTTGTCATTTATGAGGAATTTACCCTCACCAGGTTCAATCCAGACACGGGCAATACTACATTTCCTTTTTCCAGTCCCATAAGCCCTACCCTGACTATCAACTTGTCTAACGGCGTGCATTGGCAATTTCCTCTTGCTTCTGCCGCTCTATGTCAGCTCTTGTGGACTTACGGGTGTTCTTTTCATAACGCATATCCTCAATTGCGCTTAGTGGGGGCAATCCTGGAACATCATCTAAGTCCTTGAGGGCCATTAAACTGTCAAGCATGTCATCTGTAATTCCCGAGGCAGCAATTAAGTCGCCAAACGCATGATCTGGGCCTGTGGTCAAGCATTATGATTAAACATCTTTCATGAGAGAATGCACCATTAAAGAGCATTATACTGAAATAGCAACAAAAAAAAAAAAAAAAAAAAAAAAAAAAAAAAAAAAAAAGCACAACTAGAGCCAGCTGGAATGAACTTTGACCTCTCACTAGGTAAGACTTTTGAGGTGAGCGGACATGCTTCCGAGAAGGAAACTATGAATATGTATAGCTCGGTTTGAGCTGTTGAACCTAGTAAGCCAACCCAGAACCTGACCAACCATACAGAAACACGTGATGTATTGTTCATTTATTTTTCTTTCAATTCTACAAAAAACGGTCCTTGGTTATTTGTTGATGCACTAACATCACGAGAGTGACAATACCTAATAGTTTTAGGCATTATCCATTTGGATGTTACCTAAAACATACTTGTTTAGTATTTTGCATTCCAAATCTTACTTACGAAAAGCTGGCATAGATAGAACTCTTGACTTTTAGAGTCATTATAAACCAAGATATGTGAGTAATGGTCAAAAAAGCAAGGAGTAGAACCTTAAATGTTCAACTCACATGCATATGAATCTAACAGGAGCATACATATATACAATTTACATGTTGCATAGGCCTAGTTTGTGAGCTGCCCAGCAACAATTTGGTGGAGCATACAGCAGCACAGTAGACCTAAAAATCGGCTTATGGCACGGGTGGGATCAAACCAATTTTAAATCAACACAAATACAACCAAATCAGAACATAAACGAGACTTCAGAGTAACAGAAATATATTTAGAAAAGGTCATGACGGTGTAACCAAAACTTGAAACCCTTTCATATAAGGTCTTTATGGCATATGGATACCTACATGCATACATACACATGCTGACATGCATATGTTCTTTGTTTGATTCAAGAAATTTCCCCTAAAATACATGCACAAGGTCAACTTCACCCGTGTGCATGACCCTGCTGCTGCCTGTCGTCCAGCGGGTATGACAGTTTAGAGGGTGACGGTCATGCCCTGTTATGCTTTACATTACAAGTCTCTCTTTAATAGAATGCATACATCTTAAGGATCCTTAGACTACGCCCACCATTTCATTTGACATTAAAACCAAATAATCAACAAACGGCACTAAACACCATTAACATCACGTGGTCCTCTATATTAGTAGTAATTAATGATATACAATCAATATTTAAACATTTCAATCAACATCAATCGTGTAAAATAGACAGGTAATCAACAACCATGTTGCCCTTACAAGCATCAATGACGTGTAAACCACATCAGATAAAATCGTCTCTTAGCAAATAGGTTAAACAGCACAATCGTTCTTTCAAGTTCACCCGTGCACACTTGTTATTCATTTTTTACTTTACTTAAAGCTATTAGATTTGTCAAGACTTGTTTGGAGTTCCAAAAACTATGATCCAAATGATTGCAAATGGCAATGATGTTGTTTGAAATAGCATCGTTCCCCAAATCCGAAAGCAATGGACTAGCCAATTCCATGAGGTTTCAACTAAAAATGCTGAAATTTCTTATACCATACCATTACAGGGACGGATGGGCCCAGAGGCCAGAGGACACCCATGGATATTTGCAGCGTAGCGTTAATTTTTGTAAAAGACTTCTCTATTTTCCCGAAATGCACCTGGTCCAAAGAAATTGTGTTTTCATTTGTTGTTTAGTGTATTTTTTCCCCCTTAAATGCACCTGGTTCCGTCCCTAGTGTTACCAATGTGGGTTGGATAATCTTTTGTTTCGTTAAATAAGGTCCACAGCCAATCATTCCACATCGCACAAATCACTCCTAGTACTAGTATATGACATTAGTCTTAGGCTAACAACTTTAAATACGCAAATTCTCATCCTATACCAATGTGGAACAGATAAACATGGTCGGTCCGCAGTTAATCATTCTACATACCAACATTGCACAAATCAACCTAATACTAATTTAAAAAGGTGGGGTATACCTTTAAGAACATCAGATAATTCTTCTTGTTGTTTCTTTTCATTATCCTCCAACGCGAAAACCCCATCATTATCATTATCATTATCTTCATTCGGATTCTTGGAAGATTGTTGTTCTTGGATGATGATGAAGAAATGTTCCAGCAAGATGATGATTTGTTGTTATCATTGTTTCCACTGGAGAAATAACGATGACCCTTATTGATTGTGCTAAAGAAGCTATTATTAGGGTTTTGGTTTTGAGATTGAGGGTGTGCTTCCAAAACCTTCTACCAAGCACTCCTAAAGATAGTGATGATAAAATTGAGGACTCCTCTTCCACCCCCCTCAAAAACCCATTTTCTAACCATTTGTGGACTTTTTTAAAACTATTTGAACCTCTTGACCCCCTTTTGAACCTCTTGCCACACCTTGGAAAGGACCATCCACAGGGTGCCAGTAAGGTGACCCGACCCGAACCTAAACTCAAACCAGATAAGCCTTATCGGGTCGGATTGAATCGGGATAAAAAAAACTAATCGGGTTGTATTACCCGAACCCGATAACCCGATATAGTTATCAAGTCGGGTTAGGGTTAAGTTATTTGTATTTCTGTAATCAATTTCAAAAGCAAGAGCATTGATAAGATTGAAAGTTTCAATACAAAATTTCATATATTTTAGAAGGGGGGTGATTTAATTCCACATACAAAATAAACTATTGTATGTTGCTTTGTTTTTACACATGACAATCTATATGCAGCTGGCTCTCACATTAGGAGCAAAAATGATTGAAGATGGTTATTTGTGACCAAGACCGAAACGTCATGAATAACTCAACCAACGTGGTGTACAAAGACGTGCTACACAATTTGGGATCACAACTACATGTATCCGTATCTCACGAATTAGGATTAAAGATGGTTATGTTTTTTTCGGTTAATTGACTGTTTGTGTTTTATTATTACATACTTTATATTTTACGTTGGCTCATCTAAATGTGGTTTTTTGTAACCTCTAAGTTCATAATAGCCAATGTCATTCATCATTTTTTTTTTCAAAGTTTCTTTAAAATACCCGTGAATTTTACGGGTCTTTTAGCTAGTTTTATATAATAAAAGAGAGTTTTTGGCCTCCTTTTAATTACTTTTCCAAAAATACTAAGCCCCAACATTGTGCGACGTGTATAACCAAATGTTTAGTTAGCTACTTTGAAATTGCCGTGTGAAAAATGGGACCTACTATGGTAACACCTCTTAGTGGGTGGGCCCCCTACTTTTGGAGAATGTACAATCCGACAAAGCAGACAGTAGAAGCGGCGGCAGCAGCAAAAAGTCAACACACCCCCTACAGGGGTGTTTGACTATAATCACCCGTGAAAAATATAGTAACCTTAACAAACTTGAAATATCATTTATGAGTTGGTCAACCAATAACTTTTACGGTTTTATGAAATGCAAGTTGGGTCAATGAGTTAATATAAGAAAGTAAAATAAATTAAATATCTTAACAAATGTTCAAACGTTTTTAAAAATTTCATTAACTTTGGTAACAAGTTTTTGTTTTTAAATTTGTTCCTTAAACTTTTGAAAAATTGAAATTTAAAGAACCTGAGATCCATGCTATTTTTTAAATAACCATAGCCGTATGTTCATTTGTACCACCATTGTGTTCCTCTTTTACTTTGCAATTTGCTATTGTTAATCAATTTTTATCTTTCATTATAAATGTTTGATGAGACTAACTAATTACGTTATTTATTTATTTATTTTATTTTTTTTATTTTTTAGTCTTGAATATGCTTCATCTTTCTTTATCATATGCTTTCCCCCACTAATTGATTAACATACCTTATTCGGTTTGATTCAGGATGATGCTGCACACAGGAGACACATATATACTCGAGAAAATTGATGCTAATGGAAGAACGATAGCTACGAAGAATGGTAAGTCTCTTATTTTGATCAAAATTATTATTCATGAGGTACATGTGTTATTCTACACGTCTTTTTGAGGCTAAGGCTGTGTTTGATTTGTGCTGAATGGAATGGTTCAGCACTAAGTGCTGAATCGGTCAGCATTCCGATTGTTTGTTAAATACTTCTGAACACTGAACCATTCCACCGATTCCACTGAACCATTCCACTGCTAACATATCTCTGAACCATTCCACCGATTGTTTAGATAGCCGGAAATTTTGCCGGAAAAGATGGTGGTTGCCGGATGTTGATGAAGATGATGTAGTTGTGATGACAATTGATAACTAAAAAGAAGAGAGTGGTGACCAAACTATCCTCATCATTAAATTCCGGCCAACCCACCACCGATTACCACCTCACCGTCACCAACACATCACAGTCGCCGGCCAAACAACCACCACCTCATCTCACCTCATCAACGGGAGTGGATCCATATGGGTTAGTGCTAGTTGCTTTGAGTTTGAGTTATCAAATATGTGTGAAATCAGGATCAATTGCCTCCATTTTTAATGTTATAATAATGTTAAAAAATCCGTTTATTTTGTGGCAGTTTGGTGGGATGTGGCCAGAATTTATGAGTAGGATTAGGATATTTATAATTTTATGTTTTTAAATGTTTCTTTGTGTGTGGTATACTGTATATGGTAATTTTTTATCATTCAGATAACTCATTCAGAACCGATATCAAACATACAATTTTCATTCAGAACCAAGTCATTCAGAGCCTTTGAACCATTCAGACTTCAGAATCATTCAGCACTAAATCATTCTGTGTTATCAAACACAGCCTAAGTTAACACCTTTGTACTAGGTTACATGTGGTTAACTTTGACTTCTTGGACTTCCGTTTCTCAATCCAAATTTTCGAGGAATTTATATTTGAAAGCACGATTAGAATATCAATAATAGTTTTAAAATGAAAGCTTGGTCTTCAGTGAACGTATTAATGTACTTCTTTTTCGATTATTTATTTTAGAATACAAACATCTTGATACATGTATAACATGAGAGATTTTGCGAATAAAAGGTAAATGGTTTGTGTCTCGGCTCGTACTCACTACAGTTGTGTTTATCTGGGCCAGGAGAGTTGTCGGAGCCATTCCTTGTGGGTTAGACAATAGCTGGTGCCAAAAGGCACCCGGGGTCAGGTGTTTCCGCCAATTCACACATTGTGTGGATAACATGCATGGGCTTCAAGGCGAAGCCAGAAAGTTATGGTCGAGATGAACAAACTTTGATAATTTTTAAAAACTACCCTACAAATTGGTTCGTCATAGGGTAAACTACCCTGCAAGCTGCCACGTGGACTATACCTTGGTTTTGAATTTGCTTTTGAAACACCCGTTTTAATTTCTGCTATAATTCCCACGTTAACAGTAAGCTTGGTATAAAAGGAATGTCGTTTAATAGTCAACCTTTTGTTTTTGGAAACAACATAATTTCTGCTATAATTCCCACGTTAACAGTAAGCTGGAGCTGATCGCTGGAGCGGGTTGCTAGAGCTGGTTGCTGGAGCAGGTGGCTGGAGCTTTTTTTTACATGCTAGTACAACTAGCATTTCATTTAGTAGCTTATTTTTTTAACAAGCTCCTTCAAGCCGTGTCAGCCAAACGAGACTTATTTTCAATGGTAGCTTATTTTTCTAAAAAAATAAGTTCATGCTACGATAAGCTCTGATAAGCTCGTGCGCCAAACATAGCCTTAGTTTGGCCATTTTATTCGTGATATAAAAACGAGTAAAAGACTTCATTTCAATTTACAATCACTTCTATGAATACATGTTTCAATCTATACCACCACTTATTTTAGGCAAACATTTACCGTGTTTTTAAGCCGAGTACGAATCAAGTTTGAGCGTTTCATGTATGGAAACTAATATAAGTTTGTAATGTTTGCAAAATATTTGCGGAATGGTTGAAATGATGTCATCAATCACTATATATTATTTGCAAATCTTATTTTAAACTCCATTAACCATCCATTCTAGATTTTAAAATAAAATATTGTGATTTCTATCAATTCATCTTCATTTTCATTACTCCCATTAGGCGTTTTACTGTATCATCCTACTCTGATCATCATTATGGTTTTTATTGATTTATGTTCTGTACGCTTCGTCATATATAGTCCATGAGGTATGTTCCATTTTACGGATGTTTTCTTTCACCAACTAATTTGTCATGAATTAGTTACGATCTCTAGAAAGTGGCAAATTTAATTGTAATCATCCTTCTATGAAATAAATCAAGAGCATTTATTTCTTTCTTATATAGTTTGATATGTACATGACGTGTCTCATAAAATTCCCAAATAAACACTTTGGGTGCGTTTAGTTGGAGAAAAAATTCTCTAGTTTTGTAAAAATTTGAAAGGGAAATTTATCTCCACAAAACACTTGAGAATATAGAAAACGTGTTTAGTTGATGTTTGTATTTTCTATTTTGAAGAAGGGGAAGGAGGGTTGTGGTTACAAAGGAAAACAACTAAAATTTGTTTTGTAGTTTTCCTTGTTAAGTTAGGAAATAAGGAATTTGTGTTTTGCAAAACATTTTGTTAGAAAACGTTAATCTGAACGCGATCTCTGTTTTATTTGTTTTGTAAAAAACATTTTGTATAGAATAAAGGTGTTTTCCCCCAACTAAACGCAGCTTTTGAGTTTCTTGAAATTTCAGTCGATCCCTTTTTGTTTTTTATTATAAAAATGCATCCCTTTTCATTTTTTTAAAAGAATTTTGAGGTTTATATTATATGTGAACTCCATCTCATGTAGCCATATTTATGGTAAACACTTATTTTGTCTTATTGTGTAATCAGTTTTTGTAAACTAAAATGTTCCTCTTCTTTTTAAATTCTATTATAGGTATTATGCGGACTATATGAAACTGTTAACAGAAGAAATTTGTAATGGTAAATTGGTATATTCAAATGAGAAAGTGTTGATATGAAGGCACAATTCTTCTCCTTTTATGTTTATTAAGTATTATATCCACTTTTATGTAGTGTGTAATCAAACCCATTTCGAACACATTGATGAAACTCGACACCATCTTAGTCAAATGTATGTGTTACAACAAAACATAGTACAAATGAAAGGCTCTTTATTAGAAATCAAATTTAATATATTGTTTGGATATTGATTATTGCCTCTGTAATTCCTGAACGTCCACAAGCAACCTATATCAAAAGCCAATATGATTAAGTAATGTATGATAAGATCCTCCAAAGAACAATATATATTCTTGAACAATAAAACAATGCATTTTTTTAGTTCATACTATGTAAGATATACTTACCTATTATTGATTTGAATTATTGGTGTATCATGATTTTATGTAGTTTAAACTGCTTGCGCTTCTTTTAATGACCCATAACTAACGATATTATCGCGTATTATTTTCTAGTTTCAACGGTGTAGATGAAAGAAGAGTTTAGCTTTCGAAAGATAGAACATGAAGAACTACTTGCCTTTAGAGAATATTCAGGTTGATTTTGGATATTTACTTAATTGGTTCGTCACCGTTACCCAACATTGAAGATAAATTTATTAACCCAAATCATTGAAGATGGAGAGAAAGGAGGTGGGGAAGAAGTGACATAAAGGGGTGTTTGGGGGTGTGGATTTGGTATTAAAAGTTGAGTATACACAAAAAGAAAAAATGTCAAAAGTGTCAAGTTTAATACATTTTTAAACTATTATCCCTTAAATAAAAGAATCCATTAACATCATTACAGGATGACTATACAAAGGGGGATGAGTTAATATATACACATCATTGTTAGTTGTAACGTTGGAAACGAATGTTCTTTGTCTAACCGATCATCTATTTGTGATTCAACCAGAGAAGGTCATATATTTTTGTCATGTTTTTTATTTGTAGCTTTTTATGTACCATAATTGTTTTTTTTTATCTGTAATCATCATGTAATACTTACATTATTATATCATCTTGATCTAACATATTATTTACTCACATATTCTCAATAATCGATCATTGATCTGCTAAGTATTCGACTATAATAAATTCTTGATCGACTTCACTGTTTCAAATTTAATCCCGTGAATTTCGTTGTTTCAAATTTAGAACTATTCTATAATGTCGACCACAAATATTTCACAGAAACAACTTGCCCCTACAAACGAGGTTGTCGACAATATAAACGAACAAATGTTGCTAGTTATTTCGTGCGAACAAGTCACGTACTTCAGCTGCGACGATGTTTGCAAGTCAGAAAAGGGTACAGGTATAAACGAAGACGTGTTCTCTGCAGAGTTCGTTAATGGTATGAAATTCTCTAGTGTGCCCAACCACGAACTTAAATTGAAAGTGGGTGTTCCGATCATGTTGTTGCAGAACATTGATCAATCCAATGGTCAATGCAACGGAACAAGACTTCGTGCGGATCGTTGATAAAAGTTGCGTTGACGCCAATATAATCAACGGAAGCCATTTTGGTAAACGAGTGCTTATTGCAAGGATGAAAATATCACCTTTTGATAAATGTTTGCCGTTAAACATGCTAAGTAAGCAGTCCTCGTGTCCGTCTCTTTTGCGATGACAATCAACAAAAGTCAGGGACAATCGCTCGGGCAAGTCGGTTCGTATTTACCATGACCTGTTTTAACATATGGCTAACTATATGTAGTCGTCTCTCATGTTAGGAGCAAAAAAGGATTGAAGATGGTTATTTGTAACGAAGACGGAAATCTCACTAATACAACCACCAATGAGTGAAACTTACAAAATAACCTAAAAATGAAAATGTGTCCAAATTTGCCGAAGGTAGTAGTCTAATGTTTTCAACTTAATTTGTAACCTATCGTAATTTATAATCATATTTAATCGAAAAGATAATGAACAGAAAGAAAATAATAAAGATAGTTGGTGAGCCAATCAGACCACTTTTGACCTGCATTAGAAAAGGGTGATGATAGGCTGACACCCCCTGTAGGGGTGTGTTGACTTTTCTGTGCTGCCATCGCTTGTACTGTCTGCTTTACCGCTTGTACCTTTTGACCAAAGTAGGGGAGCCCCACCCACTAGGGGGTGTTACCATAGTATCCATGTTGAATGGTAGACACTTTTAACTAGTTATGATATGACAAGTCGACAAGAAACAAGCATTATTGCATTATTTAAAACTAGTGTATTTTAGTTGTGCATTTATTATAGAAGATGATTTGCACACTCCGCACTCCACAAACTGATTGGAGCACTCTATCTAATTGTGTTTGGACATTTTTACCCTCACAGTTACTCTTACATTTTCACTTCTGTAAGGATATAAATGTCCAAACATATTTAAATTAGAGATTAAAGAGTCTCAGTCACTTTGTGCACCTCCCATTTATTATGGCATAGGTTATTGCTTCCCCTCCAAAAATCCTAAAATGATTGTAATTGTTAGATAATAAATGCCCGCAAGCCCGTTGAGTTGACCCATTTAGTTTTTAGGTTTTGTTTAGGTTTAGTCTCTATTTAATATCTTGTAATCTCTGTAATTCAATGAATCTGATAATATAAATTTTTAGGTATTCCTTTGATTTCAACAATAATATCTCTTTAATTTTTCTTTAAATTTTTTTTACAGCCTCCGCTCCGCCGTTGCTGGTAAATTTCCAAATTCCCACACCTTTTTATTTTTATTTTTTATTATCTTTTTTTTTTGGGTATAGTTTTTTAATTGAAGCGTGTAATGTTTATGCGGTTGAAGAAGGGGCGAATCAGGTTAAACTTTGTTTACATTATTTTATATAATGTGTCTCCGAGGTGTTTGATGAAATGTTTGTTAATGTTTTTTGTCTGTTTTGGGTGTGTTTAGGATGAGAAAGATGATACATGTTCATTGGATGATGATATGGAGGTTTTGGAATGGCTGTTGGAGGACAAGGTTAAGAAATTATTTATTGCCAAACGCCCAAAATGAAAGCTAACAAGGTGACGGTGCATAAAAAGATGAAAAGGAAAGGAGCTTCAACTCGATTTGTAAGTTTTTAAATCTATATATTCATGGTCATTTTTTGGTTTGTTTTCTGTACTTTGGATCACAGAAGTATCCATCCAAGTAATGAGTAGTTGTTTTCTTTTTCTTTTTTTTAATGAAAGATACTTGATTGAACTTTAACAAATTTGTCCAGGTTTATATTAATATTATTGTAAGTATTATTATCTTTGTTGGTTTTTTAATAAAAAAAATACATGCCGCATATCATATTCCAAATGCTTATTTTATTTAGAACTTTAGCATGGGTTTGTGTTTCTCGGTTGCTAAATCGAGGCCATTGATGTTTTTGTGTTTCTCGGTTGCTAAATCGAGGCCATTTTCAGCCGCTTACCACCGCTTGGTTATATGCTTACTTTGTTGAGTCCCAAGAGGAAGTGACATTGGCATGGCTGTTGATCCGTTACAATCTTTTTCAGTCCCAGTGGCACATATAATTGAATTTCCCATAATGCTGTTTACGATGTCGCGATGAGGTTATATTATAACAAGAACTAAAACAGTTTTGACTTTTGAGGTCAAACTTATTCAATTTCCGAGCTTCATAACTGATCTTTTTCTCATGTTTTTGTAAGAACTTTTTATTCACATTAAACTCTATGGTAACTACCATCAGGTACAAAATTACCATGCATTAATATCAATTATACATCATCTCATTTTCTAATTTAAGTGTAGCAATTTTGACCTCAAAGTCAATAGTTGTAATGGGACATGGAGCTTACTTGAAAGTTTTGGCTAGAAACTTTGGTACAGGACCACTTAAATTATTATACGACAAGTCCCTGTTAAAATAAAGCACAAATCAACAAAAGAAAGGGTAATTCAGTCAATTTAAGCATAAAGAAAAAGCTATTTCAGTCAAAAGATTTAAAATTTGGAAACTAAAGTACTTGATTAAAGAGATTAAAGGTAACATACAAAAATGTGAGCTGGGTCATGTTTGCTTAGAGCCTCAGGAATTGGTCCTTGTTATTATTTTTCAAAATCCATAATCATTACATTTTGAGCATGATCTAAAAATCCCACAAAAACAAAAACAAAGGGTAAGTTAGTAATGTAGCTATACTTACAGTATGTGTAAAAAACAAGGGTGAAAATATGAAATAGTAACCAACTTTCAGTTTTGTTCCAATTTAGTCACTGTAACTTTTATTTGATTATAAAATAATAATTAAGTTTGAAAAGTGTTTCATTTTAGTCACTCAAAGTTTGAATAGTGTTTTATTATTATGTAATTTTTATGTTTGAGTGACTAAAACGAAACACTTTTCAAACTTGGTTATTATTTTATGACATATATTTCTTTTCACTTGTGCATAAGTTGGTTGTACATTAAGTTGGTTGGGGTTAGTGAAATTCAGGGGGTGGGCATTTGTTGTTACAGTACAACCAAATAATGCACATATGAATATCTTAAAAGTAGTTTTTTTAAACAATTACACAATAATGGAACAGTATTGAAACTTGGATGGTTTTTGTGGTTAATTTAAAGTTTGAGTGACTTAATTGGAACAGTCATCAAACTTTGTTACTATTAGGCAACATTTTCCCAAAAAAGAAAATGTAAAGAATTTGAAATATTTAAATTTTTTTGAATTGTTTGACTTTGGATTTTTTTTTTTATTTTGAAATAATAATTAAAAAATTAAATATTTTGAAATTCGAAATATTTTGAAACTTTAAAATTTTAAAAGAATTTTAAACTTTTATTTAATCTTTCGGAATTTTATATATTGATTCTTTAATTAATATTTCAAAACTAAAAAAAATAAAAAATTCAAACTTTTTAAATATTTCGGAATTTTAAAAAATTTGAAAATTTTTCAATTTTTTTAAAAGTTAAAATTTTGTTTTTTTTTTTAAGAGTAAATTGCAGAAATCGTCCCTGTGGTTTAACGAAATTGCAGATATCGTCCCTAGAATTCCATAAGTGCAGGCGGCGTCCCTGTCACGAAACCTTTTGATCATTTTGGTCCCTGGCCAGGGACTAAACGTGCAATTTTGAGCAAACCACAGGGACCATTTCTGCAATTTTGAGCAAACCACAGGGACCATTTCTGCAATTTTGAGCAAACCACAGGGACGCCGCCTGCACTTATGGAATTCTAGGGACGATATCTGCAATTTCGTTAAACCACAGGGACGATTTCTGCAATTTACTCTTTTTTTAATATTTCAAAGTTAAAAGGAAAATTGAAATTTTCGAAATTTGAAATAACTTTTGGAATTAAAAAAGTTTAAAGGTCTCTAATTTCTAAAATATTGAAAATGTCAAAAGTATATTAGAATAATGTAAATATTGTTATTTTAGTTAAAGTTATACATTGTTATTGACTTATTGCTTTATGTAGGAGCGCTTTTTAGTTATGATCCTAATTATTGATTTATTATCGTAGAAAAATGGCCAACGCAATTGATACTTCGAATATATGACCTATGGTACACAAACACAGTTGTTTGAGTTATTTGCGTTCAACAAGTCATTCGAGACGTTCAAAAAAACCGTCGAACCGATAGTCGAAATAACATAATTATTTTTTATTTTGATCGATTGGAATGTAATTGTATATATAGTTTTAAAATTTTCATCGAAAATTTACTACAATATTAATATAGTTAAGGTATTATTGAAGCCTGACAAAAAATTCAACCAAGATGGAGTTTACACCTCAAATGTGGTTTATCAAGAAGTTTTAAGTGATTGATCCCGATCATTATAAATTTGTTAGATAATTTTTGGTGTGTTGTTGAACAATTGACAATATGGATTTGAGACATTTTGTATTTGAATGTTTATGAGAGTTGTTGATAAATGTTATTATAAACTTTTGATGGATGAATATTTATTAAATACAACGCTTGAATATATTATTATTATTATTATTATAGTTTTAATTGACTAATGCAACTTAAAACGACGCTATCAGAAAAAGAATGCAACCATGTCATTAGAGAAATATTGCAACTTAAAATGATACTACCAGAAAATGTACAATTTGTTGAAAAAAATAATTCGCCCTTGATTTTGGTCGAATCTAGAAACCGCTGCCGCTAGGCGCGGGTACTCGGCTAGTTATAAGTAAATGACGCACCATCAACCAGGGCTGCAAGTGAATGTAGGTACTTACGACTTAGCTCTCGTGGTGAAGTTCAAGACACTGATACGAGCCAAAATACCAGTTCAAAAGATCAGTCACTTGCAAGGCACGTGTAGGGCCAAATTCAGTTACAACTTGGCGGGAAATTTTGTTACTGCTTCCCTTTCCATTTCTATCTGTATAAATAGTTTCTTTCTACTTTATTTGAAATCATTCACAAAAAATTGATTGTAACTTTCCTCTCTCTAATTCTGTTACTCCAAAAGTGAATCAAGAACTCAAATACGGAATCATTTCTTCTTCATATGTTTCCCTGTTTGTTTTCTAGTTTGATCTACGAATACTTATTCCTGGATTAAACATATCTTTTCGTTTTGGTACACATCAGACACGTAAGAGCCCTAACCATATTTCTACTTGTAATCAATCCATATAGACTGACACAAAATAAATAGGCACTCAAAACAAGTACATGTTCGAGCATCATTAACCAACTCCTCGTCAATCTCGATTCACTTCAATATGAACAACAATTTAATCAATTGGATTGACTAGAATAATGAAATAAAGGAATATATTTGGAATAGATCAAACTAATAAAGACTTTCTCTTTTATATCCAAAGTCAAATAGAAAAAAGAAATGCAGGTGATAGCTCATAACAAGGTTTTTCCTGTCTAAACAGTTACTCACTCCGTCCCAAATTATAAGTCCACTTCTACTTTCCACAAAGTTTAAGAAATTTCCACTAACTACTCTAATAACCAATCAAATATCACCAATCTCTACTAAAGTCTCTTTTGATTGGTAGGAATATAAGAGTGGACAAATATTTTGGGACAATCAAAAATAGCATATGGACTTATAATTTGAGACAGAGGGAGTATTATTGACGAGCTACAGCAATTGCGCCGATTAACGCAACTAAAAGAATTAGTGAAATATATAAATTCAAACTGAATAAAAAAATGAGTTAATAAGTGAATCTCAATTTGTTGACTATTACTTATTAGATCTTGCTCTATAATCTAGTTTGCTTTTGTAGTCCAAATAATCCCGTACCATGACGTATCTGGAATAGTAGTAAGACGTGCCACCCTCACCAATCCGAGGTGACCCTCGCCACTACACAGGGTGTGCAGTTCGCCAAACCACTTGCCAGTTATTTGGCTTACGCCAAATGAGAAAAAATGTTTATTTTTTTGTTGGTTTATGTTTAATTTGGTCTAGTGTGTCCTAAAAGTGAGTTTTTTGGCTTAAGTTATTGGGAGTGTGTTTTTGGGTGTGAGTGAGAGATAAGTGAAAAAGAGAAATGTTAAGGTAACCCTTTGACTTAAGTTAGTGCACGTGGTGCTCTAAGCATGTGTAGAGGTGTTGATGCACTAGGTCACTGATTTTGTAGTGCCTTTAAATTATATATACAAGGGTAGGGATTCGGTAAGAAGAAAAACTAAAATGAGAATAATTAAAAGGATTTACAGTCACACATTTCAAATAAGAGAGAGAATTTTATGGGGAGATGCATCTCTTTTTGTAGGTGCATATGAAATATTTGATCGTAGATTTCTTCTCATCATTTTCATTTTAATTTCTCTTCTCATTTGATCTTAACTTGTAGTCTCGTAAATATAGTGCTTAATATATGCATATAATATTTACACGTGTGGATTTTTTTTATTAGTACGTCATAACGCTTGACACATGATTAATGAACTCTCTTTACATATGTTTGAGTGCGTTTTTTTTACGGTGTCAAATGGGCCTGCTTTCTAGTTATTGTACAAGACTGCCGTAGGGACATTTATTGGACGTCAAATAGCCGACATTAAGTTGCTGATTGCATTGAATCTTTTGAGTAACTAGAACATTCAAGAACAACTGCATCGGCGTGGGGGCAACGCCGCTTAGGTAGGAAGCTTCATAGGGGGATCGGCAAGAGCACATTGATCTCCTTTCATTTTTTATTTTTTTATTTTTTTCATAATATAAGTTTAAAAGATGCATATTAGTAAAAGGTACTACCTCCGTCCAATATTAAATGTCCATTTGAACTTTTTGGAGTCTTTCTTGTTCAAACCTTAAATTCTATGATTTGTGTTCTATAATATTTGATGAAAAATATATGAATAGATCGGGTTTTAAATGCATTTTTATTGGTATAATTTTTATCAAGTATTGTATAGTACAAATAAAAATATTTACAGTCAAAGTTAAACAAGAAAGACTCAAAAAGTCAAAGTGGACATTTAATATGGGACGGGGAGAGTATATGTTAGTGAAAATAATCAAAATATAATCATATATATAATATAATGTAGCGTCAACAAACGACGCAAGTAACGTCGTTTTGGTTTTGGGTTGCCTGTTTTACGACCCGTTTGCTTAGCCCGCTCCATTTTTCTTCTTAGCTTCTTTTGTAATACTTGCAAGATAATTATAGGTATCTTCTCACCTACCTTCTGGAAAATTATGCGTGTCTTCTTCTTGGCGTTTTATCGGTAGTTGTGCTAACCCTAAACGTGCCAGTTCCGGCGGATCCAGTGGATGTTAGGTTTGTGTATCTCTTGCTTATGCTTTATGTGTGGATATTAGGTTTGTGCATCTCTTTTTAAGTATGTTTTGGTGCTAAAGTTTCGATCTGTCGATTTCTGTTTTGGTGCTAAAGTTTCGATCTATCGATGTGTAACCACTGTGAAAATCCCACTTTAAGATAAGCTAGCACTCAGAATTATTATCTTTTTTCCACGTATAATTTTTTTTCTCATCTTATGTGACGTAGATCACATCATTGATAAACGTGCTCCCACATAGACCTGCCTAGCAAACCTAATGTTTATTTCATAAACATAACTATATGAAAACATTACAGAATACCATTTACCATTTTACGATAAATCCTTAACGAACGTATAAACAAAACATTCAATATCTATATAGAGTTTCTAGGAAACCCTAAAACTCATCACAACACCAAATATGAATAACTAAACCTCATAACATAAAAATACAACTTATCTGAGTTAATGTACAAGAAACCAAAGCACCAGAAACCCTAATTCTATTTTAGCTCCCGGTAAAACCCTAAATTCATAAATCTATGATTTTATGTATTCATTTCCACAAACCCTAAATTATTTATACAATATTTTTACAAAATATTATTATTACAAGTCACTTAAGCTAGAATACAAGTCCTTTATGCATGAAACCATTTATTTACAAAATACTTATTAAAATCCTATTTATATTTATTTTAAAGCATAAAGTACAAATCATTCATGCATAATTTTTATAAATTATTTTTCCTAAACTTCTTAATTATTTTTATAAGTCTTTTAACACAAGGTACAAGTGCCTAATGCACAAAACTATAAATTCCATTTAATTACCTTTTAACTTAATAAAACTTAACAAATAAATTACTAAAATTATATTCTTCTTAAATTCTAAATTATGGTACAACCTTATTAAGCATATATTACAACTCTCTTAAGCCTAACCTAATTTATTTTCTATTCCTCTAAGAATTCGATTTACATAAAGTGTAAACAATTCTAAATATTTTTCAAAATTAACTAAAGACTTGAACTAAACTAACTAATACTTAAACCTAAGGTACTACTTATTAAACCTATTGTACAATACCATCAAGCTTCATTCGACCCTTCACTAAAAATTTCTGTTCGAACACAACTACAACCATAACTAAATTTTACTTCCATTAAATACATCCCTCCTAGTCCAAAACACATGCATGCCCTCTTCTTCTTTCTCTTCAATTAGCCTACCCACATGTCCCCTCTTACCATCAAAAACCCTCCTCCTTAAGGGATAGATAACATGGCTGTAAATTGGCCACATCATCTTCCCCCTCCTCCTATCCAAGTGGCCTGTTTCTCCAAAATCTGTCAGCCCATGTCTCCATACCATGTCTCCTTATCACAACTCTAGCAAACCCTAATCCTCTTCCTATAAATAAACAACACAACTTCACTTTTATACACACATCTATTCAAACCCAACACAAACCAACTTCCATCCCATTATACCCTGATCACAGCCACAAAAAACCAGTTAAATACAAACCTTAGTGCGCATAGAGGAGGAGGAACACAGGAGCACAAGAGTCCAAACCAATTCCATTCATAAAACTCTAGTCGAGCCAAAAACCCTAAGTAAGTCTAACTATCCCTTTTATTTCAAGTTATTTACTGTTATATATCTTTAAACATTAGAACGTGAACCTCTAATAATAAAACATAATAACAACACTACACAAGTTTCTTTTCTTTTTCTTATCTGATAGACCAGAACAATAAACACACCCTAAGTATTTGAAGTTTTGATTAAAACAAATCAATAACGTGCAAAACATGTTAAAACCTATTAAACATAATCATAACATGCATAAGATCTTAGTTAAAAACATTTAAAAACAATAAAACCCTTATCAGGTTTGTTTTCTGTGTTTTACTCGAGCCAGAAAACAGCCCAGACCCCTAACTTTCGCCCTATGAACCAACCCCTAAACTATCTTTATAAAATCTGATTTTTAGTTTTTATAAAGACCACCTAGCAAAATTAATATAGGTGAAAGAAGCTCGTAAAAATATTAAGTGAGTCAAAAGATATCGAGACCTAAAGTTGGTCTCATATCGCTTGAAATGGAAAGGTTGGTTTCAGTTATTTATTTTGGTTTCTATTTCGACCAGGCACCCAAGTTCCAACCCATAAACCGACCTTCAAACGACCTTAATAAAATCTGATTCTCGGTATACGTAAAGTTCACCTATCTAACTAATGAATGGAAAAAGAATTATGAAATATGATTTAGTTTTTATAAAGATATCGAGTATTAAAAGTTGCCTTTTATCGTTAGTTAGAACCCAATAGTTAATATTTTCCAGTTTTGTTGACCCAGCTGTCCAACTTTAGAGCTAGTTCTCGACCCTTATTGGACCATTAGAAAATCTGATTTTTGGCGTGAATAAAGACCACCCAGCTACCTTAATTTAGGAACAAGAATCATCGAAAAAGATCAAACGAGTCCAAAGTTATTGAGGTCCAAAGTTTGTGTCATATTGCTAAAATAGAAACATGATTTCCAGTTATAATTTTTCAATAAAAATCAACCAACCACCTAACTTTTAACCTTGTTTTCGAACCCCATAGGAACTCTAAAAATTCCAACCTTTTGGCATGATAAAGTCGACCTAGCAAAGTTATTTTAGAAACAAGAACTTTGAAAAATGATTAATTGGTTCAAAAGTTATTAACCTCTAAATTTTGTCCTATCGCTAGCCTATAAAACTATTTTCCAAATTCTATTTTAAAAACCTTGTCTCATTTTTGTTTCACTAGCCTGACTTTAGACACACATTTCAACCATCAAACGATTTACATAAAATACGAAACTTAGCATATTTAACGACGACCTGGCTAGCTTTTCATAGGAATTGAGAACACGAAAAATCATCTAGTATTCGTTAAGTTATTTGTGTTCAAAACTCTAGCCAAATCAAATATTTCATATGTGTGATTTTTATTTAATTAAAGTTTTAGGGTTGATTTTGTAAATAAATATTATCAAGGGTTATTTTCTGTCAATAACAAATAAACAGGGTAGAAATTGTCAGTTTTGGAACTTGAGGGTAGAAACTGACATTTTCCAAAAGTCCAGGGTGTGAACTGTCATTTGACCAAACCTTAGGGATTAAAACGTAATTTTTTCTAACCAATATTTTCATCCTTTCTATTTTTGTTTTCCGACTCAATATTTTTATTGACGAACCAACGAACGAAAGATAACTTTAACGAACAAACAACGAAACAGAACGAAACAGAACGAAACGAAATAAACATATAATCATCAGAAATGATTACTAAATATTGGCATAACAACCCAGGTTACTGGTCCGGAGACGTTTATCAACTTTCTGTCATTTTGTTTTCCATCCAGACTGCTCAGGTGAATTCATAGTCCCACTTTTTATTACGTTTTCTAAATATGTGGGGAGATACATGCTACCAAACCGAACATAAGTATTTTCTGTATGATTTCATGATTAATATTGCCTAAGATATCCCATTTGTGTTGCTGGTTAAGTAACCAAATGCACCCCATTTGTGTTAGCCGGATGGATAGTCTTTGTGCTAGCCGGATTGATAACCAAATGCACCTTATTTGTGTTAGCCGGATGGATAGACTTTGCGCTAGCCGGATTGATAACCAAATACACCCTTATTTATATCATTTTATGATATCACACACACACACACACCCCGTTATCGTTTGAGTTCATGAGACTTAGAGCAATATGTATATTTCCGATTTACTATTTATTTAGCTTATGTTCAAATCGATTATTTAACGTTAAACGCTATGGATTCACTCAACCTTTGTGTTGACCTTTTAGCATGTTTATCTCAGGTAATTGGAAGCATGGCATGGCACGGGATTGGCTATGGACTGCCTATGTTATCATTCAACAAATAATATATTTTTATAAATGTATTTTGAGAACCTCCTGTTGGGACCTCATATTATAACTCTGATAATGAATGATAACAATTTTATCTAAAAACGTCTCTTTTCGAGTCGTTTTCTATCATCATGACTGTGAACTGTTTAGTAGCACCCCAACTTATATTTCCGCTGCGAATATCGAAAACGGGGGTGTTACACGATGTTTTGGTATGATTTGTTGAAATATTGGATCTTTTGAATTTGTAGGTAGATTATGAAAGATTTTGTTTTTAAAGGTTTATGTTTTGGTAGTTGTGCAAACCCTAAACGTGCCGGTTCCGGCGGATCCAGTGGATGTTAGGTTTATGTATCTCTTGCTTATGCTTTATGTGTGGATATTAGGTTTGTGTATCTCTTTTTAAGTATGTTTTGCTGCTAAAGTTTCGATCTATCGATTTCTGTTTTGGTGCTAAAGTTTCGATCTGCCGATGTTTTTGGTATGATTTGTTGAAATATTGGATCTTTTGAATTTGTAGGTAGATTATGAAAATTTTGTTTTTAAAGGTTTCTGTTTTGGTGGTAAACTTTCGATCTGTCGATGTTTTTAGCAATTTCCAGAAGTGGTGTACGTGTTTTATATGCGCGGTTTTTTTTCGAGGATATTTATGTAAGGCAAAATGAAAGCCGTTCGTTTCATTCAGCCTCATTATAAATATCCTCTGAAAAAACCGCGTAAAATGTTGCCATTTCCATAAGAGTGATGTGCTGGGTTTGTGAAAATAGGTTGTGATGATTGTTATTATCTGGGGAACCTGAAATGGGTCCTTGAAAATTTGAGGGTAGTGGCAGGGCAATAACCGGAGGGCATAGTATAAATACCAACTATGCAACCAGGTCTGTTTTACAACCACCTTAACCTCTGTCGCCTGGTCCCATTTTGGTTTTTCTACGTTACTGGCGTCGTTTCTTGACGCTGCATTATTAAGGCGATGATGATAACTTTCTACATTTACATTTAGTCTATGCGCGTTCATTGGCAGGGTAACGAGAATTGTGGTTGCAGCCATAGCGTGCGTTTAATGTTGACTATGTGTGTACATGTCTGATCCTCATTTTTAGGTGTGTCGGTTTAGACTCACAAAAGAAGGTAAAAAAAATAAAATAAATAATAATAATAAAGAGGCTAAATAGAAGAAACAGACCGTAAAACAGGCAGCCCAAAACCAAAACAATGTTACTGCTGTTGTTTCTTGACGCTGCATTATATTGTATAGAATAGTTATACTAATTAACGAACACAATAGGCTGGAAAATCTGAAGGTAGTGGCAGGGCAATTACCGGACGGCATAGTATAAACGATAACTAAGCAACCGAGTCGCTTTTGCAGCCATGGCCAATTTCATTTCTTTCTATGGCAGCCATGTTATTGACATGATCATGGTAACTTTCTACACTTACATTTTTTCGGTGCATGATACCTGGCGTGGTAACCAGAAGTGTGGTTGCAGCCATGGTGTGCGTTATATGTACATATCTAACCCTCATTTTTTAGGAAGAAGACACGTATGATTTTGCAGCCGGTGCGTGTTGGGCTAAAAAACGGGCCGATTAACGGGCAGCCCAAAATGACAATGCAACCGCCGATGTTAATCTTGCCGGTTTTCTGAGATTGGGTGTTTGATCAGTGATCTGCAGCCATGTTACTGAGGCGATGATAATAAATTTTTCCACTTACATTTTCTAAACGCACGTTCCTTGGGGGGTAACCAGAATTGTGGTTGCAGCCATAGTGTGCGTTTAATGTCGATTGTCTATGTACATATCTTAGCCTCCTTTTTTAGTAGCTTCCTATATAGAGACCAATATAAGATATATACAAAATCTGATCAGGGTCTCAAAATGATGCGTCCATTCAACGATGCCAGTAACGTCGTTTTGGTTTTGGGTTGCCTGTTTTACGGTCCGTTTGCTTAGCCCGCTCCATTTTTCTTTTTAGCTTCTTTTGTAGCTATTCATACACGTAGAGCTTGGAAAATTATACGGGTCTTCTCACTGTTCTTTTATCGGTAGTTGTGCAAACCTCCTCTCGGTGATTTTATCAGTAATTGTGCAAACCCTAAAGATCGTTGTCCTGGCAAATCCAAAGGACAGTAGGTTTGTGTATCTCTTGCTTATGGTTTATGTGTGGATGCTGCATATGTTTTTTTTTAGGCCATGATGAATCTGTGCCTTTGGTTAAAGTAGCGGATCCCCGTGTCTTGGCAGGGCAAGCAATTAGATTTGCTGCCGTACAGGGTGTATTCACTTCTTACGATTACTGATTAATGTCAGTCGAATGATACAGGTCATTGGAGGCCTGAAATGTAAATTGGCATGGCAATGACCGGATGGCATGATAGCATGCTTGCTATTATGCAACCGTGTTTCTTTGCACCCATAGCAGAATTCTTGCCTTCTTGACCATTTACCATACACAAATCTGAGCCTAATGATATATTGTATCAATTTTATGGTTTCTAAATTTTACATTCATTGTTTTGGGATGTTGTTGTATAAGCTGTGCATATGTTTTATGCATGGATTTATCTTTGTAGCAAAGATCATACATAAAAATCTTGAAAAGCTAATTGTTATGCTTATATATTCAGAACACAGTTCAGCCGTCGGAAATTGCAGGTACTTTCCATCTTCTAATACTCATGTATGCTGACTCAATTGTAGTAACTTACTTTTTTTTAATGGTAAGAGGTTTCGCGTACATCCATCATTGATATTCTGTCAATATTTTTGGGGTCCCCATGTTTCTGCACTCAGCTATCTCAGTACAACGTATGTGCTAATATTGACAACCGATGTACATCATCTGTGGTTTTTTCTATCACTGGACCTGCCAAGGTACATAAAACACATCTGCGGATAATGATGTAAAACACCTGTACTTGCTACGGCGGGTTACAAAACCCTTTCCTACTACTGAAGTTGGCAACACGCACAAACGACAGCTGTCTTCAACACCGTCATATTACAGAAAAAATATAAGTATTCGACATACTTACTGTATTCACATGAATAGTTTATTGATATTTTCCCATCTCTCAGTTTTGCACGGTCATGTATACCAATAAACAGAAGATAAGTATTCTTAGAATTTACAAACTTAAATGATAGTATTCATACTCTTCTATTTTTTCATGCTAACAGATTTTCTATATCCAGCAGCGTATATCAAAAATAGATGAAATATCAGTGATTGACGTACACATGGTAACCTGATCTACTACTGTATTCACATGGTATGTGCATTCAACATTCGTAGTTTGTCAGTATTTTAAGTTTACTCATGTAAAGTTGAAACTAACAACTAAATTTATGTATTGAAACACGCAGGAAACCTGCATTTGCATGTTGTTCCCTACTCAGAAAGTTCGCTGTATTTAAATAAATACATGCACACAGATGCAATGTATCAGCGATGGATGTCACCACACAGCGCCTGCAGAAACAAAAGACAGAATCAGTAACATTTACAGGGTCTGCGCTATTTACAAAGTTCTATTATCTGTGGCTACGCTACCGAAACCCAAGAGTTGGCACGATAATCAAACAGTTGCAGCTACCACCGGTTTTGGGTACCACTTATGTAACAAACAAAAGATAAGTATTGCTAAAATCTGCATGCTTAAATGATTACATTCTATGAATCTACTTATACTTTTTTTTCTTTTGTCCATGCTAACAGATTTTGTATTATTTGTCAGGTTAGGTTGCTGGATCATCCTGCAGGACTCAGGTATGTATTCAGATTTATTTTAATGAATTTGGCGATCAAAGATTGTAACCGTAAGTTTATAGTTGCCAGTGTGTATTAGACAGCAACATTACTTAGTTGACGAATGATTTAATCTAATAGATAAGTCTGATTGTGATAATGATGTAATGTGTATTGTTCATGACAATAAATTTTAATTAGGTACACCTTGGTACTTTGAGCTTCCCCTCGGAAATCCATTCCTACGTCATTGTAATTGCAATGGGTTTGCTACAAGCCTTTGCACATATTTCATCGACATGGCAACGGGATTTCAAGCGGAGGCTCAAAGTACCAAAGTGTGTCATCATACGAACAATGACCACATGACTACAGCCAAGATGGTTGATCTGACCTTCCCCTCGAATTCCTTTTGGTATTTGAACGGTCTATCGATATGTCTGGTGCAGAGTATTGTTTAAAGACCATTTAAATAACAAAAGGGGTTCGAGAGGGAGCTCAGATTTTCCACCTATGATGATTAACACCTCCTAAACCGTTCGATAAAAGAAAATTTTTGTCTGCCTAATTTTCTATTTCCCGATGTTAACAGCTGATATTCTATATCTGTGACACTTAACTTTTTTTCGCATTTTCATTGGCGCAAGAGATAACAAGAAACCTAAGGCGGTCGATAAAAAAGAATTTCTGAACATAAGAAACGAAGACTATCTGGTATTTTTTTTGGTTGCCGATACTAACAGTTCATGTCATGTGTCTGTAATAGTTACCTTTTTTTCGCATATTCATAACTGCTGGTCCAGAAAAGGACCTGATCACCACTAAGGTACAATTCTTGAAGAAAGATGGGAAACCGGAGAGAATGCTGTGACAAGTGGTTTGGAGCAAATTACTTCTTCACACCATCCTCTTTCGTTTCCCATCTTTCTTCGATAATTGAGCCGTACTGCTGATCAGCACCTTTTCTGCAACTGCAATTGCGAATATGCGAAAAATAGTTAACTCTCACAGGCACATGACATCAAGTTTTAGTATCGGCAAACAAAGAAAGTAACAGATAGTCTTCGTTTGTTATGGTAAATTTTTTTTTATCGAACGCCTTAGAATCGTCTGTTGATCAGCCGAAACATAGGAATCACAGTTCTGATCCTTCTTTCCCAGGTTAAGAAACACTCCAACTTACACTTAGAAAACTGAAGTTTATACTTACTCTAATCAATTTTATGCTCGCATGGTTATGCATGTATAGGTATATCATCTACCTCATCTCATCTCACCATAGCTCTAAGTCTCCACTGTTGCTGTTCCATTGCTCTCAATTTTATTAATGGTTAGTTTGTTATGGTCAGATGCAAACAACGGGTTATAAAAACATACGTTAGATAGTAAGGTATGTATTCACATTTATTTTAATGAATTCGCTAGCCAAATATTGTAACCGTAACTTGCCATGACAACGGTCTATCGTAAATTATAGTTGCGGATTCTATAAAACTTTTCAAAAAAGGAGTTGAAAGTAACGACCTGTGTATTGGATACCCACATTACTTAGTCGATGAATGGTTTAACTTAATAAATCAGTCTGGAACTTGAACATAGTTACTCATTCTAAGTTCCCATACAGTTCCTTTTGTTCTTTCAACAATCTAGCAATTCGCCTGGTACAGGCTGTTGCACAAAGGGAGTTGAAACGACAAATGGAACTATAAGGGGACTTGGAAGGATTAACTATGTTTCTTTTTCGGTTCCATTCTTTTTTACGACCTAAAACCGCCATCTACAAACTAACGTCACCGTACACAGCTTGCTACATTGAACTTCACCTTGAAAGCCTCAATTATTAGGGCAGATCTATCTAACAATGTATCTCAGTTACATTGCTTAAATTAACCGAGTTTCCTAAAACTATTTGTCTATCAATTCTTGCACAGTCACTTACATTGGGGTAAATGTCACGTTATCTGTGTCGTGGTTCAAAGTACCAAAGTCTGCGTATATGACAAAAGATGATGATAAAAAAATCATGTCTTCAACTAGCACATGGGAATTTCAGCTTTCAGGTTGTTCTTTTTCTGCTTAATGATACCCTGTTTTCTACAATTACAGGTTTGTGTGTCAATATATAATTTTTTTTTCAGGTTCATGATCCGTAATGCTGTTACACTAGATTTTCACAACTAAATTTCTGTATTGAAACACGCAAGAAACCTGCATTTTCATGGTCTTCCCTACTCAGAAAGTTTGGTGTATTTAAATGAATACATGCACACAGCCGCAATGTAGCACCGATAGATGTCACCACATAGGGACTCCAGTCAGTGTTCAAGAAGTATGACACTTCAAAATATGGTCATGTTCCACGAACCCAGCCTGCTCACTTCCTGTTGGAGGCGAGGTTCTGCTGATTATGGAAGTTAGTAGTACGTGTTGAAGTTGATTATGGAAGTTATTAGTACTGAAGTTGATTATGGAATTTACAAGATTGTGACAAGCATTAATGTTGAAAACTTGGTTTTTTAAATAGTTACCAACTTATACTTGCCCTGTAGGCTGTTCGAAGTTACAGCTTTGTGTTAAACAATGAATTCTAACAATTTAGTATATTTTTAAGTAATGTTTCTTCTCTCTGTTAGCATACTCTACAAAACATACCGGTCTATAGTAGTTTACTATATTTGATCACCTAATTACAAATTCGCATAACCTAAAACTTATTGACGATGTATAATTTTTTGATAAACCAGACACTACATTTATGAAGCAACCAAACACATAAATTTGCTACAAGATCGTTGCGGCCGTCCGCAGCCGACCTCGTTAGCAATAATGATAAAACAATTATAGGGTAAAAGCGACCGGACAATAGTTTACAAGGAAGCTCATATGCCGAAAAAATAGTTATAATAACAATGTGGAACAAATCTTTATAGAAACTTCTAAGATACTGTTAGATAAATTGATGAATTTATTTTGTGTCTTTTGGGGGAAATAGATAAGCTATTTGACTGAACAAGCAATTTCCAAGAGAATGTATTGGATTGCTTATTCTTTTTTTCTTCCTAATTTAGACGCCTAAGATGAATCATGCTATACTCATATAAACAATTCACAAAAAAAATTCACTCGCTAATGTATCAGCGAGTGATTGGTGTAATCATAGAGAATGAATAGCGAATGAATTTTTTTATAAATTTTTTATGTAGGTTGATTCATATGAGATACACTATATTTTTTAACTTCCACCTGTCCACTTCCACTCAGCCTCTCTAAACCACATCATGTTAGTTTTGTGGATATAAATTAATATGTGTATGACCGGATTCGAACACGAGACTTCGGGATTGCACACTTTACGTATAAGTTTCAATGTTTTAATAATTAATATAATAAGTTATGTTTAATTATTAAATTCACAATAAATGACTAAAGAGAGTTAGGTAATTAATGGAATTGACTAACGGTCGGTAAATGTCAACGGGATACAAAGAAAATGAAACGAGACGAGAGAAGGTTCTAGAAATCCTCTCTTGGGCTTGTTTATGGCCAAACAATAGAATCCCACATCGGAAACCATTGTAAACTTGATCTCAACCATAAGGGTATAAATACATCTCTATGTATTCATCCCTTGGTACACTTGATTTCAATAGAAGGTGTGGAAAACTAGAAGAGGGGGGGGGGGGGGGTTGAATAGTTTTACTTCTTTAAAATTTTATTGTGAAAACTTTTGTTTACTTTTAAAAACTTCGATTCGATCTTATGTGACTTCAACTCTTAAACAATATGAACAAATATAGACAAATGTAAATAAGTAATGGAAGTAAAGTAAATGAAATGAAATGAAAGATAGGGATGGAAAGATCAAACCACAACACAAGGATTTATAGTGGTTCGGATACAAGGACACCTTCCTTGCCCTACTTTACTCCCCGAATCACCTACTCGAGAGTTCTCTTCACTATGTCAACAAAAACCCTTATGGCAGAGAAAACCTTACACAACTTTAGCTTACACCGGCTTAACGACACAAAGCAAGATGTCGAGTTCTAATCGTAGCTAGAACCAATCTCACAACTTCTACACGACTTCTTCACGACGGCTTCACGACTTCTTCACGACGACTTCACACCTTCTACACGACGGCTTCACAACTTCTACACGACGGCTTCACAACTTCTAGACTACGACTTCACAACTTCTACACAACTTCTTTACAACACAACTACTTACTTACACTTAGATCTACTTATCACAACTATACAACACTTTACTTTACACAACTACAAAATGATATGAATTGAACTACAATACTTCTTCTCTAGTTGAAGGAGTATTTTTCTTTTGCACTTGGATGATGAAAGCTTGGATCACTTGGAAACCAATGCTTAAGAGAATATGATCAAAGGATTTTAGAAAGGATTTACAAGGATTAGAGAAGATTTAGAACATAAGATTTGGGGTGCAAAAGGTGAGGAAAAAGTCCAGGGAAAGTCCAGTATTTATAGGCAAAATCTGACAGCCTAGAGGAGCGGGGCGGTCCCCTTAAAATTAAGGGGACCGCCTAGTATAATTAAGGGGGCCGCCCTTCCTGAACGTTCTCAGATTTGTCTTTTTGTGGGGAAGGTTTTTCTGGAACATTTTTTCCATTTTTGGTTGAAAATTTGAATTCATAAATTTATAATAGATTAAACGTTTTTATTTAATACCAAAAATGATTTTCTAAAAGATATAAAATGTTTTGGTCATTTTATAAAAAATCTAGTGATTAAGAAAATGTTCCTTTGATCATATAATGCATTAAACATTTGTTTATTCATACCTTAAGTGATTGAGTTGTTAAAATAGATATTTACAACAAAATACTTGTTTACGTCATAATTTTTCGTTTAATGATTTTACATTTTGTGATTATCAAAACGTAGAGATATCGAAAAATATTAATAACGTGTTTAGGCATTATTTACATCAACAATCTCCCCCTTTTTGATGATTACAAAATCTAAACTCATTAAATTGAAAAATTAATTTTTAGACAAGTATTTAGTGAGTTTATATCAACTTCTCCCCCCTTTTTGTAGAATCAAAAAGGTTATGCCGACAAGTTTTAGATATGAAATTTGTCGGGACGAGAACTCCCCCTTGATGTGTGCTCCCCCTTGTTTGAGAGCATAATGGAAACGAGATATGGAATACTTGCAAGAAAAATATTAGAAGCACAAGCATATATGTAGCAAAAATAAGCAAACATATAAAAGAAAAACATTCATTAATTAAAAGTGTTGTGTATAAATACACAACCAAGTAGAGTACATCATAGGTGAAACATACAACATGCAACAAATAATACAATTAATGATACTACATAATCATCCCAAGAGTACATGATCCTCATAGAGCTTGCAACCAAAAAGAGTGAAAAACATTATTGGTGTTGAAACATTTTATCTAGTTTGAAGAGAATGGAGGAGGTGGTGGTGAAATGGGTGAAGATGGTGGAGGTGGTGGTGGAGGTGGGTTGGTTAACAAGTGCTCAATGCATGAGAACATATATTGCATTTCATCCCGAAGACCAAAGATAATGGTTCGGTTATGAATGCAACAAAGGCAAGTATCTCCATGAGCTTCAAGGAGACTCCAAGGAATAGGATTAACAAAGAGAGGTGGTGGAATTGGTGAGGATGAAAAGTGAGCATCAAGAGGTGTGATTGGTGAGAGGGAGATGGCAAGCTCAGTGGATGGAGGTTCTTGAATAAGATGTGGTGGTGATGTTGTTGGTGGTGGTGTTATTTGTGGTGAGGAGAGGAGTTTGTTGATGTAGTCATTGATGGATGAGGTTGAAGGTATGGAAGAAGATGAGGTACCATGGGTGGAAGGTGTTTTGGATGGTGCATTAGGTGCACTTGGAGATGAGCATTTAGGTGGTGGTGATGGAGTGGTGTTGTCTTCTTTAGTAAGATCAATGAAAAGTTGTTTGGGTGGTATGATGACCAATTTTTGTTTCTTAGAGGTCTTGGAGATGGAGGATTTTGGTGATAGCATGGTGTTGTAGGTTGATGTTTGAAGGAGATGAGGATTGATGAAATGAGGGTTTATCATTTGGAGGGAATTTATAATATGAAAGTATGGTTGGTTTGGGTAAGGTTTTGAGGTTTAGTAGTAATATTCCAAACTCAGTTGGGTTATTAAGAGAAATGGTAGCTGAGACTAGAGAAAAGGGGTCACAAGATGCAAAAGAAAACAGTGAAATTCACTGTCCAGATGGCCGGTCCCCTTAATTGTAGGCCGGCCCCCTTAAAATTAAGGGGACCGCCTAGCAAAATTAAGGGGGCCGCCCATCTGGTGTTTTCCCAGGCGACCAAAATTGAAAATTTTCCAGAAAAGGGTCAATTTTTGGGGTGTGTTTGCAGCAAGCTCTATTTGAACCATGTACATCAGGAATGATTAAATAGTGGCATAAACATATTAAATAATCATGTATATATTTAAACTAATATAAGCATATTATAGAGCAAGCATGTCAATAATCATTAAATAGCAAGTATGTCAATGTAAGCATAGTATCAAAGTTCTAATCAAGAGAATGGTTAAAATACTAACATACTATAAGGTACAAGAAACAAATAATTGTCAAATAAAAAAAATTTGTCTAATAACAATATTGTTCAAATAAGCCAACATCCACATCTCTATCTCTTCTTTACGAAAATCTTCTTGAAAGCTTTTCCTATTGACTTGAAACCACCTCTAACCTCTTCATGCATCTGTTGAGTTGTGTTGAGTAATGCGGTTTGTCGTTCAAATAGGATTTGATCGGTTTGTTCGGAAGGAAGAGGAACTTGATAATCGGAATAATTAAGTTCCGGGAGATTGTTCACGAACGTCGTGGGAGATGGAGTACTAACACGTGAGGTGCCTTCCTCCTCCTCATCATCATCTCTCCGATGAGATGTGGAACTACGAGGTGCGAAGAGATTAGGGCGACGAGATTTGCCCTTGTCACTTCGAGATCGACGAAGTTGGCTACGAGTGAGAGGACGTAAGACGGGACGAACGAATTGATAGATATCACTCTCAAGATGTGGGTAATGTTCCATGAAAAAACGATAAAGTCTAGTGAGGAACATACCATAAGGAAGATTGGCATGTGGAGTATTTTTGGCGGAGATGATACGATGGACAAAGAAATAAGCCAAATTGTATTGTTCTTCCGCAACAACACAATACAACATGTGAGCGATGCTAGCCGTGAGGTGGTCACGGTGTCCGCCGGTACCAAACGCATTCTCGCGAATGAGTTCTTCCCAATGCTTCATGTCGGGGCTTAGTTCTTTGAGAAGGACTTGGTTTGCATGAATGTCGACATTTTTCGACTTGATTCTTCGGCTAGTCGTACCACGTTCTAGCTTGAGTAGTCGACGAATGTCGTCAGGAGTTGGAATCTCAGAATAGTATGGACCACCCTGAGGCCGATTTTTCTCAAGAGATGAGAGATCCCATTCATTTGAGAAAACGGCTTGACCGTTGAAGGGAATTTGGAGGATTTGACCAAACTGAGCAAGAGTGAGAGTGATGAATTCGTTTTGGATCATGAAAGAGATGAGGATATAACCATAGTCATCGGTTTGCACAGTAACTTGGCTATAGAAGTCAAGAATGAAACGAGGAATGATGGGTTCATTGATTTTGAAAAGACAATCGAGACAAACATTGGAGAACATTCGTTCGATATGGTCGGATTGATAGAAGGATGGATCGACAACTCTCCCTTCATGAATGTTTCTATCTTCGATGGGACGATAGAAACATGCAATGGCGGGAGATATGCCGGGAGTAGCGGAGACTTTTGGAATATATTCCTTGGTTTTGGAAACATCACCAACCGTGACTTTAGGCATTTTTACCTAAACAAGATAACAACAAGAAAGTAAGATTAAAAAAAATGCATATGTGACATATACTACTCATGTGGAACGCAAACATACTTCGACTCTAAAATTTTAATCCTAAGAAGTAGTTTGCAATGTTCCTTATTTTTAATTTTTAACTCGCTTAAAGTGTATTTTATGATGTTAAGGAGTAGTTATAATGATATTTTGATAAAGAACCAAATGTATCCAAGCGCTCCTTTATACGTCATAAGCCACTTTGAAATGTAGCTAGACAAACATTAGATTGTATGTCTAGCTATTTCTTACGAGTATTTATGTTAAGTAACTCATTGAAAAGGTAAAAACGTAGATTTTGACTCAAAAATGTCTTTTAATTTGTTATGCCAAATGCTTCCTTTTCTAGAAAAATAATGATTAATATTTCAATATACATATGAATTATGTATCTTGATGACTCAAAATTATTAGTTACATGTTTATAAACTTGTCCATTAGTTGTGAAATTCATTTTGACTTAATCTTGACAATTTTATGACTCAATCCAAACACCCTCTTATGTTTATAAAATCATTTTTCATGATTTGAAAAATATATTTTTAGGATTAAAAGTTGTGATATTATAATGTGGTTAGTTATAATAAGTGTTTATGGCATAATTCAACAATGTATAACAAATTTTGAATGAGAGTGTTTGGTTTTTCAAAATTTTGGCATGAGGGTTTTAGATTACTTAGATTCTAGGTTAATTAAGTACTCTAATCCTATGGGAAGCATTTGGCAATGAGTATCCTAGACTTAATTTCAACATAAGTTCGTATTTAAAAATTTTAACTAAAATATCAAATTGTGATTAGACTCGAAATTTGATGAAATTAGATGAAATGTGTTTTGGAAAACGTACAATATATGTTGCTAATCGAGATATAAGTGTTTGACCTTTGCGAATTTAGCCCGAATTGGTATTTTGGTAAGTGGTTTTGATGGTTTTTGGGTGGTTTAGTTCGTTCACAGCAGGTAGCAAAGAAAGGGTGTGTGAGAAATGGAGTGTTTGGCAAAAGTTTTAAGAGGAAAATCGTTTTTGGTAGCAGCAAATGGCCGGTCCCCTTAAACATTAAGGGGGCCGCCCTCGATAACAAGCCGGTCCCCTTAATTTTAAGGGGGCCGCCTACCAGAATTCTGAATTTTTTTCGAGTTTTGTTTCTGACGGCAAAATATTTATATGTATATAGATAGATTTATAATATATCAAAAATACGTTGGATTGTATAGGCACGAGGAGGGAATACTTGACACATTGACACTCTTCATTTTCTATAGTGTATGCTAATTAAACGGATCTTGTTTTTGCATACAAACAGGCACGAAGCTAAATTCATCAAAAAAATTGTTCATGAGATTTCACTAGAGTTACGGTCCATCTATTTCGGCTTTGATGAAAAGTTAGTCGGCATGGAGACTCGAGTAAAGGATGTTGTTTCATCTTTGGAAGCTGGTATTGATGAAGTTCGCATGATAGGGATCAAGGGCATGGGAGGGGCTGGGAAGACAACTACAGCGAGAGCTGTTTTTGATCATCTATCTAATGATTTACAAGAACAAACACGTCACTCTAGATAGTGTTAATGATGGGAAAAACATGATGAAAAGGAGGATGTGCGGTAAAAAGGTTCTTCTTGTTCTAGATGATGTGGATCACATAGAACAACTTAAGGCGTTAGCCGGTGAGCCTAAGTGGTTTAAGCCAGGAAGTAGAATTCTCATTACAACAAGAGATGAGCAAGTATTGGTAGCACACAGAGTGAACGTGATTCGTGATGTTGTTCTCCTATCAGAGCAGGAAGCAATTTCCCTCTTTAGTAGGTATGCATTTGGAAGAGAGAATCCACTTCAAGGATTCGAAGAGCTGTCAGGAAAAGTTGTACGTTATGCTGCTGGTCTTCCCTTAACAGTCGAAGTATTGGGTTCATTTCTGTGTGGTAAAGATATGGTTGAATGGGAAGATGCCATAGAAAGACTAAAAATTATTCCCTTAAAGGAGACTCTAAAACAGCTAGAATTAAGTTACATCAGTCTCGAGGATGATTATAAGGAAATATTTCTAGACATTGTGTGCATATTGAAAGGCCAGACCAAAGAAGATGCAATCAGAATTCTTGAAAGCTGTGGATTTCATGCTAGAAATGGTTTAAAAGTTCTTGAGCAGAGATCTCTCATAACTATTTCTAAAGGTGGGTACTTGGGCATGCATGACCATATAGAAGAAATGGGAAAGAACATTGTTCGTCGTTCGCACCCCGAAGAACCTAACAACACTCCGAAGAACCTAACAAACATAGCCGACTGTGGATTAATGAGGAAATTGAAGATATATTGGTTAATGACATGGTAAAGATCAGTTTACTTGTTAGGTGGAGAAAACTAATACATTTTCATTTGTTCACACTTCTGACACGAGGTTTCTGGACACTGTTTCGGATTGCAGGGTACTGAAGCAACAAGATGTCTAGAACTTTATAAGCTGAGAGTAAATGCCAGAATTCTTATGAAAGGTCTTGGAAAAATGAAGAAACTTAGATATCTTGAAGTGATTTTTGATGGCGGAAGTCTTGGCAGTGATACGAAACTTGATGATACCGCCCAATACTTTCCAAATTCTTTAAAATATCTAAAATGTATAAATTACCCGTTCTTGTATTTACCCAAAACATTTCAAGCAAACAATCTTGTTGAAATTGATATGTATAAAAGCAGAATGGTACAACTTTGGGAAGAGGAAGAGAAAAAGGTAGAATAATTATTGATTGGTTGTTTCAAAATAATGCTATTAATTTATTGGTTTATACACTAATATTAATTTTTTTGTCTTATTTTTGCTGGCAGGTTCTTCCAAAACTCAAATGCCTTTCTCTCGAAGAGTCAAACTTAATGACATTTGACTTTAGGATTACTCTGAATCTCGAGACGTTATCTTTAAAGTATTCTTATAAATTGGTAGAACTTTGCATGCCCGTTAGTTGTCAAAAGCTCAAGCATCTCAATATCAGTCACTCAAAGTTAGTAACCTTTGACCTTGGGTTGACTCCGAATCTCGAGACGTTATCTCTAAAGTATTCTGATAATTTAGAACTTCGGATAGCAGTTAGTTGTCAAAAGCTCAAGCATCTCAATATCAGTCACTCAAAGTTAATAACCTTTGACCTTGGGTTGACTCCGAATCTCGAGACGTTATCTCTTTTCAATTGTACTCATTTTGTAAAACTCCACGTGTCTATTGCATGTCCAAATCTCAAATTCCTCTGCCTTCGTAAATCAAGGTTGAGGAGCCTTGACCTTGAGCTGATTCCAAATCTTGAGAAGTTAGATCTTGATGATTGTGATGATTTTGTAGAACTTCATGTATCTGTTGCATGTCCAGATCTCAAAATCCTCAATCTTCGTAACTTAAGGTTGAGGAGCCTTGACCTTGACCTGATTCCAAATCTTGAGAGGTTAGATCTTGAAGGTTGTGATGATTTTGTAGAACTTCACGTGTCTGTTGCATGTCCAAATCTCAAATTCCTCGACCTTTGTAAATCAAGGTTGAGGAGCCTTGACCTTGACCTGATTCCAAATCTTGAGAGGTTAGATCTTAAAGGTTGTGATGATTTTGTAGAACTTCACGTGTCTGTTGCATGTCCAAATCTCAAAATCCTCAACCTTCGTAACTCAAGGTTGAGGAGCCTTGACCTTGACCGGATTCCGAATCTTGAGTGGTTAGATCTTGAAGGTTGTGATGATTTTGTAGAACTTCACGTGTCTGTTGCATGTCCAAATCTCAAATTCCTCGACCTTCGTAGCTCAAGGTTGAGGAGCCTTGACCTTGAGCTGATTCCAAATATTGAGAGGTTAGATCTTGAAAGGTGTGATGAGTTGGTAGAAATTAACGCTCCCATTGGACGTATGAAAAAAGTTATTCCCTTTTACTTTGATGATAAGTTAGTCAGCATGGAGACTCGAGTAAAGGATGTTGTTTCATCTTTGGAAGCTGGTATTGATGAAGTTCGCATGATAGGGATCAAGGGCATGGGAGGGGCTGGGAAGACAACTACAGCGAGAGCTGTTTTTGATCATCTATCTAACGATTTCGAAGCTAAAAGCTTTGTTGGGAATGTGAGGGAAGTTTCCAACGCCTCTATGTTTGGTTTGAAGAATTTACAAGAACAAGTCCTTTCAAATGTGCTAAATAAACACGTCACTCTAGATAGTGTTAATGATGGGAAAAACATGATGAAAAGGAGGATGTGCGGTATAAAGGTTCTTCTTGTTCTAGATGATGTGGACCACATAGAACAACTTAAGGCGTTAGCCGGTGAGCCTAAGTGGTTTAAGCCAGGAAGTAGAATTATTGTGACAACTAGAGATGAGCAAGTATTGGTAGCACACAGAGTTAACGTGATTCGTGATGTTGATCTCCTATCTGAGCAGGAAGCAATTTCCCTCTTTAGTAGGTATGCATTTGGAAGAGAGAATCCACTTCAAGGATTCGAAGAGCTGTCAGGAAAAGTTGTACGTTATGCTGCTGGTCTTCCCTTAACAGTCGAAGTATTGGGTTCATTTCTTTGTGGTAAAGATATGGTTGAATGGGAAGATGCCATAGAAAGACTAAAAACTATTCCCTTAAAGGAGACTCTAAAACAGCTAGAATTAAGTTACATCAGTCTCGAGGATGATTATAAGGAAATATTTCTAGACATTGCGTGCATATTGAAAGGCCAGACCAAAGAAGATGCAATCAGAATTCTTGAAAGCTGTGGATTTCATGCTAGAAATGGTTTAAAAGTTCTTGAGCAAAGATCTCTCATAACTATTTCTGAATATGGTCAGGTCTTGGGGATGCATGTCTTGGGGATGCATGACCATATAGAAGAAATGGGAAAGAACATTGTTCGTCGTGAGCACCCCGATGAACCTAACAAGCATAGCCATTTGTGGATTGACGAGGAAATTGAAGATATATTGGCTAATGACATGGTGAAGATCAATTTACTTGTAAGGTGGAGAAAACTAATACATTTTCATTTGTTCTGACTTCTGATATTGTTTTTGGATTGCAGGGTACTGAAGCAACAAGATGCCTAAAACTTAAGAAGTCAAGAGTGAATGCGAGACTTGTTATGAATGGTCTTGGAAAAATGAAGAAACTTAGATATCTTGAAGTGATTTTTGATGACAAAAGTCTTGGCAGTGATCCGAAACTTGATGATACCACCCAATACTTTCCAAATTCTTTAAAATATCTAAGATGTTGGCATTACCCTTTCTTGTATTTACCCAAAACATTTCAAGCAAACAATCTTGTTTTACTTGATATGTTTAATAGCAGCAAAATGGTACAACTTTGGGAAGAGGGAGAAAAAAAGGTAGAATAATTGTTTGGCTGTTTTGCATAATTTGTAATAAATGCTACAATATTAATTTATTGGTTTGTTAATACGCTAATATTAATCTTTTTGTCTTATTTTTGCTGGCAGGTTTTTAAAAAACTCAGATTCCTTTCTCTCTATGGGTCAAAGTTGACGACCTTTGACTTTGGGATTACTCCGAATCTCGAGACGTTATCTCTAGAGTATTCTTATAAATTAGTAGATCTTTGTATGCCAGTTAGTTGTCAAAAGCTCAACCACCTCCATATCAGTCACGCAAAGTTAAAAACCTTTGACCTTGGGTTGACTCCGAATTTGGAGAGGTTATCTCTTGAAAATTGTGCTGATTTTGAAGAACTTCTCGTGGCTTTAAGCCTTTAACAGTACATTTTCTACAGTTGGTTAAATTGGAAACAGGCCAAACGCGTTTCAACTGCTAAAACCTCCAAAATGAATTTTAATATTATTTTAATAGCATGGTAGTACCTACAATCTGCCCATTAGCCACCTCTACCGTATCCCCCTTCAAATGAGAAATCCATCTGGTAGATCATTCATATTAATTGAAAAGATAAAGAAAGATGAAACCACACAGCGTCTCCCACACAAACAAACAAATGAGCACCTATAAGAAATAAAAAGCCTGACTAGCACTAGATTAGGCCCAAACAATCACATATATTAATAACTCCTTTTATTTTTATATTTTAAAGAGATGACTAACTAATATCATACCAAGTGGTCCTTCCATCTGATAAAAACTGTAATGATCAACTTGCAAAAGCATAAGTGACTCATTTGTTAAGCAACTATAACAACAAACTAAAGGAACCGTGTGGACTTTTATCAATAACTCGAGTTTCAAGCATATGCAAAAGAATGAAGGGTAAATGAAAGCTATAGTTACCTTCTTTCAGAGGAGGACGGAACTGATCTGGTTCCCAGTTTTGCAGTGCCCTACTCACACCAAGACGAATTGCGCCTACTTGACCTGTTTCATGCACTTATAAAGTTCAGATTGGTGTCCCCAAACAACTGAAAGAACCAAAAATAAAAATTCCATGCATAATCAACCGAACTTGAGTGAAGTTGGAGAAAATATTAATGGAATTTGCGGAAAAAAAGGTGACATAAGATACAATATTTGCCAATATGAGAAAGAAGGACTGCCGAGAACATTACAATCGAGTAACAACTAACATTATAAGCGTATGTAAGGGTAGCTTAAAGATCAAAAAAGAAATGGCACAGCTAATTCTCAAAAGAGGACACAAATTTAACTTTTTTCAAAAAATGGTACAAAAATAATACCCATTCCCTAAATGGTCATGTGCGAATGTTCGACTCCACTAATTTGTTGACACGTGTCCAGACAAAAAGTACAACACCAATCATTTGTTGGCCCAAACAGATGTGCGAACGACGGCGTGCGAATTCCGGCTAATGTGCGAACTAAGCCCACAAACATATACATATCCAGATCCACAGATTCAAACACCACCATCATCCACCACACCATCCAAACACCACCACCATCCACCACACCATCGACACCACCATCCAAACACCACCACCATCCACCACATCTGTGGTGGATGGTGGTGGCGATGGTGTGGTGGATGGTGGTGGTGTTTGGATGTTGTGGTGGATGGTGGTGGTGTTTGGATGGTGTGGTGGATGATCGTGGTGTTTGGATTTGTGGATCTGGATATGTATATGTTTGTGGACTTAGTTCGCACATTAGCCGTAATTAGCACACCGTCGTTCGCACATCTGTTTGGGCAGACAAATGATTGTTGTTGTACTTTTTGTCTGGACACGTGTCAACGAATTAGTGGAGTCGCACATTCGCACATGGCCATTTAAGGAACGGGTATTATTTTTGTACCTTTTTTTTTGAAAAAAGTTAAATTTTTGTCCTATTTTGAGAATTAGCTCTAAAAATTAACTGGTATAATAGTAAGCATGACGTTCGATTTTCAAAAGTCAAGGAAAGCAATTTTGAAAGTACAGTTGCATTACCTAAGAAGAATAAACAACGTAAATTTAATGCTTCAAACCTGATACACCACTGCCTTTGACAGTGCAATTAACATCCAGAAGACCCAACGTTTTTGTCTCAGTAAGAGGACAAAGAAGAGCAGCTCGTTGATCAAGCATCGGGAAATAGACATCAAACTGATTGTCATTTATGAGAAATTTACCCTCACCAGGTTCAATCCAGACACGGGCAATACTACATTTCCTTTTTCCAGCAGTCCCATAAGCCCTACCCTGACTATCAACTTGTCTAACGCGTGCATTGGCAATTTCCTCTTGCTACTGCCGCTCTATGTAAGCTCTTGTGGACTTACGGGTGTTCTTTTCATAACGCATATCCTCAATTGTGCTTAGCGGGGGCAATCCTGGAACATCATCCAAGTCCTTGAGGGCCATTAAACTGTCAAGCATGTCATCTGTGATTCCCGGGGCAGCAATTAAGTCGCCAAATGTATGATCTGGGCCTGTGGTCAAGCATTATGATTATGCACCATATATAGACAATAGTTAAAGAGCATAATACTGCAACAGCAAGGGAAAGAAAAAAAAAAAAAAAACACATTAGAGCTAGCCGGAATGAACTTTGGCCTCTCACTAAGTAAGGCTTTTGAGGCGAGCGGACATGTTTCCGAGATGGAAACTAGGAAAATGTATTGCTCGGTGCCTCGGTTCACTTATTTTTCTTTCAATTCAACAGAAAAGGGTCCTTGGTTATATGTTGATGCACTAACATCACGAGACTGACAATACCTAATAGTTTTAGGCATTATCCATTTGGATGATACCTAAAACTTACTTGTTTAGTATTTTGCATTCTGAATCTTAAGTATGGAAAGCTGGCATAGATAGAACTCTTAACTTTTAGAGCCATTATAAACTAAGAGAATCTTAAATGTTCAAGTCACACGCATATGAATCTAACAGGAGCATACATATATATAATTCACATGTTGCAGAAGCCTAGTTAGTGAGCTGCCCAACAACAATTTGGTGAAGCAGAGTAGATTAAAAAAAAATTGGGCGTATGGCACAGGTGGTATCATAACTTTAAATCAGCACACAAACAAAACCAAACCGGTACCTAAACGTCAAATTTTATGTTTTATTCATGTTTCGTTTGTGGGAAATAGACATCGAACTAACGATATTCAGTCAATATTTAAACATTTCAATTAACATCAATCGCGTAAAACTAGACAAGTAATCAACAATCATGTTGCAATTACAAGCATCGATGACGTGTAAACCTCCTCAGGTAAAACCGTCTCTTAGCAAATAGGTTAAACAGAACCAAAGAGTTTGTGTTTGATGTTTCATGTAGATGTAACTTTCTTGTTTTTAGGGGCATGTTTGTCGGAGATTATAATAACTTATTTAAAAAATAATTTTTGTTTGTCAAAAAAAAAAAAAAAAAAAAAAATCTGAAAATCAAACTTTACTTAGCTTATAAAAGTAAGAGTTGATTTCATGAGTGGTCCCTGTGGTTTGTCAGATTTTCCGGATTTAGTTCCTGAACTTTATTTTTAACGGATATAGTCCTTGTGGTTGCGACTCATAACGATTTTTATCTCTGAGACTAATTCTCGTTAGTTTTTTCTATCAGCTAACGACCGTTTGCAACAAATATTTGCACCGTTAGTATCTTATACATAGTACTAAGGTCCAAGGATAAGTTTTTTTTTTTTTGTTAAAAATGGTCCGCGGCTAATCATTCTACATAACAACATCAGAAATTAACCTAGTACTAGTCAATGACATTAATCTTATTAGGCTAACAACAAGTTGAAAGCAGGGGAAAAAAGGTGAGGTATACCGGCATTAAGTACATGAGATAAAAACAGAACCTTCTGAAACGAGATCTGTAATCGAGCATCACAATCTTTGATCTTCTTATCTTTTTCTCCACCACCGTCGCCTACCACCGGCCGCCGTTGCCGCCGCTGCCTTAATCATCCACCACTAGCCGCCACTAATTCATCCACCAGCCGCTGCTGCCTTAACCGCCCTTGTGAAACGAGCCGAACTGCTGACTTATTAATGAATTTGTTTATGGTGATGAACAAAGGAAAAGAGTTTGTGTTTGATGTTTCATGTAGATGTAACTTTCTTGAACTGCTGACTTGTTAAGGAATTTTTAGGGGCATGTTTGTCGGAGATTATAATAACTTATTTAAAAAATAATGTTTGTTTGTAAAAAAAAATTATTATAAAAATAATCTTTTTTTACCAACACTTAATTTTGTCAAACATACGATAGTATGGTACACATGAGTTGGTGTTGACTATTTAATGTTATACTCCATCCGTCTTTAAATAAATGTTCACTATTGATTTTTAAAATATTCTTTTTATAATTTTAACCTTAAATTATTTTATTTATATTATGTAATACTTGATGCAAAATATATGAATAAATTGAGTTTTAAATATATTTTCATTGATATAATTTTCATCAAGTATTACATAACACAAATGAATTAATTTAAGGTCAAAGTTGAGCAAAAAAGACTTTAAAAATCGATAATAGACATTTATTTAGGGACGGAGAGAGTATATACTAAAGTCGCACATGTAGAATGAGTAAATTATATCTTCGTCCTTGTGAAATGAGATCTAAAAAAGGTGGGTGAAGGAAATGTTTTATGAGTTTTAACTCGGAATATTTTTTGAGATGTAGTTGTGAATTTTGAAAGATATATGTTAGAATGTCATGTTGGTTAAATAGACAAAAGTATTCTTTTGTTTTAGTTTAGGGTTGGGTTGAAAAAGAAGATATATGATTTTTGTGTTTTTAAAAATTGTTGTTTATGTTATTGGTAATTTAGGGGAGAAGAACATGATAAATTTTAATGATAAAAATAATAGGGTGTTTGTTTCGGCTTATATAGTTTGCTTATGACTTATTTGGTTTTGGGCTTATGTTTCATAAGCTCACTTTTGGTTTGGTGGCTTATTTTAAAACCATTTTCGGCGAATATAAGCTTATTATGGCATAATAAACTTATATAAGCCGAAAACTTACAAAGTAAGTCACACAAAGCGAGCTTATGAAACATAAACCCAAACCAAATAAGTCATAAGCCCGCTATATAAGCCGAAACAAACACCCCCTAAATAAAAAATAAAGGTGTAAAATAAAAAACAATGTTATTTCAGTCATTTTAGTTTGACGAAATCAGACTCAAAGTTTCTCTAAATAGCATTTCTAAACCATACGGACAAAACATGCACTTTGGTCAAATCACAAAAATGATATTTTTGCAATTTATTGTTTTTCTTAATGACCAACATACCCTTACTCTACGTCACAAAACACTCTCATATCCATTATTTTATAATTTAAACACCCTTATTTTACCAATTACTAAACGAGTACCCGTGCATATATTTATAATGATATTTTGGTTAAGTGTTTTGTGTGACGTTTTGTGTAACCAAAATATCACTATAACTATATGCCGCTAGAAAATCATGTTGCTATACACAAGTACTCGTCTAGTTAAATACAAAATAATAATAATAATAATAATTAATATAAAAAAAATCCCACTCTTTAGTTTTGTGTTTTTTAAACTTAAACAATATATCACTATAACTGTAAAGTAGAAAATCCGGTTGATATGCACAAGTACTCGTCTAGTTAAATAAAAAAAATCCCACTCTTTTGTTATGTGTTTTTTAAACTTAATTTTAAAAATCTCTTAATGGTTTGTGTGTTTTTTGTAAACGTGTGTTGTGTGTTACAACACAAAGTAAAAATATGTTATGATCTCATTCTCTTAATAAGTGGTCTCAAATATGAGATCTATTACCATGTATTAGTCAATTACTTTGCTTTCAAATATGAGATTCAAATCGTGTATTTTCATGTTGTTGTGAACAAGAAATTGTTGACTCTTTTTTGAACCCCCTGAAAACCCCATTTTTTTAACCTTTTGTGGACCTTTTCTCTTTGAACTATTTGAACCTCTTGCCAAACCGACCATCCATCTTTTCACCCCTTCCAACTAGGGGTGTCAGTAGGCTCGGGACCTGACCCGAACCTAAACCCGAACCGGATAATGCTTATCGGGTCGGGTTGAATCGCAACTATTTAAAAAGGGAAAAAAAAGCTTATTGGGTTGTGTTACCCTAACCCGACCCGAAATATATTTTTTAAACGTTATTTTCCTTTATGATTCTGCTAATTAACAAGGTTTTGACTTTTGGGATTGAGAAGATGATGATGATAATGAAATTCAGGGACCGAAACTGTGGACTCCTCTTTGACCTCCCTGAAAACCCCATTCCTTTAACCTTTTGTCGACCTTTTCTTTTTTAAACTATTTAAACTGCTTGACCCCTTTTTGAACCTATTGCCAAAACTTAAAAAAGCAAAGGTTATCAAGACCAGGATTTTACTTAGGATCGTTTTTGTTTTTGCAAGATTGAGATCGTAAGATCAGATCACTATCTTAAAATCCTATTATAATGTCATTTTTTTAATAATTATTCAAATCTATAAATCATTATATATCATAAATATAAAATTATATGAATATTTCGTAAAAATTTTGTCCTAAGTTCACTTGTAACACCACTAACACCAACTCTCTGGGACCCATTTTTTTAATTTTCATTTCCATTTTTTCAAACAAATTAATTTTTCATTCATTAAATTAAAATACAAATTATAATACGGAAATAAAAAAAATACAAAATATATTCATCAAATGGCGTAAATTCTTTTCGGGATTTGGAATCGTTATCTGGCGGGAGCTTTCATGTTTCACATTTCTACATGTTTGATGCTCTTGTTCTTCCATTCGATCAAGCATTTGGTGACAGAGTTGGCGGTCCACCACCACTGTTTGATTTTTCTGTTGGTTTGAAGTTATTGCGGGGCCCACCACGAAGAGGAGGGTGTAGTTGCTTGGGCTTGGTGTCGTGCTAGCTGGTGGGTCTCTTGTGACCATACTAAATGCTCTAAGAGTGGAGGGTATGGTTGAGGGTTTTCCCTCGTCACATCAGATTCACATAACCACTTTTATCTTCTTTTTTTATTATTTTTTTTTTATCTATTTACCTCATATTTCTCCATGTAACATCTTCTTTCTCTTTACTTAAACATTTTTTTTCATTTTTCATTAAATACCGCAAACACATATCCACATAGTATACACTCACACAGAATAAAACAACAATTTTTCTTTCTTTGAAAACATGACGAGGGACTCCCTGCGAGTGTTTCCCACTCTTTTCCCCGAGGTGAACCAATACACTAAGAATGACTTTTTGATAGCTGCAGTCCTTCTGCTTGGCAAAAGCCCAAAAGTCATAAATCATGAACAAAAGCAAACCAACTATAAGCAGTGACACATGCGTAAGACCAAAAGAAACAACATTGATTTAGAATGATGGATGTTAATAATAATTTGAGTGGAGCAAATCATGCTTTTAAATTACAAACTCTTAGATTAGAGTCGCAAACGTCTCTAAAAACAAGATCTACACCATGCATTATTTTCTCATTAAAAAGAAATACCTACTTTCACACATGCCCTCTTTTTTCAAATCGTTAATCACTATGCGTAACTAATTATAACATAGCGACGAGAATTAAATTATTAGGAGGAATTTAATTAAAGTAAACTCACGTACAGTTTGTCATCGGTTAGACCTGACAACGGTGTTAACTTTGGTTTTTTGCTTTCCGTCTGCTCTTTTACTGGTATCAGAATATGTTTTGAGGAATATCCTGCATGGTTAAAAGGGAATAATAATAATAATAATTAGCAATAGTATCCGGGAAGAAAAACCAACCACAATGAATACAGTAATAAACAAAACGATTAAAAAAATCTACTCTAATCGTCAAGTCAAATGGAGTGCATGTTCAAAATCAATAGAGTAATTGTAACAACTACAAAACTTAATAAAATATATAAACACACACTCTAAAAAAAAATCCTATTCTGCCTACTTTTTAATAAGCCCATGATTATTATTGATTTACTTTTATATATAAAAATTAGTAGTAATTAATTGTTTAGTATTTTATATTTGAAGTATATTAAAAAAGAAGTTTCTTGTTAATGGTTTACTTATTAACGCATTTCATAAGTAAGAGGTCGAGGTATGTTACTCCAACAATTTATGCGACATGGTTATCACAATCAGGTATTACATTTAAGTAATAATAAAAACGAGGATTTCAACCGCGCGTTACTTGTGTTGGAAGTGTAAATTGTTGGTAAATATAATAAATGTTGATAATCTGTATCCAACAGTTTTAACACCTAATGAATCATTACAAACGCATACTACGAATTGAAAGAACCGTGTAAATAAGTATCTCAATCCGCGATTTGTGGCGATGAGTTTATATACGATAGCACATGTTGTAGACAGACGTGAAAATGATGCAACAATTCACATATATTTAATGTAAATATAATTTGACAATTCGAAACCAATTCATCTCATAGTTACATAGTTACAGCTTCCTATATAACTCCAACACATAACGGTTCTGAAAAATATCAAGATGCACTATTGCATAAGCCGAAACTCATCTCATTATGAAAGAGAATCACTGCATTCTTTGTTTTGGCAACTCCGGAATAACACGTTAAACATTTTTTTGCTCAAATCACCTCCATAATCTACATCTAGCAAGAATTCACGACGTTAACATTACTAAAAAATAATGTGATGGTAATTCAAATAACTAAACACTAAAGTGCCCCGAAAAAGAACTTGTAAATGTTAATATGCATGATTCAGACAGTTTAGCACTGGAAATTTTATCCAGTTGACTCGACAACAAACTAAGAAGTACCTAATGTGGTACACCGGATTAGAAAATAAACCAAGGCCATTCCGAAATCTTCTCGCCTTTCCAAAACAACACCAAGATACACGCTACCTGAGACATTGTCCATTCCCTATTTAGAACACGCGGGATATGGATATGCTCTTCAAGCTGCTATAATCACATTTCTGAAGCTGATTATTTATGTACGTTACTTGTCTTAGTTAGTGATACTAGATTGTAGGTATAGATAGATGGTGAATACCCTACTCTCTTCAGACATGTAATCCGTACCCGCATTAATTAACGTATCATCAGTTTAGGAATAACATAATCATCAAAACTTTTTTGTGTTTGAGTACAGTAAAGTGTCAACAATTATTTTTAAACAACTCAAAATTAAATACAAAACTAAATCAAATTAATATGAAACATATAAAGCGTAAAATATTAGAAAAACGAAAAAACTAAAACCCAAAATCCCATCACTCACTCCCAACCAATCCACTTATGCCACATCATCCACTACTTTTTCCATCACTCACCCACATTGGCAGCACATTATTCACTTCAATTTTTTTTTAAACAAAACTAAAATAATCAATGCCCTAACGTTCCAATTTTTTCCCCTCCCATGCGTGACCATGTCACGCAAAATGGATCCCTTCCTGTGCTTTGTGTTAAAGACGGCGGTGTTCTAGTGCTAGACCGGTCTCGTCTAGTGCTAACACTCTGGTGTTGCCAACCCCATAATGATTTACCACATTTTTCAATCTAATCAGTAAAAGCCTGAAAAATAAATATCCTCTTATAGCCTTAGGCCACTATATACCATTACACGTACCCACAATAGACTAATAAAACGTCTAGAACTGACACTTATAATAGGACCATAACAAGTTCAATACCCGTGCATTGCTCGGGTATTCGTTTTGAAAGGAAGAAAAAGTATACTTACCTACTCCTTTGGTCTCTAAATAATTGTTACCCAAACAAATAACACACAATTTAAGAAAAATACAATACAAATTATTGAATTATAATACTTAATTTCTAAAACACGTAAACCTGTCATATCAGACATTGAAATGCCCAAAGTTTAATATACGCAAATTTATCATTTCAAATTTATAAAAAACTCATAGTATATACAGAAATAAATCAAAGTTTCCATAATTTCTTATGCAAAAGAATAATACAAACAGAATAAAAGACTTGAAAGCATATCTCATAGAACATGAAGTTTGAAAGCAACGTAAATCAATTTTGCTTCTCCATGAGTTCACAGCATGGTAAAATCATTAGTAGCTTCATTAATTTATTAAAATTATATAGAGATTTATATCTGATTATTAAAGCACGTGTTTTGTTTTGTTGTTGTCATGTGAAAGATGTAAATGATCTACTTAAAACAACATTTATAACTAAGCATATATACAATAAGAGCTTTTGCTTGATAGTTTTGTAGATTATGTATTCTATAATCTATTTCAATAACAACAATTGAAGCCTTGTAGTGCCGAAGAGGATGAAAAAAGAGGATTTAGAAGAGCCAAGAAACTAGGATTATTTTGTTGGTTTTAGTTATCATCATCTAAATGAATTTTGCCCCTCATATACCACATTTTCTTGTGAATAAATTAGTCAAAGTCAAACAACAATTTAAACGGTTCATATTAAATCTTAGGTTGATCGGACGGTTAATATATAATGTCATGTCATTATATTTCTCTCTACTCCGTCGGGAATATATATTATAATTACAAAATGTAAAGATAACATTGGTTGACAATGAGTTTTGTAATATTGTGTGTCGCATCTTTCAAGATAAAGATAAATTTTTATCGTTTGAGCTCGACATATAATTTTAGTTAATTATGCTAAAGATATTTCTTTTGTCATCACATGTATGTCATATCTAGGAGTTTCCATGATGTTTCTTTTGTCATTACAAATTTTTGACTTGACTATAGCTATGGATTATCCCGATATCTTTTTATTGTAAAAGGCGAATTATTAGCATAGGAATTGAATGTTAAAAATTGATCATTATCAAAAGAAAAGGAAATTTCCATGATATGATTTTACGAATGACAGTTCAATTTTGCATGAAGATTTTTATATGCTGGTATAATGTTATTCATTTGAAGTTTAAATAATTCTATCATCTATATTATATATATAAAGAAAAAATACATTTGGTTCAAATTCAAAATTTTAAAATTTGAGTAATGTTTGTAGACCAAAATACATTTACTTATAAAGTTATAAAATGAAGAGTAAACTGCAAAAATCATCCCTGTGGTTTGTGTAATTTCGCAAGAATCATCCATATCTCAAACGTTTAGCATTAAACATCCCCAAGTCCACAAACGTTTGGCATTAATCATCCCTGAGCACTAACGTCGTTAGTTTTACCCGTTAAGTGTTAAAATAATATTTGCTCGTTAGTCCCTCTGTTAATATTTTTTGCACCGTTAGTCCTAATTTTTTACATTTTCGGCTGTTTTTTACGTTTTTGTTCGTTTTTTACGTTCTCGTCCGTTTTTTTTCATTTTCGTTTGTTTTTGTCCGTTTTCATCCATTTTTACACGTTTTTGTCCGTTTTTATACATTTTCGTCCGTTTTTTACGTTCTCGTCCATTTTTTTTCGTTTTCGTCCGTTTTTTACGATTTTGTCATTTTTTTTTACATTCTCGTCTGTTTTTTTTTCGTTTTCGTCTATTTATTTTTACGTTTTTGTTTCTTTTTTTACGTTTTTATCCGTTTGTATAAGCCTTTGTCTATTTTTTACGTTTTCGTCCGTTTTTATAGTTTTTTTGCCCGTTTTTATACATTTTCATCTGTTTTTTTACATTTATCCGTTATTATACGCTTTTGTCCCTTGTTTTTACGTTTTTGTCCATTTTTAGTGGGTTTTGCCCCTTTTTATACATTTTAGTCAGTTTTTTTTTAAAGTTTTTGTCCGTTTTTTACTTTCTCGTCCCATTTTTTTTTGTTTTCATATGGTTTTTTAGGTTTTTGTCCAATTTCGTCTGTTTTTATATGTTTCGACCGTTTTTTGTGTTTTCGACTGTTTTTATATGTTTTCGTCTGTTTTTTTTAACTTCTTTGTCCTTTTTTTTTACGTAAAAATAGACAAAAAAGTAAAAAAAAAAAAAAAAGGGACAAAAACGTAAAAAAAATGGACAGAAAATAAAAAAAATGGACAAAAACGTAAAAAAAGACAATCGAAAAGAAAAAAAACGGACGAGAACGTAAAAAAACGGACGAAACGTATAAAAAACGGACGAAAACGTAAAAAACGGACGAAAAAGGGAAAAAAACGGACGAGAAACGTAAAAAAACGGACGAAAATGTAAAAAACGGACGAAAACGTTAAAAAACGGACAAAAAGTGTAAAAACGGACAAAACGAAAAAAAAACGGACGAGAACGTAAAAAAAGACAAAAAGTAAAAAACAGCCGAAAATGTAAAAAATTAGGACTAACGGTGCAAAAAAATATTAACGGAGGGACTAATGAGCAAATATTATTTTAACACTTAACGGGTAAAACTAACGACGTTAGTGCTCAGGGATGATTAATGCCAAACGTTTGTGGACTTGGGGATGTTTAATGCTAAACGTTTGAGATAGGGATGATTCTTGCGAAATTACACAAACCACAGGGATGATTTTTGCAGTTTACTCTAAAATGAATGTATAACTTATAATATATTTAAAATACTTAATTACAATTTGAAACACTAACTTACTTCACTCTCAATTACTCGACATTTGCATATACGTAAAAAAAACATTGCACACAAATTAACCCTACCATATATCGTCGCTGCTATGCGAGTGTAATCGTCTAGTTTAAGAAACAAGCAAATGGCTTTAAGACAATAAATATTTGATGCTTGGCTGTAAACTAATCACTTTTTTTCGTTTTTAAATATGATTATCTGAAAACCTCATGTTTTATAATCCTTATATAAGTTTATACTAAGTTTGATTCATATAATCAATAATCCATTAATGAATACTAAACTATGATTATCTCAAAACCTCATATTTTTTAATCCGTATGTAATGTTTATACTAAGACCATCCGTAATGGGCGCTGTTGCACCCAAAATAATCATCAACAGCGCCCAACAGCGCCCCCTCCCCCAAAACGGAGGGGCGCTGTTGCTCCAAAATCCGGTTGGGTGGTTGTTCTGACAACGCCCCTTTGTGTGTGTTTTTTTTGTTTTTTCTGTAAAATAGCACCAACAACCCCCCCCCCCCCCCCCCCCACTCTTCACTACACCATTTTTTCAACAGCGCCCCATAATACCCCACATGCCACGTGACAAACAACCCCCCACTCTCCACTTCTCCCCACTACACATGGTCTAAGTTTGATTCATATAATCAATAATCCAATAATGAATACAAAACTATGACGATTAGCGTGCTTTTCATGACATTTAAAAATACTGGGCTCTTATATATAAAAATTAACTATCACACTAAAATATGTGATGTTTCAAGTTCAATTCTTGCTAGATTCAAATGCTATAAATTGACACACATGGGTCAATTATTGTCTCGATCTTGTCATATTATTTGACACATATATTACACAAAAAGAAGGGGTGTGTTTAACCGAACGGTATCTAGTGAGACTAGGCTACTTTTGTAGGGTACTTTTGTCATACATCACCTTCCTTTTTTTTTTTGGCAGACATCTAGTGGGTCAGTGGTCCTCCTGGTAGGTGTATTATCGTCCACAACCACCGAGTCCTCCACGACAAAACCTCAGCTACCCACCATTGAATCCAAACGATTAACACGTATACGAAACGGCTAACTTTAACCCGTTCGATAAAAAGAAAAATTATTACAAATCGACAAAAAGTTGTATTACAAATCGACAAAAAGAAAAATTATTTCGAAAAAAATTATTTTTTCTAAAGAAATTAATTTCGAAAAAAAATTAATTTTAAAAAAAAATTAATTTCAAAAAAAAATTAATTTCGAAAAAAAAAATAATTTTTCTAAAAAATTTAGATTTCGAAAAAAATTAATTTCGAAAAAAAATTTCGAAATTATTTTTTTTTATAAATTTTTTTTCGAAATTAAATTTTTTTTTGGAAATAATTTTTCTTTTTGTCGATTTGTAAAGAAATTAATTTCGAAAAAAATTATTTTTTCTAAAGAAATTATGTTTTTTTTTTGTAAAAGTTGTAAATAAAAATTGTAAAGGTTAAAAAAATAATAAAAGTTGTAAAAGTTTTAAAAAAAAGGTATTTTGTTAAAAATAATAAAAGTTACTAATTTTTTTGTAAAAAAAATAAAAGTTGTAAATTTTTATTATAAATTTTTTTTTTGTAAAAAAAATAATGTGTTAATGTTGTTTAATTAAAAATAATTCGTTAATCCTGAGGATCACGCTTGTCAGTCGGGTGCAAGGCTCCATGATCTTTTAAATGATATGAATAATCTTCGTATGTCGTAGATGTTGTTGTTTTTACGTTCTCGTCTGTTTTTTTTTCGTTTTCGTCTATTTATTTTTACGTTTTTGTTTCTTTTTTTACGTTTTTATCCGTTTGTATAAGCCTTTGTCTATTTTTTACGTTTTCGTCCGTTTTTATAGTTTTTTGCCCGTTTTATACATTTTCATCTGTTTTTTTACATTTATCCGTTATTATACGCTTTTGTCCCTTGTTTTTACGTTTTTGTCCATTTTTAGTGGGTTTTGCCCCTTTTTATACATTTTAGTCAGTTTTTTTTTAAAGTTTTTGTCCGTTTTTTACTTTCTCGTCCCATTTTTTTTGTTTTCATATGGTTTTTTAGGTTTTTGTCCAATTTCGTCTGTTTTTATATGTTTCGACCGTTTTTTTGTGTTTTCGACTGTTTTTATATGTTTTCGTCTGTTTTTTTTAACGTCTTTGTCCTTTTTTTTTACGTAAAAATAGACAAAAAAGTAAAAAAAAAAAAAAGGGGACAAAAACGTAAAAAAAATGGACAAAAACGTAAAAAAAATGGACAAAAACGTAAAAAAACAGACGAAAATGAAAAAAACGGACGAGAACGAAAAAAACGGACGAGAACGTAAAAAAAGGACAAAATCGTAAAAAACGGACGAAAACGAAAAAAAACGGACGAGAACGTAAAAAACGGACGAAAATGTATAAAAACGGGCGAAAACGTTAAAAAACGGACAAAAACGTGTAAAAACGGACGAAAACGAAAAAAAACGGACGAGAACGTAAAAAACAGACAAAAACGTAAAAAACAGCCGAAAATGTAAAAAATTAGGACTAACGGTGCAAAAAAATATTAACGGAGGGACTAATGAGCAAATATTATTTTAACACTTAACGGGTAAAACTAACGACGTTAGTGCTCAGGGATGATTAATGCCAAACGTTTGTGGACTTGGGGATGTTTAATGCTAAACGTTTGAGATAGGGATGATTCTTGCGAAATTACACAAACCACAGGGATGATTTTTGCAGTTTACTCTAAAATGAATGTATAACTTATAATATATTTAAAATACTTAATTACAATTTGAAACACTAACTTACTTCACTCTCAATTACTCGACATTTGCATATACGTAAAAAAAACATTGCACACAAATTAACCCTACCATATATCGTCGCTGCTATGCGAGTGTAATCGTCTAGTTTAAGAAACAAGCAAATGGCTTTAAGACAATAAATATTTGATGCTTGGCTGTAAACTAATCACTTTTTTTCGTTTTTAAATATGATTATCTGAAAACCTCATGTTTTATAATCCTTATATAAGTTTATACTAAGTTTGATTCATATAATCAATAATCCATTAATGAATACTAAACTATGATTATCTCAAAACCTCATATTTTTTAATCCGTATGTAATGTTTATACTAAGACCATCCGTAATGGGCGCTGTTGCACCCAAAATAATCATCAACAGCGCCCAACAGCGCCCCCTCCCCCAAAACGGAGGGGCGCTGTTGCTCCAAAATCCGGTTGGGTGGTTGTTCTGACAACGCCCCTTTGTGTGTGTTTTTTTTGTTTTTTCTGTAAAATAGCACCAACAACCCCCCCCCCCCCCCACTCTTCACTACACCATTTTTTCAACAGCGCCCCATAATACCCCACATGCCACGTGACAAACAACCCCCCACTCTCCACTTCTCCCCACTACACATGGTCTAAGTTTGATTCATATAATCAATAATCCAATAATGAATACAAAACTATGACGATTAGCGTGCTTTTCATGACATTTAAAAATACTGGGCTCTTATATATAAAAATTAACTATCACACTAAAATATGTGATGTTTCAAGTTCAATTCTTGCTAGATTCAAATGCTATAAATTGACACACATGGGTCAATTATTGTCTCGATCTTGTCATATTATTTGACACATATATTACACAAAAAGAAGGGGTGTGTTAACCGAACGGTATCTAGTGAGACTAGGCTACTTTTGTAGGGTACTTTTGTCATACATCACCTTCCTTTTTTTTTTTGGCAGACATCTAGTGGGTCAGTGGTCCTCCTGGTAGGTGTATTATCGTCCACAACCACCGAGTCCTCCACGACAAAACCTCAGCTACCCACCATTGAATCCAAACGATTAACACGTATACGAAACGGCTAACTTTAACCCGTTCGATAAAAAGAAAAATTATTACAAATCGACAAAAAGTTGTATTACAAATCGACAAAAAGAAAAATTATTTCGAAAAAAATTATTTTTTCTAAAGAAATTAATTTCGAAAAAAAATTAATTTTAAAAAAAAATTAATTTCAAAAAAAATTAATTTCGAAAAAAAAAATAATTTTTCTAAAAAATTTAGATTTCGAAAAAAATTAATTTCGAAAAAAAATTTAATTTCGAAAAAAAAAATTTCGAAATTATTTTTTTTTATAAATTTTTTTTCGAAATTAAATTTTTTTTTGGAAATAATTTTTCTTTTTGTCGATTTGTAAAGAAATTAATTTCGAAAAAAATTATTTTTTCTAAAGAAATTATGTTTTTTTTTTTGTAAAAGTTGTAAATAAAAATTGTAAAGGTTAAAAAAATAATAAAAGTTGTAAAAGTTTTAAAAAAAAGGTATTTTGTTAAAAATAATAAAAGTTACTAATTTTTTTGTAAAAAAAATAAAAGTTGTAAATTTTTATTATAAATTTTTTTTTTGTAAAAAAAATAATGTGTTAATGTTGTTTAATTAAAAATAATTCGTTAATCCTGAGGATCACGCTTGTCAGTCGGGTGCAAGGCTCCATGATCTTTTAAATGATATGAATAATCTTCGTATGTCGTAGATGTTGTTGTTTTTACGTTCTCGTCTGTTTTTTTTTCGTTTTCGTCTATTTATTTTTACGTTTTTGTTTCTTTTTTTACGTTTTTATCCGTTTGTATAAGCCTTTGTCTATTTTTTACGTTTTCGTCCGTTTTTATAGTTTTTTGCCCGTTTTTATACATTTTCATCTGTTTTTTTACATTTATCCGTTATTATACGCTTTTGTCCCTTGTTTTTACGTTTTTGTCCATTTTTAGTGGGTTTTGCCCCTTTTTATACATTTTAGTCAGTTTTTTTTTAAAGTTTTTGTCCGTTTTTTACTTTCTCGTCCCATTTTTTTTTGTTTTCATATGGTTTTTTAGGTTTTTGTCCAATTTCGTCTGTTTTTATATGTTTCGACCGTTTTTTGTGTTTTCGACTGTTTTTATATGTTTTCGTCTGTTTTTTTTAACGTCTTTGTCCTTTTTTTTTACGTAAAAATAGACAAAAAAGTAAAAAAAAAAAAAAGGGACAAAAACGTAAAAAAAATGGACACAAAACAAACGAAAATAAAAAAACAGGACGAAAATGAAAAAAACGGGAACGAAAAAAGGAAAACGAAAAAAACGGACGAGAACGTAAAAAAAGGACAAAATCGTAAAAAACAGACGAAAACGAAAAAAACGGACGAGAAACGTAAAAAACGGACGAAAATGTATAAAAACGGCGAAAACGTTAAAAAACGACAAAAACGTTGTAAAAACGGACGAAAACGAAAAAAACGGCGAGAACGTAAAAACAGACAAAAACGTAAAACACTGGAAAATGTAAAAATTAGGACTAACTTGCAAAAAAATATTAACGGAGGGACTAATGAGCAAATATTTTTAACACTTAACGGGTAAAACTAACGACGTTAGTGCCAGGATGATTAATGCCAAACGTTGTGGACTTGGGATGTTAATGCTAAACGTTTGAGATAGGGATGATTCTTGCGAAATTACACAAACCACAGGGATGATTTTTGCAGTTTACTCTAAAATGAATGTATAACTTATAATATATTTAAAATACTTAATTACAATTTGAAACACTAACTTACTTCACTCTCAATTACTCGACATTTGCATATACGTAAAAAAAACATTGCACACAAATTAACCCTACCATATATCGTCGCTGCTATGCGAGTGTAATCGTCTAGTTTAAGAAACAAGCAAATGGCTTTAAGACAATAAATATTTGATGCTTGGCTGTAAACTAATCACTTTTTTTCGTTTTTAAATATGATTATCTGAAAACCTCATGTTTTATAATCCTTATATAAGTTTATACTAAGTTTGATTCATATAATCAATAATCCATTAATGAATACTAAACTATGATTATCTCAAAACCTCATATTTTTTAATCCGTATGTAATGTTTATACTAAGACCATCCGTAATGGGCGCTGTTGCACCCAAAATAATCATCAACAGCGCCCAACAGCGCCCCCTCCCCCAAAACGGAGGGGCGCTGTTGCTCCAAAATCCGGTTGGGTGGTTGTTCTGACAACGCCCCTTTGTGTGTGTTTTTTTTGTTTTTTCTGTAAAATAGCACCAACAACCCCCCCCCCCCCCCACTCTTCACTACACCATTTTTTCAACAGCGCCCCATAATACCCCACATGCCACGTGACAAACAACCCCCCACTCTCCACTTCTCCCCACTACACATGGTCTAAGTTTGATTCATATAATCAATAATCCAATAATGAATACAAAACTATGACGATTAGCGTGCTTTTCATGACATTTAAAAATACTGGGCTCTTATATATAAAAATTAACTATCACACTAAAATATGTGATGTTTCAAGTTCAATTCTTGCTAGATTCAAATGCTATAAATTGACACACATGGGTCAATTATTGTCTCGATCTTGTCATATTATTTGACACATATATTACACAAAAAGAAGGGGTGTGTTAACCGAACGGTATCTAGTGAGACTAGGCTACTTTTGTAGGGTACTTTTGTCATACATCACCTTCCTTTTTTTTTTTGGCAGACATCTAGTGGGTCAGTGGTCCTCCTGGTAGGTGTATTATCGTCCACAACCACCGAGTCCTCCACGACAAAACCTCAGCTACCCACCATTGAATCCAAAAGATTAACACGTATACGAAACGGCTAACTTTAACCCGTTCGATAAAAAGAAAAATTATTACAAATCGACAAAAAGTTGTATTACAAATCGACAAAAAGAAAAATTATTTCGAAAAAAATTATTTTTTCTAAAGAAATTAATTTCGAAAAAAAATTAATTTTAAAAAAAAATTTATTTCAAAAAAAAATTAATTTCGAAAAAAAAAATAATTTTTCTAAAAAATTTAGATTTCGAAAAAAATTAATTTCGAAAAAAAATTTAATTTCGAAAAAAAAAAATTTCGAAATTATTTTTTTTTATAAATTTTTTTTCGAAATTAAATTTTTTTTTGGAAATAATTTTTCTTTTTGTCGATTTGTAAAGAAATTAATTTCGAAAAAAATTATTTTTTCTAAAGAAATTATGTTTTTTTTTTGTAAAAGTTGTAAATAAAAATTGTAAAGGTTAAAAAAATAATAAAAGTTGTAAAAGTTTTAAAAAAAAGGTATTTTGTTAAAAATAATAAAAGTTACTAATTTTTTTGTAAAAAAAATAAAAGTTGTAAATTTTTATTATAAATTTTTTTTTTGTAAAAAAAATAATGTGTTAATGTTGTTTAATTAAAAATAATTCGTTAATCCTGAGGATCACGCTTGTCAGTCGGGTGCAAGGCTCCATGATCTTTTAAATGATATGAATAATCTTCGTATGTCGTAGATGTTGTTGTTTTTAAATAATGTGTTAACGTTGTTGTTTAATTGAATAATAACATTTGTTGTTATAGTCGTTTAATGTGATAACGTTTAACGTGCTATTGTTGTTGTTGTTAATTAAATAAAAACGCATTAGACGTTAATTATATAAACGTAACAAATAAACACAAAAAAAAAAAACATTATTACTATACAAAATAAAATACAAATACACAAAACATTATACAAAAAAAAAAAAAAAAAAAAAAAAAAAAAAAAACAAGCAAAAAAACAAAAAAGAAAGTGAGCTACAAAATATAGGTACCGTTCGTATAACCTAACCCAAAAAGAATGTCAACCACCATCAAGATTTTTTTTTGGGATGTACTATAGCCACCCTCTCTACCCGTGGCCCCTACCTATTTTCACGGAATGTACAAGTCGACAAAGCAGACAGTACAAGCCGCTGCAGCATCAAGTCAACACACCCTCTCTACATAGAGAGGGTGGCTATAACCCAGGCCTTTTTTTTGAATGGCAAACCACCATCAAGATGAGACAAGAAACAAGTAGGCATTATTCTTCAATTTTTATACCAACCACTTTTTGGTCTTCGTTGTAAGATTATTTTGTCACAATTCTAGTATTCTATTGCCGGCCATGATTATTATTCTATTGATTTACAAAAAGAAAATGATTATTATTCTATTGCCGACCGCTGTAAGATTATTTTGTCACAATTCATATTATTCTATGACCGGCCATGATTATTATTCTATTGTCGACCATGTTTGGTTAGATACAAGAGTTGCTAAGAAGTAATTTTAATATTTCGATATCAACCCATTTGATTTATATTTCTTGCAAATATTCATCATTACATATTCCAAATTACAAAACATTAACAAATCTTATTTTAGATGATCTCCCGGCATTCTACAGATCTTTTCATATTTCTTCATATTTTATTTTATTTTTCTTTGATACTTCATTTTCTAAGTCGAACAGTGTTCATCTATTTTCATAACTTTTACAAAACATCACGTCAGGCTATTTTTCTAGATTAAAGATCAACTTGGGTTTTGATACAATGCATCACTTTTACATCGAATAATCACATTTTTAGTGTTTATTTTTGTCCCTTCAAGTTTGATCCTACTTTTAGTTTTAAATAGTTTGATAGAAATTTTTTTGTAAAAAACTTAGAAATTATCACCTCTTTTGTTCAGTTACATTTTCACTTGACCATTTGCCTTAGCGTTGTTATATCTCTTTAAGAGTATAGAAATGTTGATTATTTCAGTGGTGGTGGGCTAACAAAGATTTAATTACTCAAAGACCCTTTTTTTTTAATTAATCTTTCTACTTAAGAAGGGAAAGGAAAACAGATACAATAATAAACATGTTACTCTCTTAAGTCAGCTAGAAAGTGCAAAAAAAATACTTCGTGTTAGAAAAAGATGAACATAAGAGATGATCGACTCATGTGTGTGTGTGTGTATATATATATATATATATATATATATATATATATCCTTGATTTGGCCAGGAAAGACTGCACTGCTTTGGGCCAAGGAAGCGAAGGGAATGAGCTCGGCTGCTTCTCCTCCAAACTTCCTTTTCTCCGTGCCCGTTCCGCATGCGCTTCGCGCGCCATTGGCGCTTTGCTCTCCTCTTATATATATATATATATATATATATATATATATATATATATATATATATATATATATATATATATATATATATATATAGGGGGACTTTCATTTCAGAACTATCTTATCTGCGAGAACTGACAGAACCACAAAAAACATACATGCACGTATTTTAAAATAAAATAAAAATACACGCAAATCATTAATAATCGTAAGTATCCACCTATGTTCTTCAATATCATCATGAACTCATCATTTTTTTCACAAAAACCTTACACACGGCCACAATATTGTCGTTGCACGCCTTATAAAAACATACATGCACACCTTCAAAGAAAAATTTTATATTTCCAATTTTATATCAAATTCTTTAGAACAACCATGTTTTTCTTAAAGCATATATGTTGTTTTTAGAACATATGTGCAAAAATACAATAATTGAATGCGTGCATGTATGTTTTTGGTGGTTCTGTCAGTTCTCGCAGATAAGATGGTTCTGAAATGAAAGTCCCACTATATATATATATATATATATATATATATATATATAAATGAACACACACATTGACGCTACTATACATCGTTGTCATTATGTGTGGGTAATCGTCTAGTATTTATATACGTATGAACGAGTTATAAAGTCAAAGTCTATATTAGTTCATAGAATATTGCCAGAGGGAGATCATATATTAATAAGTAATCTTTTGCTTATTTAAAGAGTGGATGCGGATCTTGTAACAATATATCACATTGAATCGTCAATAGATTTCTCTATACAAGCACAAACTTAAAAATATATTTAAAAAAAAAACAACATCCAACGAAACACAAGAGTATATATTTATGCATGAATCATGATATAGAGTCATTGTCGATCTATGTGTACCCCACCAATTAGTCTTACCTAAACAATTTAAAAACACAAAATTGATTAAAAAACACAATAACTGATAAGAAACGCAATTAGTTAATCATACAAATCAATTTTAAATAACTAGCGTCATGAAGTTCTAGAAGTACTATATAAGTTTAATGCCATCTTTTATATAATAAAACAAAATTTCAGGTGGGACGTTTTCATTTCAAAAAACTCAACCTTCTCTAACAATTTAATTAAACATTATTATTATTTAAAAAAATCTTTACTTATATATGATGGAACAAGAGTTTCCATGATATTTCTTTTGTCACTATAAAATTTTGACTTGATTATAGCTAAATATATTTCTTTATTGTAAATGACAAAGAAATTTCCGTGTTAAATATCTTATGAGCATCTTTATAGCGCACAATATAAATCTGATATGCAGCCAAAGACTCATTTCAATAAACAATAGTTTTTGGTGTAAGTTGCACGATCAACATCATCCACACTCATTCTTCACCGAGAGACACACTATTGCATAAGCCGAAGTTACTCATCTCATTATGAAAGAGAATCACTGCATTCTTTATTTTTGCAACTCCGGAATAACACGTTAAACATTTTTTTTGCTCAAATCACCTCCGTAATCTACATCTAACAAGAATTTCACGACGTTAACATTACTAAAAAATAATGCGATGGTAATTCAAATAACTAAACACCAAAGTGGCCAGAAAAAGAACTTGTAAATGTTAATATGCATGATTAAGACAGTTTAGCACTGGAAATTTTATCCAGTTGACTCGACAACAAACTACGAAGTACCTAATGTGGTACACCGGATTAGAAAATAAACCAAGGCCATTCCGAAATCTTCTCGCCTTTCCAAAACAACACCAAGATACACGCTATGGATTATCCCAATATCTTTCAAGATAAAGATAAAATTTTATCTTTAGAGCTCGAAATATAATTTTAGTTAACTATGCTAAAGATATTTCTTTTGTCATCATTATGTATGCCCTATCTAGGAGTTTCCATGATGTTTCTTTTGTCATTACAAATTTTTGACTTGAGTATAACTATTATCCCGATATTTTTTTATTGTAAAAGGCGAATTATTAGCGTAGGAATTGAATGTTAAAAATTGATCATTATCAAAAGAAAAGGAAATTTCCATGATATGATTTTACGAATGACAGTTCAATTTTGCATGAAGATTTTTATATGATGGTATAATGTTATTCATTTGAAGTTTAAATAATTCTATCATCTATATTATATATAAAGAAAAAATACATTTGCTTCAAATTCAAAATTTTAAAATTTGAGTAATGTTTTTAGACCAAAATACATTTACTTATAAAAGTTATAAAATGAATGTGTAATCTATAATATATTTAAAATACTTAATTACAATTTGAACACTAACTTACTTCACTCTCAATTACTCGACATTTGCATATACGTAAAAAAAATTGCACACAAATTAACGCTACATATCGTCGCTGCTATGCGAGTGTAATCGTCTAGTTTAAGAAACAAGTAAATGGCTTTAAGACAATCAATATTTGATGCTTGGCTGTAAACTAATCACTTTTTCGTTTTTAAGTATGATTATCTGAAAACCTCATATTTTATAATCCGTATATAATGTTTATACTAAGTTTGATTCATATAATCAATAATCCATTAATGAATACTAAACTATGACGATTAGCGCGCTTTTCATGACATTTAAAAATACTGGGCTCTTATATATGAAAATTAACTATCACACTAAAATGTGTGAGGCTTCAAATTCAATTCTTGCTAGGTGCAAACACCATAAATTGCCACACATGGGTCAATTATTGTCTCGATCTTGTCATATTATTTGACACATATTACATAAAACAGATGCCAACCACCATCAAGATGAGACAAGAAACAAGTAGGCATTATTCTTTAATTTTTATTTATTTTTTTTTTATTTTATTTTTTTTTTTGAAAATTGACTTTCATTAACAACCAAAGGCAAGCTATCTCCAAGGCGGAAAAGCAAGCCGAAAACCTACAGAAAACGAGAAAACAACATAACCATGAAAACCTATGGAAAACCTAACTAAAGCACATTCATTAGCCGACGTCTTGATAACCTTCACTTCTCAAGATCTCATGAAGATTTGGCATAAAATCCTGCAGATTCTCAACCCCTAAAGCCCTAGCCAAAGCAATCGTTTCTTCAGCTTCTACTTCCAGCGGGCTACGATCAATTTGTATCCCCGCTTCATGAACCAAATCCTCGACAACCGGCTCTACCAATTTACATACCTGCGCTTTAATGTTACCCAAATTCTGAGCGTCTAAAGCGTTACCCAACTGAACAGTCTCGGTCTCTTCCTTCTCTATATTTTCTGAACCGTTGTCAGTAACTCGAACAACGTTAGTTTCAGATGAATCTGTATGTTCCTCAGGATTCACGGTAGCGTCAGTGTGATCCTTTGGGCTTCCTTCCACCTCTTGTCTATAATCCACACTACTAATCCGATCAGTTTCTCGCCATATAAATCTATCAATATCGAACGGGTCCGTCTCACTCCTGGGCCGCTTTTTGGGTCGTTCCTGGTCCGCCGAAGAGTGAACCGACTGTCTTCCACCTTTTCGTCTAGCACCTTTCCTCCTATTTCTCCTGTTACCCTTAGGAGGTGAGTGATCAACACTTAAATCGATATGTGTATTAATCTCTACAGTCACATGGTCTTCCTGATGATTTACAGTATTATCATTACGTCCCGCAGTACCATCATTGGACTTACTACCTCACCATCAAGGTTATCGTTACAATTCCGATCAATTTCCGACGCATGATCTTCACCCATCGACTGCACCGGTACAGCTTTTATATCCGCAATGCAATCCGGTAACCATTTACCGATATCCTCCTCGACCCATACCTTATACACCGAATCATTCCAATGTAGATTTACCTTAGCATTAACTCGACCAGGAGTGCTACATACTACTGCAACATACGCATACGATAAATCGGTCACGTCATCGTTAATCTGAGCGCCTTGAATAACTTTGCCAAAACAACTAGCAACATCATTAATCACAGAATCCATTACTAAATGTACAGGAAGTCCCTGCACTTTGAGCCATGTAACACGTTGAAGTGAAACTTCCTGCCCATTCCATCTATCCAATCTCCCAAACCAGACCTTCCAATTGTCGTCTATATCTCGAAAGTAATTCATAATCTCTTCATCCTCAAACAGTAGCAAAACCCAAAAACCTCCTAAGTATTTGATCTTTACCCTGTTATACCCACAGTCATTCAACAAGATCCTAAGGGTTGTAAGAGTCTTGAAGTCGATAACCCGTCCTACCAACGCCTTATCATACCAATGAATAAAGCTGCGAGCATTGCCATCGATTCTCAATGTCACCACATCAGAACCGTGGCTTTTGTTCCCTGCTATATCACAATACGATCTATTAGTCCTTCCAGTATCCCCTACCGGTTGTTTAGTCTTCATCACTTCAGTCGGTTTCTTTCCTTCTTCTTGACGAGTGTCATCGGACTGCTCATACTCCACTTTTTCCCCATCCACAAACCTCGCGAGAGCAATAAAGAGTTTGTATGATCCAATCCACACATCCTTTAAATCCCCTTCTAACCTTTTCGGATCAGAAACATTCCGAAAAGAGACGAACCCAAATCGTTTACCGAGTCTATCCAACTTCCTAGCTATATACGTGTTATCGATCTCCCCATACCTTTTCAAGAGTTCAAGCAAATCCTTAGATGAACACTTACCAGGGAGGTTAGATACAAATACCTTGGTTATCCTGTCCTTCTTCTTAGATGCTTGATCGGATTGCCTGTTCCCACGCCTTTTGATCGGTACATCTTGCCATTCGTCTGTGTTATCGCGCCGCATTCCCACTAATCATATACCTAGATCTACTTGTACATGTGTTACGGTATTGTTGATTTGTTGTTGGTTTTGCCGGGCGGCGGCTATTTTTCCTTTAATTTTTATACCAACCACTTTTTGGTCTTCATTTTAAGATTATTTTGTCACAATTCATATTATTCTATTGCCGACCATGATTGATACGATATAAGAGTTGCTAAGAAGTAATTTTTATATTTCGATATCAACCCATTTGATTTATATTTCTTGCAAATATTCATCATTACATATTCCAAATTAGATAATCTACAAAACATTAACAAATCTTATTTTAGATGATCTCCCAATTCTACAGATTCTTTTCATATTTCTTCATATATATATATATTTTTTTCTTGAGAAAATTACTGTATTGGACATGCAACTACTGACATGTCTCCATTTGCCCACACTTTTTCATTTTATCAAATATGCCCATACATTTTGCGTTAATCTTGACGAAAGGTACGCAAAATTACGTGGTTTCATCGTGGCCGTCCAAAAAACTTCAAAAATAAATAAAAAAAAAAATATAAAATTAAAAACATTCCGCGTATTGTTGTACGCAAAATGTTAAAATTTACGCAAGATGTTTAAAAACAAATAAAATATCATTCCGCGTACATTAGTACGCAAAATGTCAACTTTTACGCAAGATGTCAATTTCAAAATTTAAAACTTTTTAATAATTACAAAAATCACCCTTTAACTTTTTAATAATTACAACTTTTTTATATAACAAACTCTATTCGTCAAATATTTAGTAAATATCTATCGAATTCTTTAAAGAAAAAAATATCGTTGCAAAGAGCTCTAAATTACGAACAAAACAAGCACAATATTAACATGCTTTTGACGTACGCATGATTTTATAAAAAATGTTGAAGTTTGATATATATATATATATATCAAACTTTAACATTTTTTATAAAATCATGCGTACGTCAAAAGCATGTTAATATTGGGCTTGTTTTGTTCGTAATTAAGAGCTCTTCGCAACGATATTTTTTCATTAAAGAATTCGATAGATATTTACTAAATATTTGACGAATAGAGTATGTTATATAAAAAAGTTGTAATTATTAAAAAGTTAAAGAGTGATTTTTGTAATTATTAAAAAGTTTTAAATTTTAAAAGTTATATATATATATATATATATATATATATATATATATATATATATATATATATATATATATATATATATCAAACTTTAACATTTTTTATAAAATCATGCGTACGTCAAAAGTATGTTAATATTGGGCTTGTTTTGTTCGTAATTTAGAGCTCTTCGCAACGATATTTTTTTCATTAAAGAATTCGATAGATATTTACTAAATATTTGACGAATAGAATTTGTTATATAAAAAAGTTGTAATTATTAAAAAGTTAAAGGGTGATTTTTGTAATTATTAAAAAGTTTTAAATTTTGAAAGTGACATCTTGCGTAAAAGTTGACATTTTGCGTACTAATGTACGCGGAATGATATTTTATTAGTTTTTAAACATCTTGCGTAAATTTTAACATTTTGCGTACAACAATACGCGGAATGTTTTTAATATATATATATATATATATAATATATATATATATATATATATATATATATATATATATATATATTTTTTTTTTTTTTGAAGTTTTTTGGACGGCCACGATGAAACCACGTAATTTTGCGTACTTTGCGTCAAGATGAACGCAAAATGTATGGGCATATTTGATAAAATGAAAAAGTGTGGGCAAATAGAGACATGTCAGTAGTTGCATGTCCAATACAGTAATTTTCTCTTTTTTCTTTGATACTTCATTTTCTAAGTCGAACACTGTTCATCTATTTTCATAACTTCTACGAAACATCACGTCAGGCTATTTTTCTAGATTAAAGATTAGCTTGGGTTTCGATACGATGCATCACTTTTACATCGAATAATCACATTTTTAGTGTTTATTTTTGTCCCTTCAAGTTTGATCCTACTTTTAGTTTTAAATAGTTTCATAGAATTTTTTTTGGGAAAAAGCTTAGAAATTATCACCTCTTTTACATTAATTATCACCTCTTTTACATTTTCACTTGACCATTTGCCTTGGCGTTGTTATATCTCTTTAAGCGTATAGAAATGTTGATTATTTCAATGGTGGTGGGCTAACAAAGATTAAGTTACTCAAGGACCTTTTTTTTTTAATTTATCTTTCTACTTAAGAAGGGAAAGAAAAAGAGGGAATTTTATATAGCCCCCTACAAACCTTCTAAATTTCCTATATACCCAACCCAAAACCTAAATATCATATATCCCCTCCCCTAACCTTCTAAATTTCATATATACCCAACCCAAAAACTAAATATCATATATCCCCTTCCAAACTTTCTAAATATCATATATCCCCTTCCCCTCCCTTATTTTTTTTTTTAAAATTAGAAAAATATAAAAAAAGTATAAAAATTCGAATTTTTTTTTAAAACTCGATTTTTTTTAAAAAAAAATTTGATTTTTTTTTAATTCGAAAAAAAAAATTTTAAAATTCGAAATTTTTTTAAAAAAGTCGATTTTTTTTTAATTCGTTTTTTTTTTAAATCCGATTTTTTTTTTCAAAATTCGTAAAAAAATTTAAAAATTCGAATTCATTTTTTAAAACTCGATTTTTTTAAAAAAACTCGAAATTCATATATATATGTATATATATATATGTATGTATGTATATATAAATATATAGAATCCGGTTCCATTGAGAAGGTTTTTATTTTGAGAAGATTGAGAAATCTTCGTTTGAACAAACTGATTCATGTTTTGATTTGATTCACAAGTAAACATCATTTTATGGTGAATCGAATCTATAAATTACAAATTTGATTCACAAATCATTGTTAAAATCGAGTTATGATGATGATTCATTAAATTTGTACAGATGATTCAGTATTCTACATATATCGCAAAATCGAGAGATTTTTAACATTGATTCAAATTTTTTTTACACATTTTGAATTTTAATCACATTAAAATGAGTTTTACGCTTGAAAAACATGAATCAAAGTTAAAAATCTATCGTTTTTGAAAACCTTCTCAATCTTCTCAAAATAAAAACCTTCTCAATCGATCCAGATTCTATATATATATATATATATATATATATATATATATATATATATATATATAGGGGCGCGTTATATGCAGTACCCATATTAGATGCAGTACTTTACAGTACCAATCTAGACCAATAAGAATTTAGTACTATTAAATATTTTTATTTAATTCAAAGGGTATAATTGTCAAACACATTTTTCACTTTTTTTTGAATTTATTAATTAAAAAACGTTTTTTAGTTCACTTAATTTTCGGATTTTTTTTCTTTTTCTTTTCGTACATGTTTTCAGAAAAATGGGATGCATAGGTGTTTTTTTTTAAATATTATTAATTTACATCTGTTTCTTGCGTACAATTATTTAGACATCAAACTTGTTTTCCTTAAAATGGTAATTGCACATATGTTTCTAGTGTACATTCTTTGATCTTCGATATTTATGACCAAAAACAAAAACATGTACATGTAACCTCTAAAAATTAAATAACAAACAAAGAACATAAATGGTATACACAAAACTCAATATCAAATAAAATACAATACATGTACAAATATCTTGTTAAATATAAATGTGGACGCCATTTAAAAACATATGTGCACTCTTCACTTTCTCATCAAATTCATTAGAACATATGTGCACGCTTTCCAAGAATGTATGTGCACGCGGGGCTTTCTCATCAAATTTATTATAACATATGTGCACGCCTTCCAAAAACATGTATGTTTGCGTCTTCCACGTTGCGCTTTCTCGTCAATTTATTAGAACATACGTGCACGCTTTCAAAAAACATATGTGCACGCTGCACAGATCTTGCTTTAACTGCATATTGAGAAAAACATCCATGATTATTATAGTAATGCCAACTAATTTTTTAAACATAACCAGATAACACATATGCTCTAATAACACAACATAACTAGATAACAGATATGCTCCAATAACACATATGCTCCATGTCACCCAGATCACCACCAGGCCCTTATACATCAAAAAACTACATTTGTTCAAACATCCAATATGAACCCACCATATAATGATCATGAATCTCCAAATAATCCACATCATCCTAGGATATCTAAATCTGCTAATGAACACAAAACCCAGACCTCTAATGACCTCAAAACCCAGGCACCAACTGACATTACCAAACCACATACACCCATATTTTAAAGGCCAATATAATCTCATAATCACCCCGACATAATATGTGCTAGGCACACACCATGTGGGGCAATCAGAGGGATACAAAACCTGTAAAACCAAAATCAATAGTAACAATAACCGAACGCCACCACAAAAATAATAACTAAGAACCTATAAAACCCATTTCGAAATAATTACAAAAATTAATAAACCTGCTCTTTTATTTTTTGATCCGGATCCACCATGAAAGGCGGCGCCGGAGACATACGGAGCCCCTTTTCTTTATCACGGATGCATGAAAACGAACCACCACATCTTGATAGAATAGGGGTTTGGGGATCGGTTACACAAATCGAAGGTGTCGATTGGGCGGTGGTTCGTGGGTTGCGATCTCTACTTAAATTAGATCAAGAAGACAAGTTATGAAAATGAAGAGAGGCGGATGTAAAAGAAATAGAGAGAGATCTGTGTTTTCTTTTTTTTAAATCTGACCTAATAATATGCCAGGATCAGTTTATTGAAAAGTTGTATGTGAAATTCCATTATTACCCTTTCAGCATTTTGTTTAATTAAAAAAGAAACCTTCATCTTTTATTTAATTACAATTTTGGCACTTTTAATCCTAGCCTTTGATCAAACTCATCTAATGGTCTAGATTCAATTTAAGAGTACTGTAAAGTACTGCATCTAATATTGGTACTGCATAGAATACAACACTATATATATATATATATATA